>OZ022266.1:89794395-90116654 GCA_963978885.1 Nemotelus pantherinus | reverse complement strand
GGAAGGGGGTGATATTACGCGTTAGGTCAATGGATACACCAGCGAGACGGCTTAGTGCATTGACTTTGTAAATATTAGTAGATAGAATTAGTGCGATAAGAAAAAAATATAATAGGAAAATAGAAGAATAGGTAGCTTAAGTAACGCTCCTTTCGACGATGCAGCCGCACGCCAGCAAGCCCCGAAGATTACAACCAAAACACTAATACATGACCGCAATCATCGTGACTCGGAAGCGTACCAGCCACGAGAGGAGCAATTTACCCAAACGACCCTTACCTGAGAATCACCTTCCATATCTGACGTCGAAGGGTGGAGGATGCCCGATTTGGGACATTTCGGTATCCGCTGAGGGAATAACGTGAACCTTTTTTGTCGTGTTCACCTTTCCGGCCACCAACAAACGATTGTAATGATCAGAGCAGCAATGACCACGCAACCAACGAATACCCTTGATGATACAATTCGACATATTCCCTTGCATTTGCTTTTCGGTCCTAGACTCTCGGACGAAAGGTACCCTCCATCGAACTGTCTTCGTCGTCGATACGTATCCTGCATTTGTATGTATATTATCGCGCAATTCGTGAAAACCCAACAAACTCAACCGATTATTTGGCATTACCGTGCGACGACTAAACCTCATTTGCGAGTAGTTCTGGATGTTCTAATCAATCTGTAATTAATCGATTATAAGCTAAGACAGATCAACTTTACTTTGATTTGAATGTCGAATTTATGTAAACACACACTAAACACTCAGACGAAACGTCAAACCACGACGACGATCGGCGACAAGGACGCCGCCAAGCGGCTTGAAGCGTCGATATTTCCAGCCGACTGGAAGGAATCGGAAGGCTGCGTTCGGACCGCCGAGTGCGAAAATTCTATTCAAAAGCTTTTCGTCCGATGCACCCAAGTGCAACAGTGCATTGCCCCCGAATACAGAATGTATGGTAGAAAGAAGAAGGGAAAACGGTTCCCAAGAATTCCGCTAAAGCGGGAAACTGATGGTCCACCGAGGCTAAGTGGATATGGAAAGCGAGGAGTGGGTCTCTTTTGGTAACCAGCAGTGGAAGACGTAAGTCGAGGAAAATCAAAAGCGACGAAGTTTTGGGTGAAATTATTAACGATTTCTTTCCTTTCACGTTGACCACGGATTGCGATTGGCGCGAGGCAACGAAGAAACGGCAGCGTTGATATCTCAAATTTAATTCTTTGATGAGGACGGAATAATTATCTGCGCATCGAAAATTGGCGAGCGGGCAGTCGGAGCGTCGATTTCGCGAATCGAATCCTTAATGAGGACGAAGTATCTATCTGTGCACCGAAAATTGGCGAGCTGGCGGTCTGAAAGGCAGGGTGCGACATCAGATTAGGCGACGGCAGATAATCATCATCTCGACTGAAATTCGAGGACGACGTACTAATTGGGGAAAGCCCCGGGAGGAGTCGCTATATTAGCTAAGGTACGTTAAGTTTTCTTGGTTAGTTGGTAGATTGTAGTTGGGCTAGAGGCCGCAAGAAAAGATATTTGAAGAGAGGTAGATTAGGGTTGTTAGCGACAAGCTGTGTATCGTTCGGGATCGGCGCCGCAGTTGGTAGTTTGTAGAAGTGAATTTATTTCCAGAAATAAAGTGTGTAAATTTGTGTAAACGCCGGTGTATCTACTCGTGGTAAATTTCGTGGAAAAAGTAAGTGTTGCCCGCCCGAATTCTCGTTTCGCGGAGACGGGCTTGTAGACAGCGCGGGTTTGAAATGAGTGGCGCCCGAATCCACCCCTCTCGGTGTGAGCGACCCACCCGTGGCTGTCGCCCCTTTCCCCAGTAGAAGGAGAAGGAGTCGTATTACCGTCCAGGGGAGGTCGGTAACAAAATGCCGCGGCTTGTTTCCCTGAATTTTATTTCTTCATACTCCTATAACTTCGAACGCGTCATCGGATCGAGACGAAATTCGCAGGGTAGGTTAATTTCAACGTGATGCAGATATGATAAAAGGCTGCTAGCACGAGTCTGAAGTGCTATTTCTGTATCAATAAATGCTTACAGTTAGTATTCATACCGGAAACATTTACAATGAAAATAAATAACCAATGTTTCAATTCCCAAAGTTCTGCGAAATTTCAGTTACATTGCTGCAGTCACTTAGCATTTTCTTCATTGATGTTGTATGAGATGCTGCTTTCAAAGTTTTGTGAAATAAGCAACTGATAACGAATATAGTTGACAAGTGTTTTGCTCTCATAAACTTTGAAATTCATGCCAGTGGTAATATCTGAAATCTTTCCACCATATGAGTTATAATGCATTCTTGATACCAAAGTAAAACGTGGTGTTTGAAACATTTTGGCTGTAATAAGCACCTCGTGTGGTAGAATATGCACTCAAAATCTGCACGATTCTTCTACTGTTCTTCGAACATTAGTGTTTCTAGCGGTTCAGGTGGGCTAGAGTTTTTTTTTAACTTTAATCTTCGTATTTACGTGGATCAGCTCAACACTTGGGTTGCACTTGGGAAATTATTTGGAATTTCTAAGTTTTCAGCATAGAGCTAAAGCAACCATTAACATTTTTCTCACATATTCAAAACGTTTCATTAATTCCTGGCTTTTGACGCCATAAAGAAACGTTCAAAATTTCATGGTTCACAAATCACACCCGCTTTCTTATAACTCAAAATGAGTTGCGCTGTGTAAAACACTACTAAAAACTCGAGTTGAGGTGAAGTATTGAAAAGTCCGTATTTAGTTTATGATAGCACTGTCTCTAATTTATGATTCATCTACTCTGTCACCAAAGCGCGAAAACTGCTTTTCACTTCCATTTCAAATCAAAAGTGACGTTTGAACAATGTGTCAGCTGTGCACGCACGTCCATTTTGCCTTAAGCTTAGTGATTTTAGCTTGACATAGTAGCTAGTTTTACTGCAAGCTGTCACCAGCATAAAAAAACATTTTGATGGCCTTTTTCACTTGGTTGAAATTATAAATAATAAGGCCCGAAATATGTTTATGTTGTGTTTTTTCCCCTACAGTTTTTGGGTAAACTGGACTTGATGCCCCACACCCGGGAAATCCCACCACCAGAGGGCGAAAAGGTGGTAGAAGGGCTGAAAAAATGAAGAAAAACAAACAAAATTATGCAAAAAAAGAAAAAAGAAAATAAAACAATTAAGAAAAAGAAAAAAAAGAAACAAAAGAAGCCCCAAAAGCAAACGCTCAACCACAAAAACACAAACATATTAGCCCGACATCTATCGGCAAAATTCATGTAACAGCTGTGTGGGGCATCAACTCCAGTTTTACCCAGTTTTTTCTGTTCTAGCTTTACTGACTTGTGGGCATCAGCCAACGTTTACTCGGTTAATTTTTTCAATATGACTTTTACACAAGACAAATCACAAACACAAAACACAAAAGCGTCTTAAACAATGCGACGACACAAACACGCAGTTAAGATATGATGATTCACCTTCTGTCAATTCTAGAGAAAGACCGTTCTTCGGAGAAAAGTAAATTATTCCGCAGTTCTACGGCTACGACCTTCCACCGCAAGAAACAACGCGTGGATCTATGTTGTGCATATCATAGCTACTCTGCAAGAGTCTCAGACACGGTTGTTCTCATCTTTTTGTCTACCATGTAAAAAAAAGTGTTTCGAATATATAAAATATTTCAGTAAAAAAAATAGAAAACGCATGTGCTTCTCACGAAAATGGAGCATGGTTATATTGACCTTCTGAAGAAGAGGTAAGTTGTAACAGGAAAATTCTGTATCAAGCACTCATTGATATTGGTATTTGGCTGTCACTGATGCTTTTACCTGATGCTTTTTGTCTCTGATAATTTTCCTCACTGATAGTTTTGGTCACTCATGTATACTTTTTATGGCTAATACTTTATCTGACTGATATTTTTTATAACCTATTATCATGCATACGAGAGCGCTCTCAAACAGAGGAGGTCTGTTCGCATACTATGATTAATTGAAATTAATTACAATGAAGCCGTTTTTGTACTCCGTTTTACTGAAAACTGAAAATTTCCCCTCTTTCAGTAAATTTCAGTAGGGTCTGAGCTACTGAAAAATACTGAAAACTGTCTAATGGATTTTGACGTAATCTTATTATGAAGGGCGAATATTTTTATGAGGATAATCTATCACCGCTTAGGATGACTTTAAAATCACTATTGTTCTCCCAAAAACCGACAACTGACACTTTTATTTGTCACAAATGATTCAGAAAAATTCAGTAAAATTCAGTGACTTAAAGTACGCGAAAAGACCTAGGATGTAACCAGAATTGTCTGTAGGTCTGTTCGCGTACTAGGATTTATTGCAATTAATTGGAATGAAGCCGTTTTTGTACTCCGTTTTACTGAAAACTGAAAATTTCGCCACTTTCAGTAAATTTCAGTAGGGTCTGAGCTAATGAAAAATACTAAAAACTGTCTAATGGACTTTGACGTAATGTTATTATGAAGGGCGAATATTTTTATGAGGATAATTTATCACCGCTTAGAATGACTTTAAAATCACTATTGTTCTCCCAAAAACCGACAACTGATACTTTTGTTTGTCACACATGATTCAGAAAAATTCAGTAAAATTCAGTGACTTAAAGTACGCGAAAAGACCTAGGATGTAACCAGAATTGTCTGTAGGTCTGTTCGCGTACTAGGATTTATTGCAATTTATTGGAATGAAGCCGTTTTTGTACTCCGTTTTGCTGAAATCTGAAAATTTCCCCACTTTCAGTAAATTTCAGTAGGGTCTGAGCTAATGAAAAATACTGAAAACTATCAAACAGTTTGCGGCGTTGTATTATTAGGTCTGTTCCCATACTACGATTAATTGCAATTAATTGCAATGAAGCGTAATAAAACGGCTTCATTGCAATTAATCGCAATTAATTGTAGCACGAATATTTTTGCATCGATAATTTATCACCGCTTAGGAGGACTTTATAATCACTATTGTTTTCCTTAAAACCGACAACTGACAATTATGTCTGTCAATTTTCAGGCAATGCAATGAGAGCTTTTTCGTTCTTTTCATGAATTTCCCCCACCACATTATTCAGGAAAATTCAGTGAAATTCAGTGACTGGAAGTACACTTTTTCAACGAACAATGACATGGCGGGTAGAGTAACATTCATTAAATCGCGCCATCTAAAGCCCTAACTGAAGAAGAGTCTGCGAACGTGATCGTCTGTCAAAACCGACCGGCTTAGAGCTAAAAAGGCACTTTTTGACATACGTAAACGGGAGTGAGCATAAGTGCCCACACAGCGCATAAGTGAACGTACGTCAAGTCGTATCTCATCACCACTTTACGTACGGACACCTCATAGCAAAAATTGAGCAAAAGGTTGCTTAATGAGCATGCCACTTTTCTGGCTGTTTGGAAAGTTATGTTTGGGTGCAACATATGATTTGCGTGGTTTACCTCGGCGCATATTAGTCCGGGGAAATCTAACATGGCACTTCGGAAAAATTAGGAGAAAGCTGAATTTTGGTGCGAACCTTGGAATTGGCGTTTTGAACAAAATGTCAAAAGTCCCGATCGATCCGAGTTCCGCGCCGGTTTTTATACGTGGTCAAAGGTCACCAAAAGTGACCTGTCCTATATATCTCAGTAACAGTCGCGTCTTCAGAAAAATATTTGTAAATTTGTGAAAAAATTTTGTATGACGAATTTGTAGCTTAAAAAATTTCCAACAAAAGAGATTAGATAGCTTTTCCTATAACCATAACCGTTTTTGAGATATATTGGTCTAAACATTTGATACTAACAGCATCTTCTTTCTTACGGTATGTTAATATTATCCGATTTTGATTACGACTTGGCATGTTTGTGAGTTTGTTTTTTAATATTTAAGAGGCGCATGAAAAAAACATATAAATAAACTTATCTACCAGACTCCAGGCTAGGTGGAAAAGTACGCTTCGAAAAGTTTCCCCCTCCCCCTATGCCATAAAATGGTATCCCTGAGCATCCATCCCAAATCTTCAGAAATGAGCTCGTTGCCTGCTCTTTGCCCACTGTTAAGCAAGATAGGATCACTTTTTATCCTGTTTATTGCATGTTTTTGATATCGCAGGACCAGCCCTACATCCACACCCTTCCCACACCCTATCCCCCCTCCCCCCAAACGAACCACCCCGAAATACCCGTTTTTTTAGTTTTTTTTCCATTCCCTCTTATCCCATGAACGATCAGGGTAAGGTCACGTAATTTCAGGTGCAAATTGGTTTCGAGACGTGTCATGTCCCTTTGGCGCTATGCAGTCATCACAGGATTGGTAAAAAAACTGATTCTTTGGGGATAATCTGCATCGGATTGAGCTCCTATAATGTCAAGAATGAGCGTTTACAGAATTATGCCATGATATTATCTTGCTTTTTCATGCTCTTATGCCATGATATTATCTTGCTTTTTCATGCCCAAAATTCACGGCAAATGACTTCTGGTACGTAATGTATCAAAAGTCCTCTACATGACCTCTTACGGCACCTTGTTTTCGAGAAATCGAAACACAAGCGATGTCGCTTTAAAATTGCAATTTCAGAAACGAATTTACCGTATTAACGGTAATTTGTTTGTGGAAAATTTCGAGACTGGAGCTGGGCTGTGGGCTTGCAGCGATGAGCTCTGGGCAGTCGATTGTGAGTCGTAGTGACGGGTAGCCACTTTTGGCGTGGCGGAGCGAGTCATCCGGTCAGACACCAGAAAAGAGCCCGCATAGCAATTGTGATCGAATTCGTGTGTATATTAAAGCACAAGTGCTGAAAAAGAAAGAGTGATAGTCGAATGTTCCGGTGCTCCTAGCAATCGAACAAGATATTAACCGCTAATTCGGGCCGCTCGAGGAAGATAGTGTGGTATGATTTGCGGGCTGTGACATGTGGTTGGATCCCATCCTCATCCTAGTGGTTGAGTAGCCAAGTGCCGTTATCTTTATTGTGTCTGAACACCTTTGTGATTTAAATGTGTTCCATAGTCCCGAAAGAAATCCGTTATCTTGACATGTGGTTATTCCGTCGACTCCCCTAGAAAGTTTACTTGCGGGTCACCCACAAAGTTCAAATATTAGCGGGCGAACGCAATAACAAACTAGTGAATGTAGCTTGCAAAGTGAATTAGTAGATACTAACGATACAAAATACAAAGAAAATGAAACACCAAAATTGTTATAATATTCTATTGTGAAGTGATCATTCGGGCCGCAGAATGTCGTTCAAAAATCGTCAACGAAATCCGGGAGCGATCTGTTTTTTTGTGTATTTTCTCTTCGGGCAGCTTCAACAGTCCCAAAGTTTTGCTAACTGTGGAATTCGCATCATGAATTTCCCAGTGAACTTACTGTAAATGAAAATGCCCAATGTGATGATATGCTGTGTGTGCATTGAAAATTCTGAATGCAACATGTTTGCGATGCCCAGTGAATTGAGGGCTAAGGATGACATGAACAACTCATTGACAGCATATACATATAAAGAACCATGTTTGTACCACCAAATTAATAACAGTGGAGTGATGGATCATTTGGTATGTATCTATTATCACGCTTCTGCCATGTAAGCCGTATCTTATATTAAATGATTCCAATCACATCATTGCTATACGCTCCTCTACACGCTGACTCACGTGTTTTTTTCGGAATCCTTTTAATTGCTTCGTTAATTACATCAATATTGAGTAAAACATAACCATCAGTTTTGAATAAATCAAATTATACATGATGGACACCAAAGGAAAACAAAGCCCACTTCGTGTATGATTCGACGATCACTCGTTCGTTATTTAAACCCAGCGGGGATAAGACAACTGTGACCATAGTTCCCGCATTATCCGAAAACGATGCTGTTCATTAATCACGACCACTTTCATGCCGTGCAAATTGTGGCATTCTATAATTAATCGATGGATCTGTGCCTTTGTTGGCGTCATAGTTTTCATCAGATACAGAGTAGATTGACTTTAGATGGGTGTGATTGAAGGTGTTCGTTGTGGAAATCGTTAGCTTTGGTAGCCGTAAACCATTTGTGCCTGCCACTCTGTAAACATGTCAACGATAACGAGTCCTGGTTGACAGCACCGGCCTCATCGGTCCGGAAAGTGACATTTCGATTATCGATCAACGGGTTTGCGTGAAAGGGAACGGAAAACATGCATCCGATGATATGTATCTGACACCAAGTGTGCCTCGTTTCGATGATCAATCAACTTTGGAAAACGTCCACAATATGCAATCGGGAGAAGAGTGAAACAAAGTCGAACAATTTGTTATTGACCGCGTAATTTCTTTTCTTGTTCGTTCTATAAGCGAGTAGCTATGTTTCTCATGGACGCTTTTGTTTCACCACAACAGAATTTTTATTGTGCGTTTCATATCGTGCTAGGCAGAGTACATTACAGCGCTAAATTCAATTGAAAGTAATTCAAAGTGAAGATACTTTTTCTTCAGATACATATTATTTGACCAGTATATAACCCTTCCAATCTGGGGATTAGGATATATTTGCTTAATCCACACATTTATTGCGTGTGCTTTAACACGATATGCTAGCACATAAAAAAAAAAGAAAAAAAACCCACATATATAAAAACACAAGACTTTTTTTTGTATTATGAACTTTGCATGTTCGCCTTCGAATCAGAACTGTATTAAATATTTAGATTAACTATAAGCTGACTAAGCATTATTAATGGAAAAAAATTTAACTGATGTAAATATTTAACTTAGTTGTACCAATTTAGCTGAATAGACAATTTATTTAACATGCCTATCTAATGATAAGTGAATGTAGGCTTTTTCTTTTTTTTATTCTTTTTTTCGTTTTACAATTGCGTTCATCCGCTCCCAAGTTTGAATTCTAAGCAGAGAATGTTATATCTGAGAATAGGTTGAAAACTTGAAGCCCAAACTCATACTGGATATCCAATAGGAAGTTATAGTTCTGGTGGCTAGCTTTTCTTTCCGTGGCAATTCAATTCAAACTTGTAGGCTCAAGTGAATAAGAGAATGCATGTCCTATATAAAGGCATCTAGATTTTATAGTATAAAAGAAAAAAAAGAGGAAATAAGTCCGAAGAGTAATATTGAGAGTGCAAGTCCAATACTGACATCAGAATAGATTAATACAATGAAATTACAAAGAGAACAAACCAAGGATAATATCAAAATTGAATATGTTAAATGCAATTGTTCTCACATTGAAAGAAAAACATCTGTATATGCATGTAGAAGAAGCCATTTTATTTTTCTCTTATCAGCTAACTATCGAGATTGTAAGAACATAAATTTGCTAGAGTAAATGCCTTTTGCTACAATCATTTGTGAAGAATTTCGAAACTTTAAAGGATCAATAATAATGAATTATTAAATTTTGAAACCGGGCCTTTTTATTGGGCAAAAGCCCGTGAAGTTCTTTCTTCATTTTTAGGGTCCGCGCGAGCTACGGCAACACCTGCCGTACCATACTTCACCTGCCGTCCGTTTCATACAAACACCTGCCACACCAAGCACGAGCCCAAGACGACCTCCAGTTAACTTTATCGAAACCTAACCCAGCACATTATAAATTGCAATACGATGCATTTCCTGTTTTTCCAAATTGATCAAGAAACATCAATGTAATATTGTACTGCTGTTCTTGCACTTTGCAATTTCCATAAATTAATCAGCATAAGCTTGTATTCAGTTTAGTTCTTACTCAATAAAGCTCAAATTAACATCAAATTTGTTTTTTTTTACTGACCACTGGTTTCGTGATCATAAGTGGCGCAGTCGTGCGGATTCCTAAAATACGTAATCGACGGTTAATCGGTTAAAAAGAAAAGTGTTCAAGTTCGACAGAATATCGAGCCTACAAAGAAAATCGTGCGGTGTTGTTAATTAAAGTGCGTCATTGGAGAAACTTTTCGATTTCGGCGGATTACCGAAAATACAGTGCTAAAACTCGACAGAATATCGAGTCTGCTGCATCCTGTTGAAAAATTACTGGCAGTAACAACATGTATCATTGGATAATATTTTGAGAGTAAGTTCGTTGACACTACATCCTTTGCATATATATTCCCTTCCTATTCCTTAAATAACTAACCGTGAACAAATCTTTGTCATATATTATACTATCTACATCTATATATATATATATATATATATATATATATATATATATATATATATATATATATATATATATATATATATATATATATATATATATATATATATATATATATATATATATATATATATATATATATATATATATATATATATATATATATATATACGTACTATTTATATATTATCTATATTAAATAACGATTTCAAAATTAAAAATTATCATAAATTCATGAATAGACCCAGACCATACCCTAGAGTAAGGCATTTAAAATTAGTACCATTACACCAATAGACTAATTAGTGAAAGTGAAAGTGAAGATTTTGTTGTTCCAAATTTGAGTGAAAATTCGAGTAACGTAAATCTTTCCATCGAGAGTGAAAATTTCAATAATTCCTTTTCAAATTCTCACCGAATTGATTCAGCTATGGCTGTCGTGAACACGTCAATCGTAGACATATTTAATGAACTTCGGGTCCCAGACGCGGTTAAAGATATACCAAAATTTAACAGAAATCCTAGATTACTCTATGATTTCATAAATAACGTAAAGGAAATACTTTCTCTGGCCCACGCCGTAGAACCCACGTACGCAAGAGTGCTACTTCGGGCAAGTTTTACAGCGAAATAGTTGAAATCTTATCAACCATTTTAGCTCATGTTCAAATTCATGAACAAAGTATTGATGTGATTGAAGCGAAACGCTAACTTCATTCGGACATGTGCCTCAATACTTTCTTGGCAGGGCTTCGTGAGCCACTCGGCTCCACTATTAGAGCCATGCAGCCAGAGACACTTGCCGTAGCATTTTGATACTGCATTAAAGAGCAGAACATTTTTTACGCGAAAAACGATTCAAAATTCGAGATTTCGAATAATCAAAAGAAGCCACAGTTTCTAATGAATACTAACCAAAAGTCTAATTCAATATTTGACCAACCGTCTTATTTAGCTGGAAATTCTTTCCCACAAACATTCCGACCTAATCTCCAACAATCTTCGGGTAATCCGTTCCAACAACAATTTGGCAACCATGTACCAAATGCATTCAAACCAAGACCCCCCCAATTTCAGAATGTCTTTAATGGACCAAACCCATTTAACCAACAATCTAGAACACAATTTAATTTCGATACCAACCCACAACAAGGCCTACCATTCAATAGACAATCACTACCACGCCCCGAGCCAATGGACACAAGCTCTGGCAACTCGCGCTTCAGACAGGGACAAGTCAGACCCATAGCACCCCAACCGAATCTGACGGGTAACAATTTCTTTCGCTCCACAGGTCCTCCCAGGTTTGTAAGCAAAGAACTTTTCAACATTTGTGAGACAAAGAACCTTGACAATGAAAATAATACCTCATCAACCTTCGTGCCAGCCCCTAATGAGTCCCATCAACAGAATCTTGATGGATACTACTCATACGAAGATGCAAGTAACACCGACGATCAACTATACGGAACTTACGACAATAACATACAAGAATTCTCAGACGACACCTATGAACGAAACGACAACCAATATGAATACCATCCTGATGCTCAGGAAATCGATGTCAGACATTTTCCACTAACCGCTTCGATAATCCCAAAGGTTACATAGATATAAACGTGCATGGATGCAATCTACCATACATCCTAATTGCTTCTCCTTTTAATCGCTACCTCAAATTCCTTATAGACACAGGATCCTCATCGTCCTTCATAAATCCTGAATTAATTCACCCAGACGATATTCAGAAAACAAAACCAATCATTATCAATACTGTTCTCAACAAACACAAACTAGAGGAGACAGTGACTCTCCCAATCTTTAATGAATTTAAACAACCAGGAGAGATCAGATTTCTAATATTTAAATTTCATAAGTATTTCGATGGACTCCTTGGATTAGATGCTCTTACTAATTTAAATGCTAAGGTAGACATAGCCAATAAAATTCTTATCACAAATCACTCCGCCATTCCCTTAAGTTTTAAACCAAATCTGACATACGAAAAATACATTGTACCCTCCAATTCAAAGTTCGTCCCAAAACTACCTGTTGATGTCCGTAATGGAGGCATAATCATAAAAAAAACAGAAGTGGCTCCTAATTTAAGAATATCAGAAGGAATCTATGAAGATAATGATTGGTATTGTCCTATGGTGGTAACAAATTAACGAATTAACTAACGAGGATTAACCTCTATATATTGAACAACCTCTCAAAGTCTCTAAACTACTAAAAGATGAAATCAACGAAGTAAGCCATTTTAACATAGACTGCACCTATGATACCAATTGCCTTATTCCACCCAAAGATATAACCGAACTAATCCGAATGTCGCACCTAAACAAAGAAGAGCGGGATCTCATTATTCAGATTTGTCGCGAGTACAATGATATTTTTTTTCGAGAAGGCCAAAAGTTGACTTTCACTAATCAAATTAAACACCGTATACCAACCTCAGATGATGTGCCAATCTACACAAAATCATACAGGTATCCTTACGTCCATAAAGACAAAGTAAAGAAACAAATTTCCGATATGCTCGAACAAAGCATAATCCGACCCAGCTATTCACCCTGGAGCTCGCCAGTGTGGATAGTCCCAAAAAAAAGGATGCCTGTGGCAAACAAAAGTGGCGGCTAGTCATAGACTACCGTAAGTTAAACGAAAAAACCATCAATGATCGTCACCCTTTACCTAACATCTCAGATTTATTAGACAAACTTGGCAAATGCTTATACTTCTCCACAATAGATCTCGCCAGCGGGTTCTACCAAATAGAAATGGACCCCAGAGACGTCAACAAGACAGCGTTCACGGTTGAAGGTGGACACTATGAGTTTATCCGAATGCCTTTCGGGCTGAAAAATGCCCCATCAACATTCCAACGCGTGATGGACAATGTTCTCCAGGACCTACAGGGCAAAATATGTCTCGTATACCTGGACGACATCATTGTTTTTTCCACTTCACTCCAAGAGCATGGAGAAAATCTACGAAAAGTCTTTAAAAGGTTGCGTGACGCTAATTTTAAAATGCAGCTCGATAAATCTGAGTTTTTACATCGAGAAGTGGCTTTTCTAGGGCATATAGTATCTGCGGATGGGTTAAACCTAATCCGGACAAAATAAAGGCTATTAGAGATTTCCCAATTCGCAAAAACCAAAAAGAGCTCAAAGGATTTCTCGGCTTATTAGGCTATTACCGGAAATTTATAAAAGATTTCGCAAAACTAACTAAACCCCTAACAAGTTGCCTGAAAAAGGGAAACGGTGTTCAGTTCACGGAAAAATATGTCAAAACATTCGAATTCTGTAAAGATTTATTAATGAATGAGCCTGTGCTGCAATATCCAGATTTTACCCAACCTTTTGTGTTGACAACTGACGCCCGTAACTACGCAATAGGAGCGGTATTATCGCAAGGACCCATCGACAGTGATAGACCCATCTGTTACGCTAGTCGCACATTGGCAGACTCCGAATCAAACTACTCCACCATAGAAAAGGAGCTACTGGCAATAGTATGGGCCGTTAAATACTTTAGGCCGTACCTGTTTGGAAGCAAATTTCAAATTGTTACGGACCACAAACCACTAACATGGCTAATGAGTTTAAAAGACCCAAACTCAAAACTTGTTAGATGGCGCCTCAAACTAGAAGAGTTCGACTATCAAGTCATATATAAAAAGGGGACTCAAAACTTTAACGCAGATGCATTGAGTAGGATCAAACCCTACGAAAATATGAATAACCGGGAAATAGAAGTAAATGTAGGTGAAACTACACCGGCGGACAATGCATCTGTTCAAGCCGAAATGGGATCAACTGTGCATTCTGCGGACGAAAACCTTGACGACGGTATCCCTATTTCAGAACGACCCTTAAACGAACTTTCTCTTCAGATCATCCTCGAAGAATCCACCAGAACCCCACATACATCCCTATAAATGCCATTTAAAAACAAACAGAGAAGAATAATCCGAATGTGGGACTTCACTGAAAGTAAGGTAACAGAAATTTTTAAGAAATATTTGGCACCAAATAAAATGAATGCTATATTCACCAAAGATAAAATATTCAACGTAGTACAAACCGCCTATTCCAAATTTTTCTCACAATCCCCAATTTTCAAAATTATCCGCTGCATGGAATTCTTACGAGACATTACAGACTCAGACGAACAAGACAAAATCATAAACGAATATCACGTAAACAATACCCATAGAGGCATCAACGAGACCGTTTTGCACCTCAAGAGAACTTATTACTTTCCCTTCCTCAAAGACAAAACTACCAAAATTATAAATAATTGCGAAATCTGCCAAACGCAGAAATATGACAGAAACCCTCCTAAACTGCAATATGAAGCTTCCGAAAGCCCTCAAAAACCTTTAGACCATATATACGTTGATGTTTACACAGTCAGGGGCAAACCTATTTTGACAATTATAGACCGTTTTTCCAAATTCGCAGCTGCATATACATTAGAAACCAAGAACAGTTTAAATATAGTAAAATCTCTCAAACATTTTATTAGCATCCACGGAATTCCAAAGAAAATGACCGCTGACCAAGGGACTGAAATGACATCCACCTTATTTAAAGACTTTTGCAGCCAATACAGAATCATTGTCCAACTTACTTCATTTCAACAAACCAGTAGCAATTCCTACGTAGAAAGGTGGCATTCAACTTTAACAGAGACATACCGAATAATCCTAGAAAAACGAAAAAAACTTAACTTCGACCTAGCTCACGAAGAAATACTTAATGAAGCAATAATAACTTACAATAATGCTATTCAATCCTCAACCAAACTAACACCATTTGAGCTATTCACACGTAGAACCCATACATTTAATAAAAACATAACGTTTAACAACGAACACGAATACCTCAATAAATTGAACGAATTTAGATCACAACTCTACCTAAAAACTAAAAATGAAGTAGAGAAACTAGTAAATAAAAACTCTAGCGCACCTGAACCGCTAGAAACACTAATGTTCAAAGAACAGTAGAAGAATCGTGCAGGTTTTGAGTGCATATTCCACGACATGAGCTACTTATTACGGCCAAACTGTTTCAAATGCAACGTTTTTCTTTGGTCTCAAGAATGCATTATAACTCATATGGTAGAAGGTTTCAGATATTACCACTGGCATGAATTTCAACGTTTATGAGAGCGATACACGGGTTAATTATATTCGTTATCAGTTGCTTGTTTCACATAATTTTGAAAGCAGCATCTCATATAACATCAATGAAGAAAATGCTCAGTGCCTGCAGCACTGTAACTGAAGTTGGTGTTTGGGGCTGCGATCCGAAAAATTTGCAGAACTTTGGGAATTGAAACATCGGCTATTTATTTTCATTGTAAATGTTTCCGGCATGAATACTAACTGTTAGCATTTATTGATACAAAAGTAGCACAACCGACTCGTGCTGGCAACCTTTCGCCAGTATCAAAGCCAAGAATATATCACATCTGCTTCACGTTGTTATATTACATTCGAAGTTATAGGAGCATAAAGAAATTTAGGGTTACCTGCAGCGAGTTTTTTCAAATAATCGAAAGCTTAATATTTGCTGTTTATTGTTACTACAATATCATTACCAATTGAAAATTCTACGATAAAACCGCTTAGTAAAGATATTGCAAAAAAACACAAATCCGACAATAGCTGCCAACCCTATCGTGACTTTTCAACCAAATTTGGCCTGAATAATGTTTATGACAGGTTCCAATAATTGTATGAAATTCGTATTGATTCCATGACTGCACTGGAAGTTATAGGGCAAAAAGTTTTATTTTTCTGAGCGAATTTTCAAAACCAAAGATACAAAAATTACCATAGCTGGCAGCACTAATAAAAGTTTTCAACCAAATTTCTATCAAACAGAATTTAGAGTAAGGTTCAGCTACTGTGTCAATTTCATGAAAATCTGGGAACTTATTCACATTTCATAGGGAAAAAAGCAGTTTTTTTTTGTAATTTTTCAAGATGGCACAACTGGCACAGAGTTGCCTACAATTCAAAATCGCTTCTATCAGACGTGGTCCTCCTTAAGTCCAATGCATTTTGTAAATTTCAATTGTATCTGATTATGGATTCATGAGCTCCCGTGAACAGAAGTTTTTGATGCTAAAAATATAGGTTCTTGTCCGACATTAAATTTCCAAAGTTTTACTTTGAACGTGTAGATAAAGCATAGAATTTGTATACAGATTGGTTTTATTGTAAGAAATGGACATTTTTAGGATATTCGATGGTTTGAATATTTTCACTTCCAAATTTTTATTTTTTCAAATTTAAGACACCAAAATTAACAAATTTCTACTTAACGTGTGTCGCGCGTCTGTATGGGTGAGGATGTGCCGTCATCGGTCGTAAACCAACAAACTGTCTAGTCTGGCAGTAGCAGTCAACCGACGCGAACGTTCGACGCGCGATAACTTTGAGATTCATTTTTGTGTTCGGTGATATCGATAAATGATAAATAAATATTAACATTCTATTTGTTTTGGACGAAGTTCTTTTTATTTTTGAACGATTAGCCACCTTCTCGCCATCCGCATCTGACATTGTCAGAAGTGGGATCCTCTGCAAAATAAAAGACCGTGAACTATCTTGTGTGTGCGTATTACTAACCATGAGTTTCCGTTGCCTCAACGTGGCGGCACTTCGGGAAAAGTGTCGAGAGGCTGGTTTGCCGTCCTCGGGACCCAAAAATGAATTAGTGCAGCGTTTTCATGTACTTTTCGACGAGGCCGCGGTGTCAAGTGATAACGTGACCGTCTTGGAACGTTTAAACTCAATAGAAAAATCTATCGGGCAGCTAATGCTGCTACATAAACCAACACCCGCGGACGAATCGACCCCGCGATCGGAAAGTGCTGTCCCTTTTTCCTCCCCGCAGCAAGTTTCACCAAGAACACCCGAATCGGAAAACTCCCCGACCGCTTTGACGCCGAGTACGATCGTTCAGCGTTCAAATGTGCCTGCACTACCGTATAGTGGCGTGGATGAGTTTGTTTCGGTTTCAGCGTTGGCACCACAGCCGTCTAGTGGTGTGCAAGAGTATGTGTCGGTTTCGTCAGCACCACAGCCGCCTAGTGGTGAGCAAGAGTTTGTGTCGGTTTCGTCGTCGGCAGCACAACCGTTTAGTGGTGTGCAAGGGGTTGTGTTGGTTCCATCGTTAACACCACAGCCATTTAGTGGTGTGCAAGATATAGCCCATCAGCATTCATTGCAATCGTTTACACCACAGCCGTATAATGGATTGCAGAGCACCAGTGTGCCGTTTGCCGATGTAGGGCATCCGTCGTTTGTATCGTCCACACCAGTCACGTATAGTGGTGTGTGATACTCTAGCTCGCAACTTTTTATTCCACGCGTTCTGCAACCGCATTTTTGTATGCAGCCTGTAGCTATGCGTCCCACGAGGGCTGAAGAGGTCCATACATATGGCACATACCCAACGTATACAGCTACTCAGCCTATGCATACACGTACGTATCCTACACATGCAGGTACATACCCTACACATTCATGTACATATCCGATGCAAACATCATTACCGCAATATGCCCGTGAGCCAACTGTGACGCTCTCACATTTGCAGGGTCATGCCGAAATTCGTTCACCGGTAGTCAAGCCGATGCCGGGTGAACAACATGTGGTGAGCCATGGGCCGAGCATCCTGGCACAGACGCAATCGGTTGACGCATTTAACAATGTGCGTGACATCGTCGCACTTGTACCGGATTTCAACCCGTCGTTGGAAACATCACTAAATGCCGTCCAATACGTGAGACGTGTAGAAAATCTAAAGAATGCATATCACTGGAGTGATGAAATGCTGATTTTCGCAGTTCAGCAAAAGATGTTTGGACCTGCCAAGTATTGGGTCGACTCAATTGAAGAAGTGTTTTTCTCGTGGCCACAGTTCGTGGAAAAATTCTTGGCCGATTTCCCATGTTCTGACAACGACGCAGACATACATCTTAAAATGGCACGAACCAAACGAGGAACGCACGAAAGCCCGCAAGAGTATTATTACAAAATGGTATATATGGGCAGCAAAGGCGGACTTCCAGTAAATGCTATAGCGCGGCATATAATAAACGGCATAAATGATGTGGACTTGCGGCGGAAAATATCGAACAGTTATTCAGTCCTTAACGATCTCTTAAAGGACATTAACGATTACTGTTCATATAATCCTATAAAGGAGGAAAACGTTGGAGTAAAATTAAAGTGTGGACCGATTTCCTCTGCAAGCGTTAGTGCTACATCAACTAGCGAGTCGGACCGCAAGAAAAACGTGTTTGAGAAAAATAATAGCCGTAATATCAAGTGTTACAATTGTTTTCAGTTCGGACATTATTCACGCAAATGTCCAGAGCCACAGCGTAAGGAACGATGTGCACTGTGCCAAAGAACCACGCATCAGACAGCTAATTGTCTCAGTAATGACACAAACAAACCGAGACCAACAATACTGAAGATCGAGTCTGAACGAGATCTGGAAAACGAAGATGCAGCCATAACCAAACGGATTAAGGTAAATGGTATTCCAACAACTACTTTTGTTGATCCAGGTAGTCATGGCACCTTAATTCGAAGAAAGTTTGCCAAGGAACTCGGGAAAATTGAGAAATGCTCGATTACCTTCAAAGGCTTTGCTGGTGGCAAATATTTTTGCACAGAAAAACTTCGAGCGACAGTAGAAGTCGATGAGAACGTTTTTGATGCTGATTTGTTTGTGGTAGAAGATGAGCACATATCTGAAAATATTTTACTGGGAAGAGATATTTTGTGCCGACAAGGAAATAGGCTCATCATAGAGCGTGATGATTGCTGGATAGAAAATATCAGCAAAGTAAACGTAACGACGAACTTGTCTTTGCAAGAAACTACGCAATTAAAGGACATACTGAAACGACGCCAAAAGTGCTTTGCGAAGGATATTTCTGAGCTTGGACGATGTATTGTGTCCAAAATGGAGATCAAACTGAGAACAGACGAGCCAATAAATATGAAACCCTACCGAGCTGCGTTTGCGAAGCGACCGATTATTAATGGCATCGTTGAGGAACTTTTGGAGAATAATATAATTCGACCTTCTGATTCACCATACGCTTCACCTGTGGTTTTAGTCGAAAAACGGAATGGAGAGCATCGACTATGCGTAGACTACAGACGCCTAAATAGCATTACAGTGAAAACTCCTTTTCCGATGCCGCATATCGATGAACAATTCACGCAACTGTCGGGAAACAGTTTCTTTACCACACTCGACTTACGAATGGGCTACCATCAAATCGCCGTCGCAGAAAATTCAAAACAGTACACTGCTTTCGTAACGACCGACGGGCATTACGAATACAACAGAATGCCGTTTGGTCTTGTAAATGCTCCCGCCGTGTTTCAGAATATAATGAACAAGTTAGCATCGAAAATGAAACTAGGCGAAATCTTAGTTTACTTGGATGACGTTATAATTCCAAGTAAAACGGCTGAAGAGGGACTGCAGCGGCTCGATAACTTTTTATTTATTCTTGAACAACATGGACTAAAACTCAGGCTGGACAAGTGTAGGTTTCTGGCCAAGGAAATCGTGCATTTGGGTCATGTAATTAATGACCATGGCATTACACCTGGAAACGAAAAAGTGAGTGCAATACGGAACTTCCAAACACCAACCAACACTGCCGAAGTGCGCCGTTTCCTGGGATTAACGGGTTTCTTCCGTATATTCATACAGGATTACTCATTGATTACCAGACCATTAACTCGGCTTTTGTGTAAGACAGGATGTGAATCATTTAAGTGGGGACCTACTCAGCAAGAAGCCTTCAAAACATTAATCGAGAAACTAACCAATGGACCTACTTTGGCATTATATGACCCAACTGCGAACCACGAGGTCCACACAGATGCCAGTCGGAAGGGTCTCGCTGGCGTCCTACTTCAGTCTGTTGCCGATGGTCCATGGAATCCAGTATTTTACTATAGTCGTCACTGCTCTGACACAGAGAGTCGGTACCATAGCTACGAACTTGAGGTGCTAGCAATAGTCGAAGTTCTAGAACGTTTCCGTGTATACCTTCTTGGGAAAACGTTTCGACTGGTAACTGATTGTGCATCTATTGCGAAAGCAAAAGCTAAAAAGGAGCTCATTCCAAAAATTGCACGTTGGTGGATGAGACTATTAGAATTCGATTTCACAGCTATCCACCGTCCAGCCGATCGTTTGGCGCATGTTGATGCGCTGAGCCGTTCTCCAGACCAGCCCCCAAAAGAAGCGGATACTGCTGGTTTTGTAATGAGAGTCAGCATCGACACGAATGACTGGTTATTAACCATTCAAATGCAGGACGAGACTTTGCAGAAAATCATCGCAGTGCTCAAGGGAGAAACGTCAACTGAGCAGGATAAGCAAATTAAAAGCGACTACGAGATAATAAACCACCGATTGTTTCGAAAAGAGGCTGACGGCTCAAAGCTTGTAGTTCCAAAAGCTATTCGTTGGAGAGTGGTTCGATCATTGCATGATGACTTGGGTCATTTTGGACTGGAAAAAACCATAAATCGTATAAAAAAATCATTCTGGTTTCCCAAAGTCCGCAAGTACGTCAAAGACTACTTCGCTGCATGCGTCCAATGCTGCTACAACAAGAATCGACCCGGTAAACCAGAAGGACGTTTACACTACGATGATGTTGAGCCAATACCCTTCCGTTTGCTCCACATCGACCATCTGGGCCCGTTTGTTCGAAGCAGAAAAGGAAACACCCATGCTATAGTGGTATCCGATGCATTTAGTAAGTTTTTCGTTGTGAAGGCGGTCAAAAGCACGAAAACTGCTCCCGTCATTCTAGTGCTTAACGAGATGTCTAGTTATTTTGGCCTACCCAAATGCATCATATCGGATCGAGGCACTGCCTTTACTTCCAAATCATTCGAGTCCTATTGCATCGATAATAATATTCAGCATATAAAAACAGCCGTTCGTACTCCTAGGGCCAATGGCCAGGTAGAGAGGGCGAACAAGATAATTCTGTCATATCTGCGGACAACTACTGAAAACTCCAAGGACTGGGATCTTTGCTTGAGGGATTTACAATGGACGGTTAACTCGCAGAAGAACGCCACATCCGGTTTCAGCCCCAACGAGCTAGTATTTGACTTTAAATTAATCGACGTCATTCCGAATAGACTACTAGCTGTTATACACGACGACGTCCCTAATGATGCCACAGAGTACAGCATGTCCGAAAAGCGTGAGCAAGCTGCCGCGAACATTCAGCATGAACGTGAGAAGTGGAAAGTACGTTTCGATCGGAAACACATTGCTCCTACTACATACAAGGAAGGAGACTTAGTCGTAATCGAAAATGAGCCTCCTGCTTCGGGTGAGTCTCGGAAACTTGAGCCACGATACCGTGGTCCATATGTTATCTGCCGGGCGCTCGGTAAAGATCGATACGTTGTGGAGGACATATCGGGAATGCAGGTTACTTCACGAAAATTTTCGTCTGTCTATTCTACGGACAAAATGAAACCTTGGTGTCGAAGTAGTCCGGAACTCGAAGGAGATTCTACGAACGATATAGAGGAATATATTTCGGGAACCGAGGACGATTCCACATCAGGAGTGGCCGAGCTGTCGCGCGTCTGTATGGGTGAGGATGTGCCGTCATCGGTCGTAAACCAACAAACTGTCTAGTCTGGCAGTAGCAGTCAACCGACGCGAACGTTCGACGCGCGATAACTTTGAGATTCATTTTTGTGTTCGGTGATATCGATAAATGATAAATAAATATTAACATTCTATTTGTTTTGGACGAAGTTCTTTTTATTTTTGAACGATTAGCCCCCTTCTCGCAATCCGCATCTGACACGTGGTTTGAAGAAAGGTTCAGCTACTGTGTGAATTTCGTCAAAATCGAACGATTCAATCAGAATTTATAGGGCTAAAAGCAGTTACCTTTTTTAGTGATTTTTCAAGATGGCACCACTGGAACAGAATCGCCCGCATTTCAAAATCACTTCTATCAGACCTGGTCCTATTTAAGACAAATACATTCTGCAAATTTCAAATAATTCTGCTTATCGGATCGTGAGTTTCCGCGAACAGAAGTTTTTGATGCTAAAAATATAGGTTAATTGGGCAAGGGTTACCAGGCGTGCCCGTTATACCATATCAAATTTTATTTTTTGTCTATGTAAATAAAGCACAAAATTTAGATATGAGTGGCTTTTTTTTGAAGAAGCGGCAGTTTTTCAAGAGAAACGATGATTTGGAGGTTTTCACTTTCAGTACCTGCCCTAGCTACAGGGTTGCCAGCACACTCAATAAAACCTACAGAAATTTACAACTAAATAATGCCAATATGTTCTGAAAATTTCGTAATGATTGAATAGCTCTGTCAAAAGTTATCGCAATTTAAAAATTTTCGAATTTTCCCGTTCTTTTTTTAGGCACCCAGCGCACACATGGGGTTAAAAAATTCCAAAACATTAGCCGATTCACATGTAAAACACGTTCGAAATTTATTTGGTCAACTTTATTTTTGCACAAATTATATGTGTACGGAAAAATAGGTATATTAAAAATATCACTAAAATGGCCGCCGGCGCCAAAAGGTTAAACAGTTTTATTTTTTTGTGAGACCTGGCACTATTCTGCATATACACCAATGTGTCCTAAAAATTTCAGTTCAATCGGATGGCGCGTTCCTGAGATTTTTTCACTGAAATGTTTTGATGATGTATATACATATATATATATATATATATATATATATATATATATATATATATATATATATATATATATATATATATATATATATATATATATATATATATATATATATAGAAATATGAATTTTTGGCCAAAGTGATTTTAATACTAATGTTTTTCTTCGAACATTAGTAAAAACTTGCAGAAATTAAATTTAAACCGTGAAACCCCTCAAACTTTCCAAGAAAACGATATTTTCTTCCGAAAAGAGTGTAGGCGAAATAAAATTACCACCAGATTTAGCAAACAGAAAGTCCGAAAAGATAAAAAATTAACACTAATTACATACAGAAATCAAAAACTACACAAAGGGAAAATTAAAGGAAAACGTAAATTTCAGATTAATTCTGGTGGTCCAAGCGCAGAAAATGGAAATACAATTCCTAAACAACAGCCAGGGAATTGTGCCTCTACAACTGGGGACGGTTAGAATCATACGCTCATTTGAAAACTTGGTGCACATAGTAAGACTAGACAAGTACGAACAGACATTGAATAACATCCAATCCACCCTTAACAACTATAACGATACGCTGACGTCCGAAACACTAGCAGTACTTCAAATTAAACTTGACAAATTAACCCATAGGCTAAATACCCTCAAACCCATTGGAAGACTAAAACGAGGACTTATCAACGGAATCGGTTCACTCATCAAAGGTATAACAGGAAATATGGATGCGGACGATGCCGTTAAAATAAATAAAGAAATTGAGCAGCTTACGTTGAATCAATCCGGGCTTAATAATAAAATTAACAGTCAAACACGATTAAATAATGCAATAATGGAAAGATTTAGTAGCATTACCGACCACATCAATAGCCAAACACACACAATTAATAAACATTTTAAAGATTTTCAAAACCAAATAAAACAGGAACACAACACAATACGGCAACACCTGCCGTACCATACTACACCTGCCGTCCGTTTCATACAAACACCTGCCACACCAAGCACGTGCCCAAGACGACCTCCAGTTAACTTTATCGAAACCTAAATCAACACATTATAAATTGCAATACGATGCATTTCCTGTTTTTCCAAATTGATCAAGAAACAGCAATGTAATATTGTATTGCTGTTCTTGCACTTTGCAATTTCCATAAATTAATCAGCATAAGCTTGTATTCAGTTTAGTTGTTACTCAATACAGCTCAAATTAACATCAAATTTGTTTTTTTTACTGACCACTGATTTCGTGGTCATAAGTCACGTGGCCTGGCTGGCCAATGATGTAATAGTTTTCTTGATTTTTTTCAGCATTTCTTATAAGAGAGGGATACTGGCCACACCTATTAGTTTCAGTACTTGTTGTTTTGATGTAGATTTTTGAATTTTTGACTTTGATGGCCAGTATCAGTGGGTGGAGGGCCCCAGACCATCGGGGTCAGGACTCCACTACTATTGGGGGGTCGGGGCTTTCTGCCTCATCCGGGCTCCTCTGAAAAGAGAGATAGCACTTTTCTCTTGTTTCCTTTTGTAGAATTTTCGATTTCTGGCTCCGTGTTTTGTCACGAGCACTGGCTCTGCTTAGTCAGCCCATGTTGCAGAGCCTGGGTGATTTGCTTTACGGAGCTATACCCCCTTTTGTCCTTGGATATGTTTTCATATCAGTTTGTGGCTACGAATTCATGACGTATGAATATCACGTAGCTTCCCGTTCTCTAGAGAGCTAATCATCCCCATTGTTTAAAGAACCCACCCCAGCCGCAGCGAGCTAGCAAAGCGGCACCCCAGCATCCGTCGGGGTTGGTTAAAGGGTGCTCCGCGAATGCGGACGAGGGGCCTTCACGGCCATTTCTAGGGCACCCTGCTCTCGGGGCAATTCTTTTTTTTTGTTTTGCCTCTTGAATGGCATTAGCCATTCCTTCACCTGTGCTGGACTTTGGCCATCTTGGTTCCGGACTTCGGTCTGGTTCTGAGTTGTGCTAAGTTTAGCACACCTCCATCTATATTTTTGCTACGGATTCCTAAAATACGTAATCGACGGTTAATCGGTTAAAAAGAGAAGTGTTCAATTTCGACAGAATATCGACAACATACCCGAAACTTGTTTTTGGGCAACCCACAAGAGTGAGAAAATAGTTATGAGCCTCGACTCATACTCCCCTTAAGACTTTAAGTCTTCAATCCTAAAATTTTCATTCTCACTAGCAGGTCTTAGCGCCTCCTTTGCGATTCGATATTACTTCGTTCGAGAGAACAAACCCTTTTTATTAAGACCTGCATTGCTCGCTCTTTCCTTATTAGCCGCAAACATCCTTCCCCTCCTATCCTGTTAAATTCATTCCTGTTAGTTTACCTTTTGGGTAGCTTCTCGTTGTGTTGTCCGTAGAGTTTTTTGGCTCTGGGTGCAACCTGGAGGTTGGCCGCGGATAACAGGTTGTGGAGGTTTACCGCCACTCCTGTCCCAGTCATCCGAAGAGCCCTGCCCCACTTTATGTTGGGAAGCTGACCCAAACTTTGATATCCTTGCTGTCTTGACCCAGCTTCGGCTTTTGGCTTGGGTTTGGTTCAAGCTGTGGTGGATTACGTGGGGTTGGCGTGGCGCCACCTACACGTCCCTGCAGCTTGGCCAGAGTTGAACCATTTGCTGAAGTTGAGTCAAGCAACAACATAGTTGTTTTTGATCCTTTGCTCCTCTCTTTTCGAGGAATTTCAGGTGGGCATACAGTCCCCCATACTGGGCGATTCCCTTTTGGAATCGACCCAAATTGATTGCTGAACTTTCACGCTAAAACATTTATCTCTCTTAAGCATTTTTCGTTCTTCAAAATTTTTCATACTTTGGGTTCATGTTAAAAAAAAGCCAGCCAGCCAGCGGACCTGAAATTGGGAAGAACGGACCGGGTTTCGTTTAATAAGAAGGCCCATTATTATAGATTTTTTGTAAATTTTCTTTAAATCGATTTTGCTAATTCTAAGCATTTCCTTTAAACCTCTTCTGAAAATTTGTAGTTTTCTAGAGGTTTTGTTCCATTTGGAATTTATTTAAAACTTGAATTGGATTGAGAGTTAGACACACCACCTGGTGTGCACTTTTGGAAATATTGGCACTTGAGCCTATTAGCTGTTAAGCCTTGCTTTTAGCCACGTTGGCTAAGGTTAAGTTACTTATTCGAAAGAGTTAGACACACATTGTTGTGCACTTGGTTGCTGCCTGAATTATCAGTAAACCGACTTTAGTTTTAAGCGTATTAATTTCGTCAGTCACGTTATCGTGCAAAACCACGTTTTTGAATTTTCAGAACACCAACACTTTTCTCTGACTAGACATCATGCCACTGCGACACAGTAGTGAGGACCTGTCTGGCACCACAGTGGAGGTTCAGTGCTCCATATGCCATCAGTCATTCGCTGCTGCCCAGGTCACGTATACCACAAAATGTGGACACACTTTCCACGAAACGTGCCTGGAGCAATGGTTTAGAAACCATACGGATTGCCCGCTGTGCCGTGGACCACTGAGTCTCCCCTTAGGAGCCAGACAGGCCCCCACTGCTGCAGCATCTATGCCACGAGGGGCTCGGCCTAAGTCACAACGGCCGGGAGTAAAAACCCGAGGCATGCGATCCGAAGAATTAGACATCAGGGACTTCGATCTGCAAGCCGAATCGGGGGCGGAAGGTTTAGTTCAGCCACCTGGTCCGTCATCGAAAGCGTCCCCAATATCTGACGTAACTTCAGAAGCCGCCGGAGTGAGCTCTATAGTGCACCAAGAATTAGGCGGGCTGCAGCAACAAATTTCCGATCTGCAGAGCGGCATGCGCGCGATGCTGGAGCGCATGGCCGAATTGAACCTTCCGTCCCGGACTGGGAATGTAGAGTCACCGAGACTAAACCCTCGCGCGCAATCGTTCGTACCCGTTCAGCGTTCCTATTCACCTCGCACCTTTCGTGGCAACAATGGACAGTTTCACCACGATAAGGTGGCTAGTATCATTGGTGGGTGGGGCCTAAAGTTCTCGGGTCGAGAATCGTTTGTGCCAGTAGAGGTATTTATTTACAGGGTCGCGGCACTCACAAGGAATACCCTGGGCGGAAATTTTGATATTCTATGCCAGCACATGCACCTTCTGTTGACTGGCCCAGCCGCTGATTGGTTCTGGAGGTTCCACCAGACCAGACGCGACTTTAGGTGGAGGGATCTGGAGTCGGCCCTGAGCGATCATTTCGGGGATCGCTTTACGGATGCCGACCTGATGCAGCAAATTCGGAGTAGAAAACAGCGTCCGAATGAAAGTTTCGACAATTTCAGTGCGGCAATATATAAGTTAGTTGACCGACTACAGCGCCCCGTTGCAGGCGCTGACTCAGCAGACATGCTTAGGCGCAATTTGCTGCCAGATATTCGTCGTGGTCTGCTTCACATTCATCTTCCTTCAGTCCGTATGCTCCGTCAGGCCGTCATCCGTGCGGAGAACTTCGAAATGGAGCTCGGAGGTCGACGCCGATCCTCACACTGGAGAAATGCCGTGGAAGAATTGCGTGAATCAGACCCGCTGGATCAGTTAGAGAGCACCCCTGAAGAGCATGGAGTGGAAACAGTCGCGGTCCTGCCTACATGCTGGAATTGTAAGCAAGTGGGACACCGTTTTGATGATTGAATGGAGGCCAGAACCATCTTTTGTTATGGCTGCGGAAAGGCAGATACGTACAAGCCCAATTGTGCTAACTGCCAAGCAAAAAACTTACCGCAGGGAGCGCGAACAAGATCTCACGCCTCCCCCAGAGCAAACAGTCTCCCCCACGCTCCAGCAGGTGGACAGGACCGGAGATTTGTCACCAAATTCGTTTGGCCCAGCCACCAATGATACTAGAATCCAGATGTGTGGGGAACCCAACACCTTATCGATACCACACTTATAGGTAGAGCCTCCTACACCTTTGGCTTTTCTGCCATACCACCTACGATGGCAGAAATATGCGGCGGTCCGATACCCAATCCTCAGTTCCGAAATTGCACGACCGAAACATGATCGTTCTAAACCCAAGCGCTCAACGCTGACGATGAGAGCAGTCTATTCTCGCTTTCGGCATTGGCGCTACCAGCTCAACTGTGCCACTCTGATGGACGTGCCTTCAGGTGACGTCCGTCCATACGCGCAGGTTCTGCTGTTTGACCAACCAACTGCAGGCTTGATCGGCACGGGAGCTTCCGTGAGCGTGATGGCAGCTGTCTTGGCAAAGTCATTCCTCGAGAGGAACGCTTTTCATTGGAAAAGAGCTTCTCTTGGGTTGAAGACTGCAGACGGCACACAACATCAAGCCGTAAGCCGAGTGTCAGCTGACATCACGTTCAGGGAGTTACCAAGTCCTTGACGCTCTGGATAATTCCCACTCTCAGCCAAAACTTATATCTGGGAGTGGATTTCGTGCGCCAATTCGCCTTAGCAGCAGACCTGTTCGCGCCATCCCAACAAATCAACACCATTAGTAGCCTCGAACAACTCGACGATCACGCCCACCCTCTCACACCGGAGCAGCGTCACAGACTTACGTCTGTGATTGCTAGCTTTCCGTCGTTCGCCGTAGAGGGTTTAGGAAAAACAGCGCTGATCGAGCACGAAATCGACACTGGCGATCAAAAACCAATAAAACAGGGACACTTCTCTGTTTCGCCAGCTGTCGAAAAGCTCTTATATAAAGAGATAGATCGCATGCTCGCACTGGGCGTGATCGAAGAGTCCAAGAGCGCGTGCTCCTCGCCAGTGACCCTAGTGGTCAAGCCCTCCAAGGTACGCCTGTGCTTGGATGCGAGAAAGGTTAACTCGGTCACAGTGAAAGACGCCTATCGCTTGCCACTGATAGACGGCATCTTAAGCAGACTCCCTAAGGCCACTTTTATTACGAGCCTGGATCTAAAAGATGCCTTCTGGCAGATTCCTTTGGAGGAAAGGTCAAGGGAAAAGACGGTTTTCACTGTGCCCGGGCGACCCTTGTATCACTTTGTCTTGATGCCGTTTGGCTTGTGCAATGCACCCCAAACGATGTCACGACTCATGGACAAGGTGATCCCCCCGCATCTAAAGCACCAAGTGTTCGTATACTCGGATGACTTGTTGGTGATAACCGAGGCCTTCGACGAACACCTGAAGGTACTGCACCAGGTCGCATTCCATCTGTGACAAGCTGGCCTTACCATCAATGTGGAGAAGAGTAAGTTCCTCTTGCGCGAGGTAAAGTATCTAGGCCACATTGTTGGTAATGGAACGATCCGGACAGACCCCGACAAGGTGAGATCCATTATGGATTTCCCTCTTCCAACGACCACGAAGCAGCTGCGGAGATTTTTGGGAATCTGTGGCTGGTATCGACGCTTCGTCAGGGAATATGCGTCTTTGTCAACACCACTGACAGACATGCTTTCGAAGAGGACTCAATTTGTCTGGACCGACGAGAGGCTAAATGCTTTCAAGCAATTGAAAGTGAGCCTCGCTTCGACTCCAGTGTTGCACAGCCGCGACTTCAACACGCCCTTCTCCATCCAATGTGACGCAAGTCAACATGGAGTAGGTGCCGTGCTAGTGCAACGAATGGAAGAAGGAGACGAAGCCCCCGTCGTAAATATGTCCCACAAATTGAATCCCGCTCAGCGAAATTATACCGTCACTGAGCAAGAATGTCTGGCAGCGGTGTTGGTAATCAAGAATTTCCGTGCCTACGTGGCAGGTCATGAATTTGAAATCGTGACCGACCATGCTTCCCTAAAATGGCTAATGCACCAACCGGATCTAAATGGTCGCTTAGCTCGTTGGGCACTTAAACTCCAAGGGTTTCATCATCACACACCGAAAGAGAAGAAAAAACGTAGTGCCGGACTCCTTGTCGCGCATGTTCTCTGACTTCTGATACGTAATGTATCAAAAGTCCTCTACATGACCTCTTACGGCACCTTGTTTTCGAGAAATCGAAACACAAGCGATGTCGCTTTAAAATTGCAATTTCAGAAACGAATTTACCGTATTAACGGTAATTTGTTTGTGGAAAATTTTGAGACTCGAGCTGGGCTGTGGGCTTGCAGCGATGAGCTCTGGGCAGTCGATTGTGAGTCGTAGCGACGGGTAGCCGCTTTTGGCGTGGCGGAGCGAGTCGTCCGGTCAGACACCAGAAAAGAGCCCGCATAGCAATTGTGATCGAATTCGTGTGTATATTAAAGCACAAGTGCTGGAAAAGAAAGAGTGATAGTCGAATGTTCCGGTGCTCCTAGCAATCGAACAAGATATTAACCGCTAATTTGGGCCGCTCGAGGAAGACAGTGTGGTATGATTTGCGGGCTGTGACATGTGGTTGGATCCCATCCTCATCCTAGTGGTTGAGTAGCCAAGTGCCGTTATCTTTATTGTGTCTGAACACCTTTGTGATTTAAATGTGTTCCATAGTCCCGAAAGAAATTCGTTATCTTGACATATGGTTATTCCGTCGACTCCCCTAGAAAGTTTACTTGCGGGTCACCCACAAAGTTCAAATATTAGCGTGCGAACGCAATTACAAACTAGTGAATGTAGCTTCCAAAGTTAATTAGTAGATACTAACGATACAAAATACCAAGAAAATGAAACACCAAAATTGTTATAATATTCTATTGTGAAGTGATCAATCGGGCCGCAGAATGTCGTTCGAAAATCGTCAACGAAATCCGGGAGCGATCTGTTTTTTTGTGTATTTTCTCTTCGGGAAGCTTCAACAGTCCCAAAGTTTTGCTAACTGTGGAATTCGCGTCGTGAATTTCCCAGTGAACTAGGTTAGGTTAGGTTAGGTTAGTAAAGAGGGCTGCCGGGAAACACGGCTTGCATTAGGCCACCAGTTTGGGCCCATTTGCCACCCTCCGCTGGCTATTTAGAGCTGCCAAGTAACCGCTTCGCCAAACTGGATCAGCTGACTCAGCGTGACGGTACCAGCCACCTCTGATAACCCTTGAAAGTGGTATGCACCAAAAATTTTGAGGTGTTTATTATTTAGGGCCGGACAATCGCAGAGAGTATGCTCGATGGTGTCCTCTTCCATCTCGCACCTCTTGCATAAACTGCTGGATGTCAGTCCCATTTTCTTCGCATGAGATGCGGTAAGGCAGTGCCCTGTGAGCAAGCCGACCGTGGTTCTCAAGCAGTTCCTGCTGAGCTTGAGCAGTTTCCTGCTTTTGCTTGGATCAGGTGATGGCCATAATGTCCTGGCCACCCTGCAGTCCAGCCTGTTTTCCCATTCGGACTTTAGTTTGGCCCATATGGCGGCATCAAGTTTGTTTGTGGCGTCCGCAATTGACCGAGGTACAGTGATGCAGGGGCAGTTGCTAGCTCCTGAACCTTTCCTCGCCAATTCATCAGCTTTTTCGTTGCCTATGACCCCACTATGCCCTGGCACCCACATAATCCGGATAGGAATATGCCTTGCCTTTTCATTGAGAGCCACTCTGCAAGCGTTAACAGTTTTTGAAGAACATCTGTAAGACGCAAGAGCGAGAATGGCTGCCCTACTGTCAACGCAAATGGTCATTGGTCTGGTGGATATTCCACTAATGGACTCAACTGCCATGCGTATAGCATGTAATTCAGACTGAAAGACGGTAGCATGGTCCGACAGTCTACACCACAGGTTAAGGCTCAAATCCGTAGAAAATACGCCCGAGCCAACTCCTGTGTCCGTCTTTGACCCGTCCGTGTAAATCCAGGCGCCCCTATCGGTGGTAGCTTCCTTTTTCTTCCAGTCTGTTCTTGTGGGTATCTTGACCTGGAAATTCCTGCCAAGATGTATTATTTTGCTCATGTGGTCCGTGTCTTCTGCAACGAGTCCAAATCTTTTGCGGCATTCTATAAGCATACGGCTGTGACCCCACTGATCTGAATCGTTCTACATGCCAGAACTTTTAGCGCGTATCGCCGCTAAGCTTGCGCTTCTAAAGATGAATCGATCTAGGGGCATGAGTCCCAAAATCATTTCCAACCCAGCCGTTGGGGCGGTTCTTAAAGCGCCCGTAATGCATATGCAAACTAATCTTTGCAGTGTTGTTAGCTCCTTGATATTAGTTTTATTCTCCGCTGCTTTCCACCACACGACCGCTCCATACACCAAAATCGGCCTGACTACACATGTGAATATGTAATAAGCCGCCCTAGGTTTAAGACCCCAGGTATTGGAATAGGCGGACCGGCAAGCAAAAAGTGCTGCGCGGGCCTTACCAATTCTATGCTTCACGTTAGCCCCCCAGTTCAGTTTCCTGTCTAGTATAAGACCCAAATATTTAACACTATCAGCAAGCTCCAATGTTATTCCGTTGAGGTTAGGCGTGGCAATAGCCGGTACCCTGTGTTTCTTTGTGAAGAGCATAAGTTCGGTTTTTGTCGGGTTTGCCCTGAGACCGACTTTTCTGGCCCAGATTTGAATATGGTCCAACGCCGATTGCATAAGGTCCGACAAAGTTTGTGGGAACGCACCCCTCACAAGTACCACAATGTCATCGGCATACGCCACTACCTCAAAGCCACTGGCCCTTAACTTCTCCAGTATTTCGTTGACTGTCAGGATCCAGAAAAGGGGAGATATAATCCCTCCTCGTGGTGTTCCGGTACCGTCTGTTCTTTCCGCTTTGGCCTCCAAAAAGGTAGCCTCAATCCGCCTGCTCTTGAGCAAGTCAGATGCCCAGGTCGCCAGGGTTTTATCCACTCCATATCGAGCCAAGGCATCAATGATACTCGCGACAGTGACATTATTGAAGGCCCCTTCAATGTCTGAGAAGGCTGCCAACGTGAATTCCTTCTGCCGTAAGGATTTTTCTATTGTACCGACAACTTTGTGTAATGCCGTATCTACTGATCTGCCCGCTAGATACGCGTGTTGATCAACACAGAGTCTCGCGACATCAATCGAGCTTTTGATATGCAGATCAACAAGCCTCTCTAGTGTTTTGAGCAGAAACGATGTTAAGCTGATTGGTCTAAAGTCCTTCACGTAATGATGATTCACCCTACCAGGTTTCGGAATGAAGACCACTCTAGCTTTTGTCCATTGCTCGGGTACTACCCCGAGGCGGAGGCATGCGGTAAAAATACGCTGCAGAATGGGAATGATGGCCTTATCTGCTTTTTGAAGCATGATAGGTGATATCTCATCAATCCCTGTAGCTTTGTAAGGTCGGAATGTGCCAATAGCCCATTCAATCTTGACCTCGTCCACTACTTCCTTGATCAGCCGCTCAGACGCCCGGTGGGTTCCACGAAGTACGTCACTACGCGGTGTCACGCAGGCTGATTCTGGAAAGTGAGTTTCCAGTAGCAAGTCTAGGCACTCTTTCGGGTCCTCCACCCAATCCCCGTTTTCCCTTCGCAAGAGCGTAGGTACGCCGGGGGTTACGCTTAGAACCTTCCTGATTCTGGCAGCCTCTGTACCTCCTTCAATGTTCTCACAGAATTCCCTCCATGAGTCGCGCTTGGCTTGTCTAATCTTCTTTTTGAAAAGCGACAGCTCTTGCTTGTAACGATCCCAGTCAGCCACGTTTCCGGAACGCCTTGCGGTGTTAAACGCCCTTCGTGTGCGACCTCTAGCCTCTGTGAGTTCGCCATTCCACCACAAGGTAGCGTTCTTCCTTACGGGCTTTTCCGGACACACGTCTTTGAAATCTGACACTAAGATTTCCGTTAATCGGTTCACCTGCTTGTTAAGCCGTCCTGGACTCGTCAGTTCCAGATCGTCTAGTGCTCTGAGGTGTCTATTTGTTTTCCTTGAGTAAACTTCCCATTGTGCTGTTCTCGGGTTCCGTACTTTTTTAGGTGAAATAACAGAACAACCGATATTCCAGCATAGCCACTGGTGGTCCGAGAGCGATGGCAGGTTATAAACCTGCCAGCTATGGACACTTTTCATTATGCTTGGAGTTGCCAGGGTAATATCAATTACCTCAGCCCTGTTCTTAGTTATAAATGTAGGTTTGTTACCCATGTTGAGGATGTTGAGGTTGGTTGACGTTAGAAATTCTAGCAAACTCCTACCTCTCTCGTTTATGTTGGTGCTTCCCCATATTTCGTGGTGAGCATTTGCGTCACAGCCGATGACAGCATCCGTTGTCATAGCCGCTACTGCCAATCTTCTCAGTCCGGGCGTGATGGGATCCATGTCGTATGGTAAATAGACCGCCGACAACAGGCACCGCCTCGTGCCGCTACCAGCGATCCCCCACTCCACACACACTGTGGTTGTATCCCCATCACAAAGCTGCGGAATCAAGATTGCTTTCACATCTTTTTTGGCGACAATACAAGTCCTTGTCTTGTCCCTTCCTTTTAGCTGGAACACACTGAGGCTGGTGCCGAATCCACAAGCCACATTCTTGTACAGAAGCGGCTCCTGTATCAGTGCGATGTCAGCGTGCCCCCGACTGAGATGCCGAAGCAGATTGGCCGTCGCCCCTCTACTGTTGTGCAGATTTGCTTGGACCACTCGCACTTCGGCTACCCTCAGTCACCTTCTCCGCTCCAACTTTCAAGGTGATCCTCTTCAGACCGAAGTGAATCAACCCGTTGTTGGCCCGTACTTGATCCGCGAACTCCCGATCGATACCCAGCACAAGCACTAACTTAGCTGCACCAGATAAGTCAGGCTCCGCAGATTGGTTAGTTAGTTTAACAGCCTGGAATAATCTCCAGTCTGAAACTTTCAGATCGGGGTTCTGTCTTTTTAACAGAGAGAGAGCCTCCGAAGCGTTTGAGTGGGGCACCGCCACCTTCGCTGTAACCTTGGGCACGGATGTCTCCTCCACTACGTCCAAACCTGGATGGTCTGCAGAAATCTTCAGGACGGTAGACCGAAGCCATTCCGTCGAGAAGACGTCACTACAGGTCACCGCAATGTGGCCGCGAACAATGTTACAGCCCTCAAAGCAAGGTGACCCTTCTTCCGTTGACATGGCAAACTTGACGAGTTCCTCGGTGATCCGTTTAAGAATCACCTTGGCCACGTCATCCTCAAGTCTCCATTCCAGGGGTTCCTGCTTGTCAACGACGGCCAGCTTAAGGTGACTAGCAGCTACGTCCCTAAAGGAACGAACTGCCATCTCCTGTCGTGGCCTCTTCGTCGACTTACCTCTCGGCGAGGTTAGCTTCTCTGAGCGTTGACGTTTACTCGCAGCCGCTGCAGCAGGTTTCACTTGGGCATCCTCGGGTTTCCCTTTGGATTCCAGCGTCACCGTGCTCCTGGCCGCTCGTTTTGCCTCTCTCTTTCTGAAGCGTTGGGCATTCCGCTTCCTCCCTTTGGTGGGGTCAGCTGCCGCCACCTTCACAGTGGACTGCAGATCCTCGGAGGCACCACCTCCAGTCTTGGTTACAGCTCTGCCGGGTGGCTTAGCCGCCGCTTCCTTTCCGGTGACCTGCAAGCCTTTCAGCTTGCCGCCTCCGTTCTTGGTCACAGCTCTGCTAGAAGCCGACTCAACCGCCGCTTCCGTTGGACTGGCCAGTGATTCTCCAGACCCGCCGCCAGACTGCTGAGTAGCTGCTCTGCTGAGTGGTACCGCTACGTCCATCGGACTCACAGTAGATCCCCGAGCGGGTTCTCCATCTAGCCTCAAGGCCCGCAATCTTTCGATCGTCTGACCCTGAGCCGTTTCGCTTCTCGACGTTTGTGATCGTGTCACCTTCGAACTCCTTTTGAAGGGGTCCTTTTCTGGTGACTTCCCTCCAGTAGTACTGGTGGGAAGTTTGGTTTCGTTTGAGTCTTTATTTTGATCCATGTGTATATTTTAGATGATTTCAGGTTTGGGTTTCGCGTTCTCGGACCACAGCCGAGGCAATTGCCAGCATTTTGCCTCCCGCTACACCCCGCCCCCATAGGAACAACGTATTGCTCCGACCGTCCTTCCCCCTCTTTGGATCGCGAGGCAGACTCCCCCACGACCGTCCGAGGGTTCCGTAGGCTTTCACAGTACGCTGAACCTGCGAACCTTGCTGCCGAGGCAACCAAGGTGTCTCCCCTAGTCTAACAGTTCGCTACTCTGTAGACCGCGGTTCGCCTGGTTCCAGAACCGGGCAAAGTGACATGTTGGATCCAGAACCCCGCAGGTGAACCTTCACCTCAGTCACCAGCCCAGACCTGTCCCCAGGCATCCGTGTCACCCTTGCGGAGAGAAACAAGGGCGCCCCTCTGCCGGTTACGGGCGAGGCCTCCGTTTACACAGCCCATACAGCTGGCTGCTGTACGGGCGTGCGGCAGAACCAAAAATTTTTTTTTACGGGAGAGAGATCTCTCACCAACCTTACTTAGAAGGGACTAGCCTGATCCAATTAGCCAATCCTCCCTTCCGGGGGATTGTTACCGGCGGCCACCGCGAGGAGGTTATGGATCACACTTTCACCAGACCGAACAGTTGCGGCACGTGTATATTTGCGTATACTACATGTTTTTCCCCCTATTCGGCTGGCGACCGACCGCCTCCCAGTGAACTAACTGTAAATGAAAATGCCCAATGTGATGATATGCTGTGTGTGCATTGAAAATTCTGAATGCAACAGGTTTGCGATGCCCAGTGAATTGAGGGCTAGGTATGACATGAACAACTCATTGACAGCATATACATATAAAGAACCATGTTTGTACCACTAAATTAATAACAGTGGAGTTATGGATCATTTGGTATGTATCTATTATCACGCTTCTGCCATGTAAGCCGTATCTTATATTAAATGATTCCAATCACATCATTGCTATACGCTCCTTTACACGCTGACTCACGTGTTTTTTTCGGAATCCTTTTAATTGCTTCGTTAATTACATATATTGAGTAAAACATAACCATCAGTTTTGAATAAATCAAATTATACATGATGGACACCAAAGGAAAACAAAGCCCACTTCGTGTATGATTCGACGATCACTCGTTCGTTATTTAAACCCAGCGGGGAGAAGACAACTGTGACCATAGTTCCCGCATTATCCGAAAACGATGCTGCTCATTAATCACGACCACTTTCATGCCGTGCAAATTGTGGCATTCTATAATTAATCGATGGATCTGTGCCTTTGTTGGCGTCATCGTTTTCATCAGACACAGAGTAGATTGACTTTAGATGGGTGTGATTGAAGGTGTTCGTTGTGGAAATCGTTAGCTTTGGTAGCCGTAAACCATTTGTGCCTGCCACTCTGTAAACATGTAAACGATAACGAGTCCTGGTTGTCAGCACCGGCCTCATCGGTCCGGAAAGTGACATTTCGGTTATCGATCAACGGGTTTGCGTGAAAGGGAACGGAAAACATGCATCCGATGATATGTATCTGACACCAAGTGTGCCTCGTTTCAATGATCAATCAACTTTGGAAAACGTCCACAATATGCGATCGGGAGGAGACTGAAACAATGTCGAACAATTTGTTATTGACCGCGTAATTTCTTTTCTTGTTCATTCTATAAGCGAGTAGCTATGTTTCTCATGGACGCTTTTGTTTCACCACAACAGAATTTTTATTGTGCGTGTCATATCGTGCTAGGCAGAGTACATTACAGCGCTAAATTCAATTGAAAGTAATTCAAAGTGAAGATACTTTTTCTTCAGATACATATTATTTTACCAGTATATAACCCTTCCAATCTAGGGATTAGGATATATTTGCTTGATCCACACATTTATTGCGTGTGCTTTAACACGATATGCTAGCACATAAAAAAAAAACCCACATATATAAAAACACAAGGCTTTTTTTGTATTATGAACTTTGTATGTTCGCCTTCGAATCAGAACTGTATTAAATATTTAGATTAACTATAAGCTGACTAAGCATTATTAATGGAAAAAACTCTAGCGCACCTGAACCGCTAGAAACACTAATGTTCGAAGAACAGTAGAAGAATCGTGCAGGTTTTGAGTGCATATTCCACCACATGTGCTGCTTATTACGACCAAACTGTTTCAAATGCCACGTTTTACTTTGGTCTCAAGAATGCAATATAACTCATATGGTGGAAGGTTTCAGAAATTACCACTGGCATGAATTTCAACGTTTATGAGAGCAAAACACGGGTTAATTATATTCGTTATCAGTTGCTTATTTCACATAATTTTGAAAGCAGCATCTCATATAACATCAATGAAGAAAATGCTCAGTGCCTGCAGCACTGTAACTGAAGTTTGTGTTTGGGGCTGCGATCCGAAAAATTTGCAGAACTTTGCGAATTGTAACATTGATTATTTATTTTAATTGTAAATGTTTCCGGTATGAATACTAACTGTAAGCGTTTATTGATACAAAAGTAGCACAACCGACTCGTGCTGGCAACCTTCTGCCAGTATCAAAGCCAAGAATATATCACATCTGCTTCACGTTGTTATATAACATTCGAAATTAAAGGAGTATAAAGAAATTTAGAGTTACCTGCAGCGAGTTTTTTCAAATAATCGAAAGCTTAATATTTTCTGTTTATTGTCACTACAATATCATTACCATTTGAAAATTCTACGATAAAACCGCTTAATAAAGATATTGCAATTAAACACAAAACCAACAATAGCTGGCAACCCTATCGTGGCTTTTCAACCAAATTTGGCCTGAATAATGTTTATGACAGGTTTCATTAATTGTATGAAATTCGTATTGATTTCATGACTGCACTGGAAGTTATAGGGCAAAAAGTTTTATTTTTCTGAGCGAATTTTCAAAACCAAAGACACAAAAATTACCATAGCTAGCAGCACCAATCAAATTTTTCAACCAAATTTCCACCAAACAGAGATTAGAGTTAGGTTCAGCTACTGTGTCAATTTCATGAAAATTTGGTAATTTATTCACATTTCATAGGGCAAAAACCAGTTTTTTTTCTTTGTAATTTTTCAAGATGGCACCACTGGCACAGACTTGCCCACAATTCAAAATCGCTTCTATCAAATCTGGTCTTACTTAAGTCTAATGCATTCTGTAAATTTCAATTGTATCTGATTATTGGTTCGTGAGTTTCCGTGAACAGAAGTTTTTGATGCTAAAAATATAGGTTAACTGGGAGAGGGTTACCGTTCTTGTCCGACATGAAATTTCGAAAGTTTTATTTTGAACGTGTAGATAAAACATAAGATTTATATACAGATTGGTTTTATTGTAAGAAACGGACATTTTTTTGAATATTCGATGGTTTGAATGTTTTCACTTCCAAATTTTTTTTTTTCAAAATGAAGACACCAAAATTATCATAGCTGGCAATTCCAACCGAATTTTTCAACCAAATTTCTACCAAACGTGGCTTAAGGTAAGGTCCAGCAGTTGTGTGAGTTTCGTCAAAATCGAACGATTCAATCAGAATTTATAGGGCTAAAAACAGTTATCTTTTTTAGTGGTTTTTCAAGATGGCACCACTGGCACAGAATCGCCCGCATTTCAAATTCGCCTCTATCAGACCTGGTCCTATTTAAGACCAATACATTCTGCAAATTTCAATTAATTTTGCTCATCGGATCGTGAGTTTCCGTGAACAGAAGTTTTTGATGCTTAAAATATAGGTAAATTGGGCAAGGGTTACCAGGCGTGCCCGTTATACCATATCTTTTTTTTTTTTGGTTATGTAAACAAAGCACAAGATTTACATATGAGTGGCTTTTTTTTGAAGAAACGGCATTTTTTCAAGAGAGACGATGATTTGGAGGTTTTCACTTTCAGTGCCTGCCCTAGCTATAACGTTGCCATCACGCTCATTAAAAGCTACACAAATCTACAACTAAATAATACCAATATGTCCTGAAAATTTCGTAATGATTGAATAGCTCTGTCAGAAGTTATCGCAATTTAAAAATTTTCAAATTTTCCCGTCCTCTTTTTAGGCACCCAGCGCACACATAGGGTTAAAAAATTCCAAAGCATTATCCGATTCATATGTAAAACACGTTCGAAATTTATTTCGTTAACTTTATTTTTGCGAAAATTATTTGTGCACGAAATAATAGGTATATTAAAAATATCACTTAAATGGCCGCCGGCGCCAAAAGGTTAACAATAACTGACATTTAAAGAGACTTGGACCTATTCTGCATATACACCAATGTATCCTGAAAGTTTCAGCTCAATCGGATGGCGCGTTCCCGAGATTATCTCACTGAAATTTTTTGATGATATATATATATATATATATGGAAATATGAATTTTTGGCCGAATCGATTTTAATACTAATGTTCTTCGAACATTAGTAAAAAATTTAACTGATGTAAATATTTAACTTAGTTGTACCAATTTAGCTGAATAGACAATTTATTTAACATGCCTATCTAATGATAAGTGAATGTAGGCTTTTTCTATTTTTTTTTTTCGTTTTACAATTGCGTTCATCCGCTCCCAAGTTTGAATTCTAAGCAGAGAATGTTATATCTGAGAATAGGTTGAAAACTTGAAGCCCAAACTCATACTGGATATGCAATAGGGAGTTATAGTTCTGGTGGCTAGCTTTTCTTTCCGTGGCAATTCAATTCAAATTTGTAGGCTCAAGTGAATTAGAGAATGCATTTCCTATATAAAGGCATCTAGATTTTATAGTATAAAAGAAAAAAAAGGAATTAAGTCCGAAGAGTAATATTGAGAGTGCAAGTCCAATACTGACATCAGAATAGATTAATACAATGAAATTACAAAGAGAACAAACCAAGGATAATATCAAAATTGAATATGTTAAATGCAATTGTTCTCACATTGAAAGAAAAACATCAGTATATGCATCTAAAAGAAGCCATTTTATTTTCCTCTTATCAGCTAATTATCGAGATTATAAGTGTTGGATTATAAGGCGCGCGACTAAGCGATTTATTAAGATTTAAAAATAACAAGTCCGGCGGCTTTGACTATTAATTCACTAGTGTCAATTTTTTATTTATGTATGAAGTTGAATACAAGATTAAAAATAATAATTGTGCTTCACGTTAGGTGGCGTTGTTGTCGTTTAGAAGCTATATTCAACACGCCCCCTCGACAACATAAGCTTCATAAATGTGGTTAAAACTTCATTCCGATCTGCGTGAAACAGTCGTAGTGCCTTGAAATTGATGTTCCTTTCGTCAGTGCATCCGCTGGCATCTGGTCCGTAGATCTATATGTGAGCTGAACAATACCATCAGATATTGCTTCCCAGACGTAATGATATCTTACATGGAGATGCTTAGTCCTAGAACTTCCAGTATGATTGTGCGCAATATGGTGTGCACTTTGGCTGTCGTTATATATTATAATCGGGTCATTCGATGCTTGTATGTTTGTTTCAGCTAAAAAGTTCTTAAAATATGCAGCTTCTTTTGCAGCAGAAGTGAGTGCGATGTATTCTGCTTCAGTGCTGGATGTGGCTACGATAGGCTGCTTCCTTGATTCCCATGCAATGGCTCCGCCTCCAAATAAAAAAACGATTCCAGATTGTGATTTTCTGTCGTTGACATCCTCTGCCCAATTTGAGTCCACATAAGCAAACAAAGGTTTACCTGTTTTCCTATAAGTTAGTTTTGCATCCTGAGTTCCTTTTAAGTATTTTAGCACCGATATTGCAATGTTCCAATGTTGTTTTCGTGGATCTTGATTAAATTGCGATAGCATATTGACACTACAAGCTATTTCCGGACGACTATATATCGATAAATGAAGTAAACTTCCGATGAGCTCTTGATAGTCCCTTTTATTGATTCGCTTTCGTTCACCTTCTATCATGGGTTCCTTTTCAAATTTTGCTTTAGGTGGTATTGGTAGCTTTCTTGGATTACATTCAAGCAGGTTATATTTTTGAAGCAATTTCCTGATGTATCCAGTTTGGCTTATTGATAAGGTATTATATTGTCTGTCTCTTTCTATTTCCAAGTCTACACATAGCTTTGGTTCTCCAAGGTCCCGAATGTCAAAGTGCGACTCTAAATGTGATTTCAAAATATTATAGCATGCAGAATTGGTTGTCGCAACAATTAAATCGTCTACAGAGATTGCTATTATTGTAATTAAATGACGATCTATTTTAAAGTATATGCATCTGTCGTAGTTAGAGTTGATAAATCTTATCTCCTTTAATTTTTCATCTAATTTAATATTCCATTGTCTTCCAGATTGCTTCAGCCCATAAATAGCTTTCTTAAGTTTACAAACCTTGTTTTCATTTCCTTCGAGTATAAAACTTGCAGGTTGTTCCATCAAAATTTCTTCCTGAAGATCTCCATATAAAAAGGCTGTAGAAACATCTATATGATGCAAGTCCATATTCCGCTCAGCAGAAAGTGCATACAGCAATCGAATCGAACTAAGTCTTGCAACTGGAGCAAATGTTTCATTATAATCTATCCCAAAAAGTTGTGAATATCCTTTTGCAACAAGTCTAGCCTTTCTTCTTTCTACAAATTCACTAGTGTTGTACTTTGTTTTGAAGACCCATTTGCATCCTATAATATTCTTATTTTTAGGTCGATCAACTAGTTCTTTATCAAAGAGCCATATTCCAGTTATTGATAAGGTATTATATTGTCATATTATGGAGCAAATGTTATGGAGGAGCAAATGTTTCATTATAATCTATCCCAAAAAGTTGTGAATATCCTTTTGCAACAAGTCTAGCCTTTCTTCTTTCTACAAATCCACTAGTGTTGTACTTTGTTTTTGCATCCTATAATATTCTTATTTTTAGGTCGATCAACTAGTTCTTTATCAAAGAGCCATATTCCAGTTCCATAGCTCTCTTCCATTGATCAAAATTTGGCGAATTGTTCATTTCCTGATATGATTTTGGATCCTCAAATTCAGCAAAGTTTGCTTTTTCAGTAGGGTTCATCATAGCACCTATAGCTACCCTCTTTTTAGCTCTAGTGTTATCACTTACTTTTTCGTAAGTTTCTATTTCTGCATTACTTTGATCTGTTAACGCAGAGTCTTCAACGGTGTCTCTGGCTTGTGTATAATCTTCAGAATCAGAATTTTTTACTAATGTTCGAAGAACATTAGTATTAAAATCGATTCGGCCAAAAATTCATATTTCCATATATATATATATATATCATCAAAAAATTTCAGTGAGATAATCTCGGGAACGCGCCATCCGATTGAGCTGAAACTTTCAGGATACATTGGTGTATATGCAGAATAGGTCCAGGTTTCTTTAAATGTCAGTTATTGTTAACCTTTTGCCGCCGGCGGCCATTTAAGTGATATTTTTAATATACCTATTATTTCGTGCACAAATAATTTTCGCAAAAATAAAGTTAACGAAATAAATTTCTAACGTGTTTTACATATGAATCGGATAATGCTTTGGAATTTTTTAACCCTATGTGTGCGCTGGGTGCCTAAAAAGAGAACGGGAAAATTTGAAAATTTTTAAATTGCGATAACTTTTGACAGAGCTATTCAATCATTACGAAATTTTCAGGACATATTGGTATTATTTAGTTGTAGATTTGTGTAGCTTTTAATGAGCGTGCTGGCAACCCTGTAGCTAGGGCAGGCACTGAAAGTGAAAACCTCCAAATCATCGTCTCTCTTGAAAAAATGCCGTTTCTTCAAAAAAAGCCACTCGTATGTAAATCTTGTGCTTTGTTTACATAACCAAAAAAAAAAAAAAGATATGGTATTACGGGCACGCCTGGTAACCCTTGCCCATTTTTCCTATATTTTTAGCATCAAAAACTTCTGTTCACGGAAACTCACGATCCGATGAGCAGAATTAATTGAAATTTGCAGAATGTATTGGTCTTAAATAGGACCAGGTCTGATAGAAGTGATTTTGAAATGCGGACGATTCTGTGCCAGTGGTGCCATCTTGAAAAACGACTAAAAAAGATAACTGTTTTTAGCCCTATAAATTCTGATTGAATCGTTCGATTTTGACGAAACTCACACAACTGCTGGACCTTACCTTCAGCCATGTTTGGTAGAAATTGGGTTGAAAAATTCGGTTGGAATTGCCAGCTATGATAATTTTGGTGTCTTCATTTTGAAAAAAAAAATTTGGAAGTGAAAACATTCAAACCATCGAATATTCAAAAAAATGTCCGTTTCTTACAATAAAACCAATCTGTATATAAATCTTATGTTTTATCTACACGTTCAAAATAAAACTTTCGAAATTTCATGTCGGACAAGAACGGTAACCCTCTCCCAGTTAACCTATATTTTTAGCATCAAAAACTTCTGTTCACGGAAACTCACGAACCAATAATCAGATACAGATAAAATTTACAGAATGCATTGGACTTAAGTAAGACCAGATTTGATAGAAGCGATTTTGAATTAAGGGCAAGTCTGTGCCAGTGGTGCCATCTTGAAAAATTACAAAGAAAAAAACTGCTTTTTGCCCTATGAAATGTGAATAAATTACCAGATTTTCATGAAATTGGCACAGTAGCTAAACCTAACTCTAATCTCTGTTTGGTGGAAATTTGGTTGAAAAATTTGATTGGTGCTGCCAGCTATGCTAATTTTGTGTCTTTGGTTTTGAAAATACGCTCAGGAAAATAAAACTTTTTGCACTATCCAGTGCAGTCATGAAATCAATACGAATTTCATACAATTAATGAAACCTGTCATAAACATTATTCAGGCCAAATTTGGTTGAAAAGCTACGATAGGGCTGCCAGCTATTGTTGGTTTTGTGTTTAATTGCAAAATCTTTATTAAGCGGTTTTATCGTAGAATTTTCAAATGGTAATGATATTGTAGTGACAATAAACAGCAAATATTAAGCTTTCGATTATTTGAAAAAACTCGCTGCAGGTAACTCTAAATTTCTTTATACTCCTTTAACTTCGAATGTTATATAACAACGTGAAGCAGATGTGATATATTCTTGGCTTTGATACTGGCGAAAGGTTGCCAGCACGAGTCGGTTGTGCTACTTTTGTATCAATAAACGCTTACAGTTAGTATTCATACCGGAAACATTTACAATTAAAATAAATAATCAATGTTACAATTCGTGAAGTTCTGCAAATTTTTCGGATCATAGCCCCAAACACCAACTTCAGTTACAGTGGTGCAGGCACTGAGCATTTTCTTCATTGATGTTATATGAGATGCTGCTTTCAAAATTATGTGAAATAAGCAACTGATCACGAATATAATTAACCCGTGTTTTGCTCTCATAAACGTTGAAATTCATGCCAGTGGTAATATCTGAAACCTTCCACCATATGAGTTATAACGCATTCTTGAGACCAAAGTAAAACGTGGCATTTGAAACAGTTTGGTCGTAATAAGCAGCACATGTGGTGAAATGTGCACTCAAAACCTGCACGATTCTTCTACTGTTCTTCGAACATTAGTGTTTCTAGCGGTTCAGGTGCGCTAGAGTTTTTTTTGATTTTAATGAAGTCCGACTAATTTTCTTCTCTAGTGATCTTTTCCTTATTTGCAATTTGTAGTTGACATTCATGATATGGTTTATTGTAGTGATCGTTCTCCATAAACTTAACATCTCTACTTTTAACTATTCTTCTTGTTCCTCGTTTCCAAAGTCTATAGGCTTTTGCATCATCTGAATAGCCTACAAGTATATATTCCTCACTTCTTGGTTGAAATTTTCCAATCTTACAACCTTTTGTCAATACAAAGCTTTTAGTGCCAATCTTCTGAAGATGTGAAACATTCGGCTTATTTGAAGACCATAATTCCTCAGGAGTTTTATTAAAATTCATTTTCGTGGGGCATCTATTACGAATATAAGCGGCAGTATTGATTAATTCAGCCCATAAGAAATCTCGTAGATTTGCTTCCAATAGTAGGCATCGAGCAATTTCCAATAAAGTTCTATTAGCTCTCTCTGCAATCCCATTTTGCTGCGGAGTGTACTCAGCACTTAATTCTTGTTTAATTCCACACGACTGCAAAAACTGTGTAAAGGCATTGCTACGGTATTCTGCCCCATTATCAGACCTAATTGCTTTAATTTTGTCTCCGGTTTGGTTTTCCACGTAATTTTTAAAGATTTTAAATTTATCTAGCAATTCGCTTTTCTTAGTCAAGAAATATACAAATATTTTTCTGGTGTAATCGTCGATGAAAGTAACAAAGTAAATTGACTTACTCAGAGATTCAGACCTCATTGGTCCACATATATCGGAGTGAATTAGCTCAAGGCGTGTTCTTGTACTTTTATCGGTTTTCACTGAAAATGGCAATCTAGTTTGTTTTCCACGAACACAGGATACACAGCTGAAATCAAAATTTTTAAATGATGGTAAACCTGTAACCATGTTCCGTGATTGTAGCTGTCAGAGTTACGATGCATTTAAATGTCCCAATCGATTGTGCCATTTCTCGAACAATGATTTGTCACTGGCATGATTTTTACTTATTGAAATTAAGTTTTCTTGTAAATCTGGAACATATAATGTATTATATAAAGAAACAGATTGTAAATTACCGTTAATTTTGACAGCTATTCTAACTGTTCCAACTCCCATGATTTTAATTTTGTAGTCATTTGCCAACTTCACGTAGCCCGAATTCTTTTCACACAATCCGTGAAATATATCTTTTCTGCTACACATGTGTGAAGTGGCTCCGCTATCCAAACACCATTTTAATGGTTTAATTTGTGCGACGGCATCAGCTACTTCATTTGTTCTTGGCCACGAATATAAATGTTCTTGAAGAACAAATCCTTGCTCCTCATTCACACACTTTATTTTTTTCGATGTTCACTCGACAGTCTTTTGCTTTGTGTCCGCGTTTATTACACCGACGGCAATTATATGGGAAGTTTGGAGTGATATTTTGATTTACTCCAGGCCTTTGTAATTTTCGTATTCGCTGCTGTTGAGGAAATGAGGTTCGCCAACCACGCGCTTTCATAGCAGTTGAGTCTTGATAGGCTTTTTTCTTCTCTCCGACTTCCATTAACCGTATACGAACGGTTTGCAGTGATGGATACTCTCCTTGGGCATCGAATGCCGCTTGAACATCCTTGTATTCCTCAGGTAAACTATCGAGTAGCAAAATGACAACCAAGTCGTCGTCGAGCTTTGCGTCTAATTCAGTGAGCCGCGACACAATTCCATTGAAGTCTCGAAGGTAGTCATCCATCGTTTGAGAGCTACACATCTTGATATTTACTAATTTTCGAAATTCCTCCGCCTTTTTTCTGACACTGTGACGATTATATGTCTCTTCCAAAAAGTTGCAGACTTCCTTCGACGTTTTAAAGCCCTTCACAAGTGCTACAATATTTGGTTCCATTGAACAGATTATTTCACTTCGCGCGTCTAAGTCTTTGTCGTCCCAAATAGTTTGCGCTTCCGCGCCTTGTGCTAGTCGCTCCTCCTTGCCTTGAACAATCTTTAGATGACTTCCTTTATGCAGAACTCCTTCCATCTGTGCTTTCCAGGTCTGGTAATTTCCTCCATTCAGCAATGCAATGCGGCCATGCGTTACTTGCAGCATCATGAAATATGAAATCTGACGAATATTAAATTCGTACCTTTTTTCTATAAAATAACCAAGGCAAAATATTAATTATTTGTTTGCACTTACTGGGCCCATAGCCATGGATTATAAGGTGCGCGACTAAGCGATTTATTAAGATTTAAAAATAACAAGTCCGGCGGCTTTGACTATTAATTCACAAGTGTCCATTTTTTATTTATGTATGAAGTTGAATACAAGATTAAAAATAATAATTGTGCTTCACGTTAGGTGGCGTTGTTGTCGTTTAGAAGCTATATTCAACAATAAGAACATAAATTTGCTAGAGTAAATGCCTTTTGCTACAATCATTTGTAAAGAATTTCGAAACTTTAAAGGATCAATAATAATGAATTATTAAATTTTGAAACCGGGCCTTCTTATTAGGCGAAAGCCCGTGAAGCTCTTTCTTCATTTTCAGGGTCCGCGCGTGGCCTGGCTGGCCAATGATGGAATAGTTTTCTTGATCTTTCGGCATTTTTTTAGCATTTCTTATAAGGGAGGGATACTGACCACACCTCTTAGTTTCAGTACTTGTTGTTTTGATGTAGATTTTTGAATTTTTGACTTTGATGGCCAGTATCAGTGGGTGGAGGGCCCCAGACCATCGAGGTCAGGGCTCCACTATTATCGGGGGCCCGGGGTTTTCTGCCTCACCCGGGCTCCTCTGAAAAGAGAGGTAGCACTTTTTCCTTGTTTCCTTTTGTAGAATTTTCGATTTCTGGCTCCGTGTTTTGTCACGAGCACTGGGTCTGCTTAGTCAGCCCATGTTGCAGAGCCTGGGTGGTTTCCTTTACGGAGCTATGCCCCATTTTGTCCTTGGATATGTTTTCATATCAGTTTGCGGCTACGAATTCATGACGGATAAATATCACGTAGCTTCCCGTTCTCTAGAGAGCTAATCATCCCCATTGTTTAAAGAACCCACCCCAGCCGCAGCGAGCTAGCAAAGCGGCACCCCAGCATCCGTCTGGGTTGGTTAAAGGGTGCTCCGCTAATGCGGACGAGGGGCCTTTACGGCCATTTCTAGGGCACCCTGCTCTCGGGGCAATTCTTTTTTTTTGTTTTGCCTCTTGAATGGCATCAGCCATTCCTCTACCTGTGCTGGACTTTGGCCATCTTGGTTCCGGACTTCGGTCTGGTTCTGAGTTGTGCTAAGTCTAGCACACCTCCATCTATATTTTCGCTACAAAAAGTCACTTTTGGTCACCTTTGACCCCGTATAAAAAACGACGCAGCACTCGGATAAATGGGGACTTTTGACATTTTGTTCAACACGCCAGTACCAAAGTTCACACCAAAATTCAGCTTTCCCCTAATTTTTCTGAAGTTTCGCCTTTTTTATGTCGGATTTCACTGGGCAATATGCGCACGTACGGACGCAGACTCATCACTAGTTGGACCTTAACTCGTACGCTCGAATGCTTTACGGGTCGGGTACTATTCCAAAAATATCGTTTTTGCATTCGATCACAAGATCCATAGAATACGAATAGCACATAAATGAGAACTAAAAATATTGTAGCTTCTGGCTGATTTTGATTTGTCTAGTCGTGAATAAATGTAACTCACTTTGATGGTTGTTACTAAAAATACCTGATAGATTTTGGTTGTATAATTTCCGTGACATTCTATATCAGTGACATACTGTATCAGTGAAAAAGTATCAAGTTGATACAATAGGTGCGTTTTTTTTGCTGCGGTACAGAACAGAATAGAACAATGGTGCAAAACATGATCCAGTATTCGTATGTATTCGTTGTGGTAGCGCAAAACAGTTGAACTAAAAAGGAGAAAATATGGAGTATGAAGGAGTATGAACCAACTTACTAACGGAAAATTACCTATTTTAATTTTCTACACATAATGAGGGCTTTTTCTAACTTCGGAACTATCAAAACATGTTGCGAAACAGCCTCGCTAAACCAGCACCCACACACACACACACAAGCATTGGGAGTGCAATGTTGCATGCGACGGCCGAATGCATTGCATTGAAAAACAGGCTTTGCTAATGTATTTGATTGTCGCATGTGCCAGTGCATTTCATCGGGTTCGCTGACCTAAGCACAGCTGATTTGCAACGATATTTGCATCAGCTGCGTTATCAGGCCAGTGAAAACGGGACATGTTTGGTGTTGGGCGTGCAGAAGACTTGCCGCACAACTGAGCAAGAGATAAAACGGGACGTGGCGGCAACGGGAGCTTGTCTGCTGGGGCAGTGGGAGATGAGATTCGGTTTTCAGTACTAGGTTGGAGGAGAGGAGGATTGTTTTTTTGGAACGAGAAAAAAGAAAGTGTGATTCGAACAAGTCAGGAGTGGATTAATAGTGAGGATCAGAGAAAAATTGTCGGGTTCGAAAATCACTAAATTTTGGGGTAGCGGTTGGGGATTGAGTTCGGTGATAAGTGAAACTGAAAAGGCGTAAAAGACAGATATCTGATAAATAAACTTCTACGACGAAATAAGACATTTGGCGAAATAACTATGAAAATAAGGTTGAGCAGAGAACTGAAATAAGTGATTTTTGGAAAAAAAGTGAAAATCGAACATTTGAGATTGGTGGTGTGAAAAAATTGAAGGAAAAACATTTCCTTTGTAATCACCGGTGTGCAAAACTGTTAACTTTTCGACTGAAATAAACGTTGAATTGGTGAATTCGCGATAGAAGAAGAGGACGTTCCTAGAATCAATGGAAAAGTAGATGTGCCCCAACAGTGGAATTTGTAGTTACTGTTTGAGGCCTTGTCTTGCGGGAGATCATTTAGTGAAAGGCAATGTTGAAGTCTTTCTTTCTGTGAAGTTTTCTTTGTTGAGTGAGCAGTACCAGCGGATGCAGTGATAAGAACCAGAGAAGCAATGGTGAATTCTTTCTTTCTGCGAAGTTTTTCTTGTCGAGTGAGCAGTACCAACGGAGGCAGTGATAAAAAAAAACTCAAACGTTACGATAAAATATAAGATTTCATGGTTACCTGGCAAGTTGAAGTTTAGCATATAACAGAAAAGAAAGGTAAATACGTGAAAGCATATTATTAGAAAAATTTAAGTTCAATTGTTTTCTGAATCCAAGAAGGGCAAGATAAGTCCAATTTTTAGAGATATTTTATTCCGAATGGTGTGGGGGTATTTTGTATAATCAGATTTTTTCTATTTCAAATTTGAATTTTTTTTTCTTTGCTTATATATAATTTTGTGTATTATCTATTTGGAATTAATAATGTATGATTCATGTGAACGAATTCCGGCCGGGGTTGCGTATATACATATCCCCATACAAAATTAAGGCATGGTTATGATTATTATTATTTGGTATTATGTAACCTAGTGCTCTTCTCATACTTGCTTGCAGTACAAGGTTGTAGTTATAATTTCGTTACTCTGCATCATCATTTCATTCTTTCCTTTTTTTTTACTATTTTCCCTTCTTTTGCATGTAATTTTTGGTTTTATGAGAAAATATATATATGATGAAAATTAACTAACTTGCTCTTTTAGTGATTCCTACATGTTTTCTTCCTTTCCCTTCCTTTCCCTTTTAATTGTATCATGTGCTGAACGTTGTGTTGTCTGCGTGCCATAGCACGAAGGTCGGGTTCGTCCCAAAAACCCACGCCGGACTGAGCTAGCTGGCAGGTCAGGCACGCGGGACAGACCCGAATCCGGCCTCAAATAATATGTTGCACTGACGACATATTACGCGTCAGGTCAATGGATACACCAGCGAGACGGCTTAGGCATTGACTTTGTACATATTAGTAGTAAATATTAGTGTGATAAGAAAAAAAGAAAAATATAATAGGAAAATAGAAGAATAGGTAGCTTAAGTAACGCTCCTTTCGACGATGCAGCCGCACGCCAGCAAGCCCTGAAGTTTACAACCAAAACAATAACACATGACCGCAATCATCGTGACTCGGAAGCGTACCAGCCACGAGAGGAGCAATTCACCCAAACGACCCTTACCTGAGAATCACCTTCCATATCTGACGTCGAAGGGTGGAGGATGCCCGATTGGGGACATTTCGGAATCCGCTGAGGGATTAACGTGAACCTTTTTCGTCGTGTTCACCTTTCCGGCCACCAACAAACGATTGTAAGGATCAGACCAGCAATGACCACGCAGCCAACGAATATCCTTGATGATACAATTCGACCTATTCCCCTGCATTTGCTTTCCGGTCCTAGACCCTCGGACAAAAGGTATCCTCCATCGAAATGCCTTCGCTACCGCTGCAGTTGTATATTATCGCGCGATTCGTGAAAACGACAGATCGATTTATTTTGATAAACACACTAAACTATCGACGAAACGTCAAAAGCAATGATCGGCGACAGCGACGCCGCCAAGCGGCTGGAAGCGTCGTTATTTCCAGCCGAATGGAAGGAATCGGAGGGCTGCGTTCGAACCGCCGGGTGCGAAATTCTATACAAGAGCTTTTCGTTCGATGCACCCAAGTGCAACAGTGCATTGCCCCCAAATGCAGAATGGATGGTAAAATAAGGGAAAACGGTTCCCACGAATTCCGCTAAAGCGGGAAATTGATAGTCCACCGAGGCTAGGTGGAAGCTGTAATGTGAGGAGAAGCTCTCTTGTGGTGATTGGCGGCGGTAAGAATCAGTCGAGGAAAAAAAGACGATAGGAATTGGCTAAAAATTATCTTTTTCTTTGCACGTTATCGACGATCTGTGATTTGCGGCGGCGGAAAAACGACAGCGTCTGCGCTCGACATCAATTTTGTCTATCAAATTGAGGAAAGAAAAAGGAGTTACGGAAGCTAAACGAAGACACCGACTGCGGGTCTGGAATTTGGGTGCAACATCAGCACAGAAGACGGCAGCGTGGGTTTCGATCGAATACGACGAACGAAGTGAAAGCGGCGGCTCGGCGCGAATCTCGTCAGCATTTTGGAAGCGCCTGAGACACCCCGACGGAGCTACTTTTGGGACAGCAAGTAAGACTGTGCGACAATTCCTACACCGAGCTCGAATTTCTCCATACGACGGGACCGACGACGAAGACGACGCATCAATTGAGGGAAGCCCCGATAGTATATAAGGTACGTTAGCTTTTAATTGGTAGAGTGTAGTTGGGCTATAGGCCGTTAGGAGTGGTTATTGGCGATAGGTAGTTTAGGGTGGTTAGCGTCTATCTGTGTAACGTTAGGTATCGGCGCCGTAATCGGTAGATAGCAAAAGTGAATTCCTTTTCTTTTGGACAGAAATAAAGTGTGTAAAAACTTGTGTAATCGCCAGTGTATTTGTTCGAGATTAAATTTCGTGGAAGGAGAAGTGTTGCCCGCCCAAATTCTCGTTTCGCGGAGACGGGCTGGAAGACAGCGTGGGTTTTGAAACGAGTGGCGCCCGAATCCACCCATCTCGGTAGCGAGCCGCCCGTGGCTGTCGCCCCTTTCCCCAGTAGAAGGAGAAGGGGTCGCATTACCGTCCGGGGAGGTCGGTAACAGACAGCTCGGCTGTCATAGTTTCGCAACAAATGGCACCCAAACTATTAGGCATATGTACATAGGTTTTGATTTGGTAATTTAATTTTTGGTTTTCTTCAGATTTTTTTTGGTCAATTTTGTATTTTTTTTTATTAAGTTTGGTTTTTGATTTCATTTCTTGCTCCGCATGATTAATCTGATGGGCTGGGGTGATATTTGTTCCCGGGAGCACTTGATTGCCTCAGCCATATTTTTTTATTTTTTTTTCTCTTTGGCCATAGTTGGCAACTTAATCAGATTATTCATGTTGGATTTCATTTAAACTAATTCGTTTTTCCTCTTTTTACTAATGTTCGAAGAAGAACATTAGTATTAAAATCACTTTGGCCAAAAATTCATATTTCTATATATATATATATATATATATATATATATATATATATATATATATATATATATATATATATATATATATATATATATATATATATATATATATATATATCATCAAAAAATTTCAGTGAAAAAATCTCAGGAACGCGCCATCCGATTGAACTGAAATTTTAAGGACACATTAGTGTATATGCAGAATAGTGCCAGGTCTCAGAAAAAGTTAAAAATCTTTAACCCTTTGGCGCCGGCGGCCATTTTAGTGATATTTTTAATATACCTATTATTCCGTACACAAATAAGTTTTGCAAAAATAAAGTTGACAAAAAAAAATTTCGAACGTGTTTTACATGTGAATTGGATAATGTTTTGGAATTTTTTTAACCCCATGTGTGCGCTGGGTGCCTAAAAAGAGATCGGGAAAAATTGAAAATTTTTAAATTGCGATAACTTTTGACAAAGCTATTCAATCATTGCCAAATTTTCAGAACATATTGGTATTATTTAGTTGTAAATTTGTGTAGCTTTTGATGAGCGTGCTGGCAACCCTGAAGCTATGGCAAGCACTGAAAGTGAAAACCTCCAAATTATCGTCTCTCTTGAAAAAATGCCGTTTCTTAAAAAAAAAGCCACTCATATGTAAATTTCGTGCTTTGTTTACATAGACAAAAAATAAAATTTGATATGGTATAACGGGCACGCCTGGTAACCCTTGCCCAATTTACCTATATTTTTAGCATCAAAAACTTCTGTTTACGGAAACTCACGATCCGATGAGCAGGATTAATTGAAATTTGCAGACTGTATTGGTTCTAACTAGGACCAGGTCTGATAGAAGTAATTTTGAAATGCGGGCGATTCTGTGCCAGTGGTGACATCTTGAAAAATCACTAAAAAAGATAACTGTTTTTAGCCCTATAAGTTCTGATTGAATCGTTCGATTTTGACGAAATTCACACAATAGCTGGACCTTTTTTTAAACTACGTTTGGTAGAAATTTAGTTGAAAAATTCATTTGGAGCTGCCAGCTATGATAATTTTGGTGTCTTAAATTTGAAAAAATAAAAATTTGGAAGTGAAAACATTCAAATCATCGAATATCCTAAAAATGTCCGTTTCTTACAATAAAATCAATCTGTATACAAATCTTATGCTTTATCTACACGTTCAAAGTAAAACTTTGGAAATCTCATGTCGGACAAGAACGGTAACCCTCTCCCAGTTAACCTATATTTTTAGCATCAAAAACTTCTGTTCACGGGAATTCACGAACCAATAATCAGATACCTTTGAAATTTACAGAATGCATTGAACTTAAGTAGAACCAGGTCTGATAGAAGCGATTTTGAATTGGGGGCAACTCTGTGCCAGTGGTGCCATCTTGAAAAATTACAAAGAAAAAAAACTGCTTTTTGCCCTATGAAATGTGAATAGGTTACCAGATTTTCATGAAATTGACACAGTAGCTGCACCTTACTCTAAACTCTGTTTGATAGAAATTTGGTTGAAAAATTCGATTGGTGCTGCCAGCTATGGTAATTTTTGTGTCTTTGGTTTTGAGAATTCGCTCAGGAAAATAAAACTTTTTGCCCTATAGCTGCCAGTGCAGTCATGAAATCAATACGAATTTCATACAATTAATGGAACCTATTATAAGCATTATTAAGGCCGAATTTGGTTGAAAAGCCACGGTAGGGTTGCCAGCTATTGTTGGTTTTGTGTTTGTTTGCAATATCTTTATTAAGCGGTTTTATCGTAGAATTTTCAATTGGTAATGATATTGTAGTGACAATAAACAGCAAATATTAAGCTTTCGATTATTTGAAAAAACTTCCTGTAGGTAATCCTAAATTTCTTTATACTCCTATAACTTCGAATATAATATAACAACGTGAAGCAGATGTGATATATTCTTGGCTTTGATACTGGCAGAAGGTTGCAGCACGAGTCGGTTGTAATACTTTTGTCTCAATAAATGCTTACAGTTAGTATTCATACCGGAAACATTTACAATGAAAATAAATAACCAATGTTTCAAATCCTAAAGTTCTGCAAATTTTTCGGATCGCAGCCCCAAACACCAACTTCAGTTACAGTGCTGCAGGCACTGAGCATTTTCTTCATTGATGTTATATGAGATGCTGCTTTCAAAGTTTGGTGAAATAAGCAACTGATAACGAATATAATTTACAAGTGTTTTTCTTTAATAAAATTTGAAACCCATGCCAGTGGTAATATCTGAAACCTTCTACCATATGAGTTATAATGCATCCTTGAGACCAAAGTAAAACGTGGCATTTGAAACAGTTTGGCCGTAATAAGCAGCTCATGTGGTGGAATATGCACTCAAAACCTGCACGATTCTTCTACTGTTCTTCGAACATTAGTGTTTCTAGCGGTTCAGGTGCGCTAGAGTTTTTTTTCTATTTTAAATGTTTTTTTTCTTTATTTCATTCCGGTCGAGCGGTCGTCAGTGCAGCATTGGCGCCCGTTCTCGTGCTATTGTAAGTTGTCCAGTGTATGACAGAGGAACGCCTCTTTTCACTTGTGTACTGACTCTCAGCTTGAGGCGAAACAAAAGGAACCACTCGAGTTGAAAGTCGCTGAAATATCCTTCGGTTGTGAAGTCGCTTGGCCCAGAGGCGAGCAGTTTTGATTTTTTCCAGCGCCTCGAGCCTTTTGTTTCTTGCAGGGAAGTTCGATGATGCTAGTTCGTGACTGAGTCCACCGATTTGACGGTGTAGGTCTACTTGATTGTAGCCTGGTGAGCAGTTCACGAAATAGGGTCATCGAATTTTCTTGACTCAGCTGGGAAGTTCAACTTGTGGTCATTTGTTTACCATTTCCTTAGTTCTCATTTTCCCATTATGTGTTCAAATTTTATTACCTTTTCCTTTCCTTCACAAACATCCTTACGGGAAGAGAAATGTAGGAATCATTAATTTTTTGCATGATTTGCATCTGATTTGCATTCTAGTTTTTTTTGGAAAAGAAAAACTTTTCTTCTTTTGTTTAATTTTTGAGAGGCTACGGAGTACTTTTGGTAATAGTTCATCATTTGCATTGCACTTACCCGAACTGAAAATATTTTATCGCGTCACAAATTTTAATCTGGTTCATCACGAGTTTGCTTTAGAGAAAGGGAGAAATTACATTTCTTTCTCGCTGGATGTTTAATTTTTCGGGTTTATTTTAGCTTTGAGAGGAAACTGTAGGTGATCGGGTTTTGGGTGAATTTGTGAATTGAAATTGTTAGTAATAATTAGTTTTATACTTTGACTTCATAGGTCTTATATAATTTTTTTTTACATTTTTAATTAATCGAGCATGCGGCGACGAACGGCGAGTTGGGACCCTAGTTATTCCCATATTGACCGAGAGCTAGGTCGTCTCAGTCTTTCCGCCTCCAGCACTCCCCCAAGAGTTGGTCAAGGGCACACGGTTCTGCCACCCACTACTGCGGTGGAGCCCTCTCAAATTGGAGCAGATCATTTGTCGTCGACGGTTAATAGGGGTCCTCTTGGTACGGAGCCGCGGGTTACCTTTCGAGAGGCCGGACGAAACGCCGAACATCCACGGACATTGGTCCCTATTACGAAATGGGGTTTGTTGTTCGATGGGGTCTCGAAAGATATGGACGCTCGGCAGTTCCTGTTTCGCGTGTCCACGATGGCTTCTGATTATGGAGTTTCGGGACATGAATTGGTAAGGGACCTGCACTTGCTTTTGAAGGGCATAGCCGCTAATTGGTACTGGCAGCTGCGAGATCTCTATAGGAACTTGACGTGGAACCAACTCCAAGCGGAATTTTTCGAACGATTCGCACCGCATCGCACGGATGTTGATATTCGGCGGGCTATAGACGCTCGACGGCAACGTCCCAATGAGAGCTTTATTGATTTTTATGAAGCGATTGAGGCATTGGCTCTTCAATTGCAAGTTTCGTTAGGGGATGAAGACCTGCAATGTATTCTTTTTAGGAATATGAATGTTCGACTTCAGGAGCATTTGGCAGGGTTCGATTTTTCAAATGCCCGTGATCTCGTCAGAAGATGCACTCGCGTTGAATCCGTGTGGCGTGGATTGGATGTCGAACGTCGACCGATTCGTCGTCCGTTGGGAATCAATGAAATTGATGTAAATGACGAATTCATGGAACGACCAGAGTCCTGTCGTCGGTCGGGATCAGCACATGGCGAAGAATGGAGCCATGGAATAGAAGAGCCTAGTAGAATGAGTCTTAGGCATTGTGAAACATCAAATCATGTGCACGAAGTCGTGACGAAACGGTTCAATACCCCAATTCCACAACTCAGCACTCAACGTGGACAATTTCGTGTCTGTTGGAATTGTAAAGACCTAGGACACTCCTTCTTAGATTGTTCGATGCCCATTAAGCGAGTTTTTTGTTTTGGATGTGGTTCTGATGGGGTCATGAAGCCTCAGTGTCCCAAATGTCGAGCTTATGATGGTAGTAAGGTAACGGTGACGAACAGAAATCAGTCTGACTCTCCGCGGTTCAACTCGCACCACAGAAAGGTGGATGTAGCCACTAATGTTGATCCGGAGTTGCGACGTCTATCTTGACTGGATGATATGCATCCCAAATTTCTTTCGCTTCAAAATGACAATATCACAACCTACCCACTCACATCCAATCCATATTTTCAAACTCAATTCTCTGATGGCCTTTCATTTTCTGATTCGAGTATTGAATCCACTCGCGTCAATTCATTTCGACCTGCTTGTCTGGGGCTGTCCTCGTCCAAGCGCTTCCATCGATCTTGGAGGTACTTCGCTGCAAGGAAATTTTTAAAACGCGCCAGCGTTGAGTCGATTGTCACCATTAATGGTGATAACCTCCCTTTCGCTGAGATCATCATCAAGGGACGAAAGTTAACGGGGTTACTCGACAGTGGGGCTAGTGTCAGCATACTCGGCGCTGGTTCTTTGGATCTGCTCTTAGACTTGGGCCTGTATATGCATACTATGCGGACCCACGTCCAGACAGCTTCGGGTCAAAAGAGTCCAGTGGTGGGATATGTTGGCACCCTGGTGCGATTTAACGACCAGAGTAAATGGATGCGGTTTTTGGTCGTCCCGTCTCTAACCCACCCTGTCTATCTGGGTATGGACTTTTGGGACCTTTTCAAAATCGCTCCAACGCACAGTGGTCTGAAAAGCCCAAAAAGTTGGTCAAAACCTCAAAAAAAATTTTTTTTTCCGAGAGATTTTGTATGTAGTAGTCGATAAATGAGGTTCCTCCGAATTTATTTCTCGAATAGTAAGTAGATGGGTTGCCTACGTGACGCGTAGTAGCGTCTGAAAGTCGGCCCTGTTACATTGTGCTCCCAGCATCGTGCTACGTGGAACGAGAAAAACAACATTTAAAGTGCACGCAGGAATCGCCGAATGTGCAAAAATCTCCAAGAAGAGGATGGAGGAGGCACTTCAAGGTTGGTATTATGTATTAATTATTTACTTTGTGTAACAATTGTTCATAAGTTTTACATTAACAATTTTCCGAAAATCGTCCGAAAAGTTATGTTTCCGCGAAACTCCGCGTTGTTCTCAGTTTCATAATTCAAGTAAAGGTCTTACTATGTGGGAAATCAAAAATTCAGGTGCGACTTTCTGCGATTCTCAATGCAACCGATTTATTTGTGTGTGGTCCCGCCGCGCCCGGGCGGCCGATGCTACTACTGTAACGGCCCCCCTGAATAGGTCTCTCATATATAATAGGTTTGCGAGCTATTTTTCTACCACTACGACGCCAATCCTTCATTTTTAAGTTCGCTGCGGAAACACATTAATTCCCCATTGTAAGCAATAAATGTAAAATGCATGCAATATATTAATAATAAGAAATACATCAATTCTAAAAAATATTGCAATTCCGATTTTTGGGATAAAAAATTTTCTAACATCATATTAATTTGTTTTAGAAATGGAATTGTCCTCTCAAGTTCAGTATACTTGAAAGGAAATATTCATGATTATAAAAGAAAACCTCCAAGCTGGCCTGGACGAACAGCTTTCGATTGTGGAAAGCAGCATTTCAGAAACGAAAAATATTGATTTTCAAGTAGCCCCTGAGGAAATCAAAAATTTAAAATTGCTGCTTTCAAAATTTAAATCAAGATGGCGAGATTCCGGAAGAAAGAGTGCTCGTTTCTTCGAACTCAATAAGAGCTGGCTCAGTGCTTCTATACCTATAGCCGTAAGTGTTCCTTCATATATAAATAAAACCGTTAATAAACAAATACATGAAATAAATTCATACTATTAAATAAAATATGGACTGAATACAATTAAAAATTAAATTATCTTAAATGATTTTTCTATTTTTATTTAAAATTAAAATTAAAAATTAAAAATCAAATCATTTCAAATGAAATTAAATTTTAAATTAAATTAAAATTCAATTAAACAGCTCTTTCTAAAATTGAAAATTTGCGATTTTCAAAAATTAAAAACCTTGAATTCCAAACAAATAAAACATTTGAATTCAAATTTCTCAGATGGCAGTCAACAAGAATGAGTCGCAAAACAAAGGTGGGCGTCCTTCTGCAGGCTTCGAAACATCCAGTGATCGAACGAAGAGACGAAGAACAGAGGAGCTTCGGGCTAATAACAGCACTGCGGAATTAGCATTTGCCACAAAAATGAGTCTTCGTGAGTCGGGGGAAACCGATGCTGCAAAAATCCTCAAGGATGTCAGAACGAAATCCCCTACGCGAGCTGCCACATACCTGACTGCCTACAAGTTATCGTCACGACCATCTCAGGTATCCAGCGATGACGCGCTAGCTTTAGTAATCGACTCGAAAATGTCGAAAAGTGCATATCAAAATATTCGAAACCTTCAAAAAAAAGTTAACACGACATTTTTACCCTCCTACGAACGTGCCTTGGAAGCAAAAACTCGCTGCTACCCAGATAATATAACATGCACTGAAATCTCCGCTGAAGTTCGATTACAGAGTCTTTCAGATCACGCTGCTTTGAGAATTTTACTCGTTCAGGAAGACGTTATAAAAGATCTTAGTCCAGAAATCGTTCAAAATCAGAAGCTAATATTGAAATGGGGGTGTGATGGGAGCTCAGGGCAAAGCGAGTACAAGCAAAAATTTCTTAACTCCGAAAGTTCTGACGCGAGTATTTTTTTAACATCGCTTGTTCCGCTACAGCTCGCGCCTTCATCTCACTCTTCAAAAACTTGTCAAACAATAATTTGGAAGAATCAGAGGCCTTCCTCTGCAAGATATTGTAGGCCGATACGTTTACAGTTTAAGTCCGAAACAGCTGAGCTCGCTCGTGCCGAAGAAAAAAATATTGCCGAACAAATTAAGGCTCTTACTCCATTCAACACAGTTGTTGATGGAAAGGAGATTGAAATCTCCTTTGAACTGAATCTATCAATGGTCGACGGTAAAGTTGTGAATGCACTGACAGATACAGCCTCCACTTTGAAATGTCACATTTGTAATTTAACGTCGAAAAATTTTAATGACATTGAAAAATTGATCGCAAAAGAGGTGGATGTTTCAAAGCTTTGCTACGGAATATCGTCATTGCATGCCTGGATTCGTTTTTTTTGAATTTTTCTTACATCTAGGCTACAAGTTGGGTATTAAAAAGTGGCAGGCTCGATCTGTAGAAGACAAAAAAATTGTACAAGCGCGCAAGCAAGCAATTCAAAAAGAATTCAAAAATTCGATGGGGTTGAAAGTCGATTGTCCAAAACAAGGATTCGGGAGCTCGAATGACGGCAACACTGCTCGGTGATTTTTCGCAGAAAGTACAATCTCTGCCCAAATCCTTGAAGTGGACGAAGAACTCTTGAGCAAATGCCATGTAATTCTGCAAGTGATAGCAAGCGGGTTTTTGGTCAACGTCGACAAATTTCGGGAATATTGTATTTGCGTGGCAAGGCGAATCGTACATTTGTATCCATGGTACATGATGCCCACAGCTGTGCACAAAATCCTTATACATGGTTATATGATCATCAAATTGGCCCCATTGCCTATTGGCGAATTGTCGGAGGAAGCACAGGAGTCGCGAAACAAGGACATTAAAGCATTTCGCGAACAATTTGCAAGGAAGTTTTCACGTGAAAAAAATCTACAAGACATTTTCCAACGTCTTCTGGTGTCTTCAGATCCTATTACAAGTCTCGGAAAAAATGTGCAGCCAAAAAAAAGCAAAAAGTTGTCTGAAGAAGCGGTTAGACTTTTATTGCCTCCGACTATTGTTAATGGCGAATCATCCGACAGTGATGACACTGATACTTTCTCAGATTCGAATGACGATGTAGAATGAAAATAAATGCTCTACAGAACAACAATTAACGCCTTTTTCGTAGCCTTTTCTGGTTTTTATTTTTTGTTATTGTAATTATTATTATTATTATACTTTACTGTAAACTACAATGGAAAACAACGAAAGGCCACTACACGGTTTCGTAGCCTCAATTTCATTTTAAAAATCTGACTCCAAATTAAAAATCAAAGATCCCGAAAACCAACTTATACCAACTTTAATGCAAATCTGATTAAAATTTTTGGAATATATCTGGTATTTTGTAGCAGCCATTTTGTATTGTGAAAAATCTGATTTCCAATTTTATATCAGCGACCCCAAAGACAAACGTACATCAAGTTTCATGCGAAGCTGATTACAATTTTCAAAAAGTGTCCGCCACTTTGTGGACGCCATTTTTTTTTTAATCTGACTTCAAATTTGGAATCACCGATCCTAAAAACCTTTATACACCTAGTTTCATGCAAATCTGATAACAATTTCGAAATAGTGTCCGCCATTTTGAAGCCGCCATTTTGAAGCCGCCATTTTTTTTTCAATCTGACTTCAAATTTTAAATCAGCGACCCTAAAAACCTGTACACACGAAGTTTCATGTAAATCTTATAACAATTTTGAAATAGTGTCCGCCATTTTGAAGCCGCCATTTTGTTTTTGGAAAAACTGAGTTCAAATTTGAAATCAGGGACCCTGAAAACCCCTGAGTGGGAAATTTCATCTGCGAAAAATTAAGTCTTTAGGTTTCGACCAACTTTTTGGGCGTTTCAGACCACTGTGCAACGCAATGTCACTCGGTCGAGGCCCTTACAGAGCCTGCGTGCCCTGGTTTTCACCTATTGACCACTCAGGAGCAGCAACGACTCGACCTTGTCATACATCAGTTTCCTTCATATAACAAGGAGGGCCTGGGCAAAACCAAACTCGTGTCACATAAGATCGACACGGGTTCCGCTCAGCCCATTAAACAACGACACTATGCCATGTCACCGGTTATACAGAAACTGATGTATGACGAACTTGATCGTATGTTGTCACTGGGTGTGATAGAGGAAAGCCATAGCGCGTGGAGTTCCCCCGTTACCTTGGTGAGTAAGCCTGGCAAGGTTCGTCTATGTCTTGATGCTCGACGTCTGAACGAGGTCACCTTAAAAGATGCATACCCGTTACCTCTCATTGAGGGACTGTTGGCACGCCTACAAGACACCCGGTTCATCACTAGTTTGGATCTGAAAGACGCTTTCTGGCAGATTCCATTAGACGAAGCATCACGTGATAAAACTGCCTTTACCGTCCCTGGCAGACCTTTGTATCGTTTCACGGTTATGCCGTTCGGTCTGTGCAACGCTCCGCAGACTATGTGTCGGTTAATGCACAAAGTAATACCACACGAACTGCAGGACAAGGTGTTCGTTTACTTGGACGACTTGCTCGTCACAAGCTCAACATTTGATGAGCATTTGGAGCTCTTGAGCACTGTTGCGAGACGGCTCAGAGACGCCAACTTGACCATCAATGTTGAAAAGAGCAAGTTTGTCCAAAAGGAGATTAAGTACCTTGGCTTCGTGGTTAGTGATGGGATTTTACGAACCGACCCGGAGAAGGTGTCAGGTATTCTGACATATCCAGAGCCCCGAACGGTAAAAGACGTGAGATGGTTCATGGGAATGGCGGGATGGTACAGACGTTTTATCCCTAATTTTGCTTCCTTCACTGCTCCACTCACGGATCTGCTAAAAGGCAAGCGTTCTTTCAACTGGTCTTTGGCTGCTAACAATGCCTTCAATGAAGTCAAGAAACTGTTGGTTTCCGCTCCGGTGTTAGCCAATCCAGATTTCACAAGGCATTTTTATATTCAATGTGACGCTAGTACATTGGGTATTGGAAGTGTCTTGTTCCAGAAAGATGATGATGGTGGAGAGCATCCCATCGCGTATATGTCCCTGAAACTTAACGCGGCACAACGCAACTACAGTGTTACCGAATTGGAATGCTTAGCTGCGGTGCAAAGTGTTAAGAGGTTCAAAGCGTACGTCGAGGGGCTGCCCTTCACTATCATCACAGATCATGCCAGCCTAAAATGGCTGATGCAACAACAGGATCTATCTGGACGATTGGCTCGCTGGAGCTTGAAGCTGCAGGGGTATGATTATCAGATTGAGCATCGGAAGGGTAATCTCAACGTCGTCCCAGACGCTCTGTCAAGAGCCTGCTTTTCTGATGATCAGGTGGCTTCAATTGGAAAATGTCTTCCGGAGCACGAGCATCTGGGTGTGATTATTCCAGAAGCTGCGTTTCAGGAGCCCTCCTATAAGCATTTGAGGGAGCAAATTGTGGAACACCCCCAAAAGTTTCAGAATCTGAACGTGTCGAACGACAAAATATACATCACACTGGGTTCGCTCGATGCCTCTATTTTGGATATTCCCCAAACGAAGCTATAGGTCCCTGATGGTCAGCAAGGGGTGCTCATAGCAAGAGCTCATGATGATCCTCGTGGGTCGCATTGTGGAATTCGAAAAACGATTGAACTGCTTCAAAGGTATTCTTATTGGCCTCGCATGAGGCAAGATGTCATGCGACATATCAAGAATTGCGTGACCTGCAAGCAGATCAAGCCTTCGAATTCCATTCAAATCTCGCACAGCGAGAAACGGAGCGACCTATGCAGCGCCTCTTTGTGGATTTTATGGGACCATATCCACGTTCGAAATCGGGTAACACACAGTTGTTTGTGGTCTTGGATCACTACACTAAATTTGTGTGGCTCAAGCCCATGGCTAAGGCAACCGCAGACGCTGTTGTAAAATATCTCGAACGCAAAATTTTCCTAACTTTTGGGGTCCCCGAATGGCTCCATTCAGATAACGGAGTTCAATTTACTTCCAAGACATTTGCTGAATTGTTGGTAAACTATGGAGTGCATCACTGTTTTACTCCAGTGTATTCTTCGCAGGCGAATGCTGCAGAGCGTACCAACGTGTCAACGTTAAACGCCATAAGGGCCTACATAGGATCCGATCATGCGAAGTGGGACGAGAAGCTTCCTGAGTCGTGCTCTGCTTTTCGTAAGGTAGTGCATGAGTCGACTGGCTTTTCGCCTCACTTCCTAATGTTCGGATATCATCCTATTCAGCATGGCTCAGAGTACGCGCTGCTCAGGAGTCTTAAGGATTTTGAAGACGGAGAAATCCAATTGCAATCAAACGTTGACCGGCAACGTTTGGCGCAAGATCTTGTGAAAGACAAGTTGAACGAAGCATATAAAAAAAGCGCCCAACATTACAATCTGCGAGCCAGACCACGAATTTTCTCTTTGGGTCAAAGAGTCTTCGTCCGGAACTTCGTTGTGAGCAAGGCAGTAGATCGCTTTGCAGCAAAGTTCGCCCCACGATTTGTCCCTGCCATCGTTAAGCGAAAAATCGGTCAAGTCACATACGAATTGGAATATGCAAGTGGTAAAGTGTTGGGTGTTTTTCACTCAAAAGACATCCGGCACGGAGTCGGAGACGTACCTTTTGATTCTGCATAAATTCCGAAATTGAAACGTTGGTAACACATTTTGATTGTGCCCGGCTGTGAGACTTCAGGGTCTGGGTCGTCCCCACGATTGTTGCGAAACAGCCTCGCTAAACCAGCACCCACACACACACAAGCATTGGGAGTGCAATGTTGCATGCGACGGCCGAATGCATTGCATTGAAAAACAGGCTTTGCTAATGTATTTGATTGTCGCATGTGCCAGTGCATTTCATCGGGTTCGCTGACCTAAGCGCAGCTGATTTGCAACGATATTTGCATCAGCTGCGTTATCAGGCCAGTGAAAACGGGACATGTTTGGTGTTGGGCGTGCAGAAGACTTGCCCCACAGCTGAGCAAGAGAAAAAACGGGACGTGGCGGCAACGGGAGCTTGTCTGCTGGGGCAGTGGGAGATGAGATTCGGTTTTCAGTACTGGGTGGAGGAGGATTGTTTTTTGGAACGAGAAAAAAGAAAGTGTGATCCGAACAAGTCAGGAGTGGATTAATAGTGAGGATCAGAGAAAAATTGTCGGGTTCGAAAATCACTAAATTTTGGGGTAGCGGTTGGGGATTGAGTGCGGTGATAAGTGAAACTGAAAAGGCGTAAAAGACAGATATCTGATAAATAAACTTCTACGACGAAATAAGACATTTGGCGAAATAACTATGAAAATCAGGTTGAGCAGAGAACTGAAATAAGTGATTTTTGGAAAAAAAGTGAAAATCAAACATTTGAGATTGGTGGTGTGAAAAAATTGAAGAAAAAACATTTCCTTTGTAATCACCGGTGTGCAAAACTGTTAACTTTTCGACTGAAATAAACGTTGAATTGGTGAATTCGGGATAGAAGAAGAGGAGGTTTCTAGAATCAATGGAATAGTAGATGTGCCCCAACAGTGGAATTTGTAGTTACTGTTTGAGGCCTTGTCTTGCGGGAGATCATTTAGTGAAAGGCAATGTTGAAGTCTTTCTTTCTGTGAAGTTTTCTTTGTCGAGTGAGCAGTACCAGCGGATGCAGTGATAAAAACCAGAGAAGCAATGGTGAATTCTTTCTTTCTGCGAAGTTTTTCTTGTCGAGTGAGCAGTACCAACGGATGCAGTGATAAAAAAAAACTCAAACGTTACGATAAAATATAAGATTTCATGGTTACCTGGCAAGTTGAAGTTTAGCATATAACAGAAAAGAAAGGTAAATACGTGAGAGCATATTATTAGAAAAATTTAAGTTCAATTGTTTTCTGAATCCAAGAAGGGCAAGATAAGTCCAATTTTTAGAGATATTTTATTCCGAATGGTGTGGGGGTATTTTGTATAATCAGATTTTTTCTATTTCAAATTTGAATTTTTTTTTCTTTGCTTATATATAATTTTGTGTATTATCTATTTGGAATTAATAATGTATGATTCATGTGAATGAATTCCGGCCGGGGTTGCGTATATACATATCCCCATACAAAATTAAGGCATGGTTATGATTATTATTATTTGGTATTATGTAACCTAGTGCTCTTCTCATACTTGCTTGCAGTACAAGGTTGTAGTTATAATTTCATTACTCTGCATCATCATTTCATTCTTTTCTTTTTTTTTACTATTTTCCCTTCTTTTGCATGTAATTTTTGGTTTTATGAGAAAATATATATATGATGAAAATTAACTAACTTGCTCTTTTAGTGATTCCTACATGTTTTCTTCCTTTCCCTTCCTTTCCCTTTTAATTGTATCATGTGCTAAACGTTGTGTTGTCTGCGTGCCATAGCACGAAGGTCGGGTTCGTCCCAAAAACCCACGCCGGACTGAGCTAGCTGGCAGGTAAGGCACGCGGGACAGACCCGAATCCGACCTCAAATAATATGTTGCACTGACGACAGCTCGGCTGCCATAGTTTCGCAACAAACTGTTACCGTTTTAATACAAACCGTCTCATAAACCCTTCATCCCCGACTGGGACGCTAGGGCAGCAGTTTCGGGTGCCTCTGCTCTTGGAGAAAGGGGTGGGTTTGAGCGCCACTCGCTTTAATCGACCCGAATCTACTACGGCACCGTCGCCTTAAAGCGAGAAATGGGCGACGTGCTTTCGCCCTACCCACGCGTATTTTCCACTTACACCGTCGGAATTAATTCGAGAAAGAAAACATCTTCACTTCACTTTTGATACATCACTAGTGAGATTTTACTCGAATTTCAAATTTTTGCACAAAGAAACAACCTAACACTTAATTCAAACTTTTAATCTTGCGGCCGCGAATTTACTTACTGGCTAGTTGTAATTTTTCTTAAGCCTAGGTATTTCTGTTCAAATTAAAATATTCAATTAAAAAAAACTAACCCTGGCTACAATCCCTCGCTGGGGCCCTGATAAAATCGCCGTCGTCACGTGCAGTCGATCCTTCCACCTTAACTTCCTTCGTTCACGTCCTGATCCGCCAGCTGCTGTAACACCTTCGTTTATTTTTCACTCCACCGTTTTTCGCCTATTCACATCCAATCCAGCTTTAATATCGCTCGCCTTTGCCTCGTCGACATGTAAAGTAAATATAATTGCCAATCAGTTTCCTATTCCGAGCTCTCGCTATCCGACTACGTCCTTACCCAGTTCAATTCGAAAAGAAGCCAAGACTTTCACTTTGTCTGGTCGGAGCGCAAATTTTCAAAACTATCGGGACTTCCCTGGTCCGCTAAGTCTATTCACCCTGGTTCAGTTTCGCTCGAGTTGAGTTTTCCATTTTCACCTCGCGATCCAATCATCTGGGACATCTCACTTTCCCCTACTTGCTCCTCCGTCAGTTGTATGATTACAGCCGGTGACATTTATCGAATTGTCAAAATCGTCAACTGGTGTCGGGTGTGTTATTTTCGCTTCGGTTCCAGTAAAGTTGATCATCAGGTAAGTAAATCTTTTACTTTCTCGTGCGGTTCCCAAGGGAGGAAATATATCTTCCCATCTACAGTGCTACGAATGTAGTGTTTGTTTCATAAACTCCATCCGGGGAGCGACTTGACGCGGTAGTGATTACAATCTCTTTCACCTGCTCGGAATAGTTTTCGGCTGACTTTGTTGATTACAATTTCCTTCACCAGCTCGGAATAGTTGTCGGTTGACTCGCGGGGCTTAGCTCATTCATTCATTCGTATCCGAATTCCATTTGCGTTGTGTTTCCCTTCCATTTGGCTCATGTCGGGTGTGGTAAAAGTTTGTTGGATACATGCTATGCTCGTCGTATCTGGGTCAGATGTTGCCCCAGGTCAGGAGCCGCCGGCGCGAACAACTAGCATTGTGCGTTGCCTCGCGTGTTCGTGCGTCAATCTCGGCGTACCGCATCAGGTATGGACCAGATCCATCCCCATATCTGCGCATATTTAAAAGTCCGTCTGGTCGTGATCGTATTTGTGCCAGACATCTCTTTGTGAGTTCCATGTAGTATCCTAGGTATCTATATATTTTGAGTGTTGTGGATCGTTTCGTTGTTCTACGAATCGTTGTGATGGCATCGTAGACGGTAGTCCTGAATCGTGTCAAATGTGTAGTCGTGAATCGTGCTGAATGTTTCGATTATTATGTCACTCTTAGTTGCATGTAGATTTCGTCGCCTAGTCTATTTCCCTATCGATCCTAACTGTTACCCTATCTTAACCAATTCAAACATAATTGAGATAATTAATTCCTTGGTGATTGTGATTCAACCTCCATCGACCTTGCTTCCGGAGGACGGTGGAGGTTTTTTTTTCGAAATCGAATTTATATCTAATATACGAGTGACCGTGACAAAACATTCAACAGAACCTTACAAAATCGAAAGCCAAAATAAGGCAAAAAAGGGCAACTTCTCATCAGCTTTTCTTATTTCTATCAGCACATTTTATAGTTCAGCACGTGAACTACCTTAGCAGAACAGAATTTCAGTACTATTGAATTCACTAGGATAGGAGTGTTGTTGTTTCCAATGCATCTTTTCTGCTCTGTGCAGGATAGAGGAGCGAAAAAAAAACGCCTAAGATATTTATTTGTGAGATATCAACAATGGGACATTTCACGTGAAGCCGACAACGAAAAAACATCGAGGCTCTATATTTCATTCATATTGTGCATACTGGTATTTCTAGAGGAAATGAGCGTGGATCTGCAATTTTTACTAACGTTCGAAGCAGAACATTAGTATTAAAATCTCTTCGGCCAAAAATTCATATTTCTATATATACAGGGTGTTTGGTACTAAATGAACACTATTTTAAGGAGGCGTTCTTTGACATATTTTGAGTAAAAAATCATTCTACAGAATGGTCCGGATTTCAAAACCTACGGAGTTACAGGGTGTTCAAAAAAACTTGTTCGGACCGGTAGCCTGACTCAATTGAATCGTTATATCTTGAAAACTAATTAGCACAACTAAAAGTTTTATACCGCGTTTATTAGACAATTAAATTACCTTTTATTTAATGTATTGCACTTGATTGCAGTTGTACCGAGTTTTGAGATATTTTCTTCGAAACACAAAATTTTTTAATTTTAACCCCGAAAATTCTGTGTTCCAGGTCGTTTTCCTTAGAAAACCTCATTATAATGTGCCACTTTCATTTAAATATTTTGATAAGCCATATTACTGGCTACAAAAAATGCATGCATTCCAATGACTTAAATTCTACCATTTCACAAGCATTAAGCGAAAATGAATATTGCTGAAAAACTAAATATGCCATAAAGTGGCCCTCGTTGTCGATCTACACTGTCGCGGTTGATCATGCTCGCGAGTCGTATCGGTGGAAGATGAACGTTCTTATTAATCAATAGCCACGGACACGCTTACGGTATAGGGACGAAAGATGTATGTTGTAAACAATGAATTAATAGTAGCGAGTCATAGACTTAGTGATAATGTATGATAGAGAGAATGAATACAAATAGTAACGAATCGTAGATTAAGCTTTGAGCCTCAGCGAATCCTGACAAAAACGGCCAATATCAAAACCAAGGCGCGCATTCGCCACGACCCGGTATTCGTCGAAGCTGATAGTGGGGCCGAGTCACCCCCATGATAGTCTTGATAAACAACATCGTCAAAGTACTCACCTGACAGAAGTACAAATGAAATTTTCGTCACGACATCGTTAAAATACATAAGTTTTTGATCCAGATTTTCTACTTGCACATGTCACATACTTTCTAGCCTTATTGCGAGAGAGCTGAAATCAATCTTAACCGCGTTCCGGGACGTACCAAGGCATTGCCATGCATGTGTCTCGTAAGATCGAGCGCAATGCCAGGTGCAAAAGTTCAATGACCGAATGCACGTGGGCTGCACATGCATATTACGGCAATGCACATTAACGAACGTTAATGCAATTGAACTTTTGGAGAAAATACGGATTCCCCGAAATTCCGCAAAGCCAGTTTAACAAGTGGGATCGAAGGTAGCCTGCGAGGTGGACAGGCGATGGATCGGTCTCTTTTGAAATCTACCTCGGTAAGCAACAGACGAGTTGGCGGAGTGTGTGATAGCGAGATACCACAAGACGAATCTTTCTGTTTTTCCATGTACAACGTCGAGATAGAATCTGGGTCATTTGGCGGATCGGAAAAAAATAGATATCTAGGGCGACGACTGCGAAAGGAGAAAATCGAAGACCAGCAAAGAACGAATAGATTAGAGGATCGAAGCTGTAGAGCGAAAAGGGTTTTGTCGAAGAAATCGAATTTGCCGAAGGGATTAGTTTGAAATTTCGTGCGAAGTGGAATTGAGTCAGGCGAGCTGTGGCGAGTACATCGAGTGAAGAACTTAAGTTGTAAGTAGGTTAAGTTTTTTTTAATATCGAAATTTGCAATCCAAGTAACTATAAACGTTATACGTAGAGACAATTAGTGAATTTGTTAAAGTCAAACTTCCACGGCGCCGTTTAGGATAGTGCGTAAGTGCCAAGAGTGTTAAACTAAAACCTTCGTCAATAAACGGTTGTGTTAAATTTTGGAAACCGCTAGCGTGTATTTTTGAACTCTAAATTTAGCGCGAAACTGTCGCATTTTCTCGCTTCCAAGCGTCGGTAAGCGTAATTTCGGGGTTGTGAAGCGAGTGGCGCCCGGCCCACCCCCATCTCCGGTGAGCACAGGCCCCCGAAATTATCCCCTTGGGGTTCAAGGGAGTTAAAAGGTGTTAAACACCAGCGTAGAGGAATAACGGTGACAACACTTTTTTCTTGAACTGAAAGTATTTAATAATGGTTTTTATGCTTTATTTCAAAATTTTTAATCTACAGTAAGTGTTCAAAATTGCCACTTTCATTATGAATACATGCCAAAGCTCGTTTGGCAAGCGTTCTTTTCATATTCATGTCTCTCAGCTGTTGCCTCACTTCTGTTGCAGCATCATCGATCCTGGTATTTAGTTCTTCTAAAGTGGATACTTCCATTGCGTACACAAGGTCCTTCATCCGTCCCCATACAAAAAAATCCATTACAGTCAGATCAGGAGACCTCGCAGGCCAGTGTACTGGTCCATTTCTACCGATCCAGCGATTGGGATAGTTGGAATTCAACCAATCTATGACTGGTCGGCCGTAATGATCTGGAGCACCATCGTGATGGTAAAACATGGAAACCAATCGTTGCAGAGGAATATATTCCAATAAGTCCTGCAGATCATGTGTTAAAAAATGCAAGTAGCTGGTACTATTTAGGGTAGGCGGGAGCCTAAAAGGCCCAATCAAATTATTGCCAATCACTCCTGCCCATAAATTTACGCTGAATCTATGCTGAAATGATGACGTTCTTGCAGTGTTTGTGTGTAAATTGTGGAAGTTTGTGATACAGTCCCTCGTAAATAAAGACTCATCCGTCCAAAGAATGCTGTTCACAAAATTTTCGTCGTCTAATTGTCTCTCAAGGAGCCAATTGCAGAATTCCATCCTTTTGGGCAAATCGATGGGTAGGAGCTCCTGAACTGGTGTGTGATGGTAAGGATGTAGACGGGCTGCTTTCAAAATACTCCAAACTTTCCAGTTAGACACGTTAAACCATAACGCTAAGCGTCGAATACTGGTTGATGGGTCAGATTCCACTGCATGCAATATTCCTTCTTCGGTCCGTACAGCGGTTGAAGTTGTAGGATTTGCGTTTACTCGGCTCGTTCTGACGTTACCCGTTTCCCGAATCCTTGCGTAAAGTGGTTGAAACACTCTCCTTCCAGGAATCCGTCGATGGGGGTATCTCTGATGATACAAAGATTGCGCCGCTGCTGAATTTCCCCGGCACTCCCCATAGACGTACAAAATATCTCCATATTCTTCGTTAGTGTAGCGAGGCATTTTCCATGTATTTTCATAAATTTTATTTAGATCTTGTTGTTTGAGTAATGCACTGAAACTTACAAGAATTTGAAAGTGGTTCTGTTTTTATGCGTTTTCAATTTTTTAAGTATCCCACTCATAAAGGCGAAGAACTGGACATGCTTTTACCTGTCACATCTAGGTAGGTGCATCAATTATGTTGAAACTAATTAAAATATAGTTAAGTTTATTGATACTTTAAATAGCAATAAATGGGTACTAAATTACTTTAGTACGACTAGCATATTAGACTTTGTTTTTTCAAGGAGGACCGTTTTATGACATATTTAGTTTTTAAGTGGTATTTATTTTCGCTCAATACTTGCGAAATGGTAGAATCTAAGTCATTAATATGTATGCAATTTTTGTAGCCAGTACCATGGTTCATCAAAATATTTAAATGAAAGTGGCACATTATAATGAGGTTTTCTAAGGAAAACGACCTGGAACACAGAATTTTCGTGTTTAAAATTAAAAAACTTTGTGTTTCGAAGAAAATATTTCAAAATTCGATACAACTGCAATCAAGTGCAATGCGTAAAATAAAAAGTAATTTAGTTCTCTAATAAACGCGGTATAAAATTTTGAGTTGTGATAATTAGTTTTCAGGATATAACGATTCAAGTGAGTCAGGGTAGCGGTTCGATCAAGTTTTTTTGAACACCCTGTAACTCCGTAGGTTTTGAAATCCGGACCATTCTGTAGAACGATTTTTTACTCAAAATATGTCAAAGAACGCCTCCTGAAAATAGTGTTCATTTAGTACCAAACACCCTGTATATATTTATCTATATATATATATATATATATATATATATATATATATATATATATATATATATATATATATATATATATATATATGTATATATATATATATATATATATATATATATATATATATATATATATATATATATATATATATATATATATATATATATATATATATATATATATATATATATATTTATATATTTATATATATATATATATATATATATATATATATATATATATATATATATATATATATATATATACATCATAAAAAAGTTTCAGTGAAAAAATGTCAGGAACGATTGAACTGAAATTTTCAGGATACATTGGTATATATGCAGAATAGTACCAGATCTGACAAAAAGTAAATAATCTTAAACCTTTTGGTGCCGGCGTCCATTTTAGTGATATTTTAAATATACCTATTTTTCTGCAAAAAAAAACTTTTGCAAAAATAACGTTTATGTAATAAATTCTGAACGTGTTTCAAATGTGAATATGATATTTTTTTTGAAATTTACTACCCAATGTGTGCGCTAGGCGCCTAAAATGAGATTGGGAAAAAGAAAATTTTTGAATGGTGATAACTTTTTATTAGATTATCAAATCATTATGAAACTTACAAGTGTTATTAAGTTGCACACTTGCGTAGTTTTTCATGAACGTGCTGGCAACCGTGTAACTACGGCAGGCACTGAAAGTGAAAACATTCAAACCATCGAATCTCCTAAAATATGTCCGTTTTTAGAATGAAAATCAACTTGTATACAAATCTTATGCTTTGTCTAAACAGTCAAGGGAAAACTTTTTAATTTTAATGTTGGACAAGAACGGCAACCCTTTCCCAATTTACCTATATTTTTAGCATCAAAAACTTCTGTTCACGGGAACTCACGAGCAAATCATCAAATGCAGTTGAAATTTACACAATACATTGGAATCAAGTAGGACCAGATCTGATAGAAGCGATTTTGAATTGTGGGGAACCCTGTGCCAGTGGTGCCATCTTGAAAAATTACAAGGAAAAAAAACTGCTTTTTGCCCTATGAATTCTGATTCAGATACCAGATTGTTATGAAATTGACTCAGTAGCTGAACCTTACTTTAAGCCGTGTTTGGTATAAATTTGGTTGAAAAATTCGATTGGTCCTGCCAGCTATGGTACTTTTTGTGTCTTTGGTTTTGAAAATTCGCTCAGGAAAATAAAGGTTTTTGCCCTAAGTCATGAAATCAATACGAATTTCATACATTTAATGGAGCCTTCTATAGGCATTATTCAGGTCAAATTTGGTTGAAAAGCCACGATAGGGTTGCCAGCTATTGTTGGTTTTTTGTTTATTTCCAATATCTTTCTTAAGCGACTTGATCGTAATGATATTGTAGTGACAATATACAGCGAATAATAAGTTTTCGATTATTTGAAATATTACGCGGCTGGTAACCCTAAATTTCTTAATACTCCTATAACATCGAACGCAGTCATCGGATCGAGACGAAATTCGCAGGGTAGGTTAATTTTAACGTGATGAAGATATGACAGTGGCAAAAGGTTGCTAGCACGAGTCTGAAGTGCTATTTCTTTATCAATAAATGCTTACAGTTAGTATTTTTTTTTTTTTTCAAAGAATTTCGTCTAATACAGACTAGTAGTATTTACAGATTTAAAACTTACAACAAATCAGTCAAAATGGACTGTTTTTGGCTAAGCTCTTTTTCAAAGATGATACAGATAAATTAAAATCAAATTGATGATAATCATCGTTGAAATTTCTTTTGATGCACGAAACGGGCTCATTAAAGGCGTAGTTGGTCCGATAGGCAGGGACAGATAAAATGTTGACTTGTCTCATTCTGTGGCCCTTGGTATTGAGGCCAAATAAACCTAAAAGGTTTTCACATGAAATGTTACCCATGAGGATCTTAGCAGCAAAGATAGTTTTGAAATTTTCTCGTCTCTTATTAAGTGTATTCATGGCCAGTAAGTTAAGTCGATTAATGTAAGGAGGCAAGTGAAGAGGATCTGACCAAGCAAATTCACGCAAACAAAACCGAAGAAATTTTTTCTGAATGGACTCGATACGGTCCACATAAACCTGCTGATAAGGCGCCCAAACTATACACGCATATTCAAGTATTGGTCTTACTAACGCACAAAAAAGAATCTTAGTAAGATAAATGTCATGAAACTCTTTGGATCGCCTCCTCACAAAACCCAAGGTAGATGAAGCTTTTGATAAGATGGCGTTAATATGATCGTCAAAAGTAAAAGAATTGTTTAGAAGTACTCCTAAATCGAGTACTTTGTCAGAATACCTTAAGGGAATACTATTCAAAGAGTATTCAAAGTTCAACGGATTAATTTTACGCGTGTACGAAACAACGGTACACTTGTCAATATTAATTACTAATTTATTAAGGTCCCACCAGGTCGTGAGGTTATTAAGGTCAGCTTGAAGTTCCAAGCAGTCGTGAATATTAGATACCTTTTTAACGATTTTGGCGTCATCAGCATATAGTAAAATTGATGAATGTTTCAGGACACATATGTATAAAAGAAAAAGTAGAGGTCCTAAGTGACTACCTTGAGGAACACCAGATAAGACAGCAATTTCAGACGATAGGGCGCCACGGAAGGATACGCATTGAGTACGACATTCCAAATAAGATGCTATCCAGGAAATAAATAGCTGAGGAAAGTTAAACGAGGACAATTTATACAATAAAATGGAATGATCCAGCTTATCAAAAGCCTTCGTGAAGTCAGTGTAAATACAGTCTACCTGAAATCCTGCCTCGATTGATGGGATAACAATGTTGGAAAACTCAAGCAGGTTGGTAGTTGTGGATTTGCCTTTCAAGAAACCATGTTGGAAAGGAGATAATAAGGATTTACTATGAAACGCCACATCATTGCTGATTATCGCTTCAAATAGTTTAGCAACACATGGAAGTTTTGCGATGGGACGATAATTGCCTACAACATTTCTATCGCCTTTTTATGAATAGGTGTAACAATTGCGTATTTCCAACCACTTGGAAAAATACCGAGCGACAGAGAAAGGTTAAATAGGTAGGCAAGGATAGGAGACAGGGAGGAGATACAATATTTTAAGATAGCGCTAGGAATGCCGTCAGGGCCTGGTGTCAAATTATTGTCCAACTTCCTAGAAAACGTCAAAATTGTATCTTCGTCTATAAACAAGTCTTTCATTCCCAAAGAAGAAGTTGGGATCATTGTCAAGTTGTCATTATAATTATTACTATTAGTAGAAGGTTCCATATTATATGCGGTACGGAAATGATTAGCGAAAATATTGCTTATAGTTAATGGATCGGAAATGGCCATGTCGTCTGAGTTAAACGTGGTGGGATACCCATCATGGTATCTCTTGGAATTAATAAAATTCCAAAACCTTCTAGGCTGCTGTTGAAAAGTAGAATTAAGATTTCTAAGGTGAATTTGGTAAGAACTTTCGACCTCGGAGTGATAAATATTTTTCAACTCTACAAAAACCAAAAAGTCAGAAACAGAACGAGACGAGCAATATCTTTTCCAAGCTTTAGATTTTAAATTTTTTATATGGCGTATTGCCTTCGATTTCCATGGAACTTTATTGCAATTGTTAAGGAAAGAGACTGGTACAAACTGGGTAAAGCATCCAAAAAGAATTGAATGAAAATTGTACACTGCCTTATTAATGTCTTTTTCTAACAGCACAGTGGACCAATCACACCCTGCGATGAGATCATTTAGTATATCCAAGTCGACTTTCTTAAAGTTAAATTGACACGGTGAGCTATGTAAAGGAGTGCTTAGAGATGTATTGATTTCGTAGATGATTAGAACTGGTTCATGATGTGTTGAATCGCAGAGAGATGATGGACAGTGCTTGACCTCGGACGGGTAGGCGTTTGAAGTAAAAACTAGATCCAATAATCTTCCATGACTGTTCAAAATGCGGTTTACTTGGTTTAATCCACACGCAAGCATTGCGTTTATAAACTCCTCGGCGTATGGGCGATTACCAGGAGAAAAGGTTGGGGCTAATGTGAAGCCGTCGTCAGATAAGTTACAAGTAATTCTGGGTAGGTTGAAGTCACCCATGAGGATGAGTTCATCTTTTCCATCTAATAGGTCACATAAATGATGAGTGGCGTTAAGTACTTGCTCATAACAAATCGATGCTGAATTAGGAGGGATATATAGAACTGCTAAATAGAGTTGCGCCATTCCCAGGTCCACACGAGCACAGACAAGTTCCAAGCTATCGGTGTTTGGTATGATTACTTCTGATACGCGATCCAAACTGCGGACGGCAAGCAATACGCCCCCACCTACCGGGGCGTCGAGTAAAAGTCCATGACGATCTTTACGGAAGACAGAAAACCGCGAAACAAATAGTTCTGTATTCAATATCTTCGCGCAGAGCCAAGTTTCAGTTAAAGCTACGACATGAAAGTCTGAAGAAAGATTGTACGTGTAAAATTCGTTAGCTTTAGATCGCATGCCGCTCATGTTGGCGTAGAAGATTGACATGTTTTTGAGTCGTTTTTTGACAGATATTTACCAGCCGTAGCTTGATTTCTTGGTGTAAATTCACGGACGATTGCGTTCAAAGGCCAGAAACTGGGCTGTGTGATGGTATTAAAGGAGCAATCCGGAACGATGACCTTAAACGATGACACCCGAGGATGCTGACCAATTTTCGCAAACGAAATGCAGTCAGAAGGTAAAAAATGTTTAGTGTGGTGTAGGATGTCAATGATATTATTTTTCACATCGTCGGGGGTAGTAGTTGGAGCAAGCCTTGATAAGAATAACACCCGAGGCTTCACCACACCATTGAGCTTGCAACTAAAAGTTTCAGCTCCGGATCTAGCAGGAACTGGGCGAGCGCTGTTTGTTTCGTGTGTGAGGAAGTTCGCATTTCCTTCTTTAACTGATTTCTCGGATCCTTCTGTAACAAGGATTTTCGTTGGTTCTACCTCTTTGTCACCTGCTATTTATACCGAAAACATTTGCAATTAAAATAAATAACCAATGTTTCAATTCCCAAAGTTCTGCAAAATTTTCGGATCGCAGCCCCAAACACCAACTTCAGTTACAGTGCTGCAGGCATTAAGCATTTTCTTCATCGATGTTATATGAGATGCTACTTTCAAAGTTTTGTGAAATAAGCAACTGATAACGAATATAGTTGACAAGTGTTTTGCTCTCATAAAGTTTGAAATTCATGCCAGTGGTAATATCTGAAACCTTTCCACCATATGAGTTATAATGCATTCTTAAGACCAAAGTAAAACGTGGTGTTTGAAATATTTTGGATGTAATAAGCAGCTCGTGTGGTAGAATATGCACTTAATATCTGCACCATTCTTCTACTGTTCTTCGAGCATTAGTGTTTCTAGCGGTTCAGGTGCACTAGAGTTTTCGTTTATGAGGTTGAGTTGCCGAGCTATGGGTTTCTGAATAATTGGCGAAATTGAAAAAAAGGTTTTTTTTGGAAGCTGACTCTGAGATTCGAAAATAAATCTAAGACACATTAAAAATACTGATTAGTATAGAAAATTAACTGTCCTTTTTAATATTTGAAATTAGATTTGAAAAAACAATTTTTTTCTTGTGTTAAACCGGAAGTAAACACTTCAACTTGTTACGTGGTAACAGCCCGCGTTATGTATCAATAATTGTGCAAAAACAAAAAGGGCATTCTCGGGGGAAAACCGCTAAATCCGCGTATCCACCACTCACTTCGGTAGGGATTGCCTCACCACTCGTAGGGCGTCAGGGCTGTAATATCTGCTTTGTGTAGTTTACTTGGCGGATATTCACAGGATAATCATTAAGATAAAGCGTAGGACTCATCAATACGAAAAAAAAAAAAAATCTACAACCGCAGCTCCAGCAAGATGATCTTCACTAAACATCGCATTGCAATACTGACGTTACAATGAATCAAACTAAACTCGAATTTTTTTTGGACGGAATTTTGCCCGACGAGAGGTGAAATAAACAAATAAATTTTGTGCTTGCAGGGGAATGCCCAGTCGACAGCATCAGGCTATTTAGGTCAATGCTATTGCAGTTCACAGCGGATCAATTTAGTGGCATGGCGCGATGGTTGGACCACTGGAGTTGGAAGACCTAATTTTATGCAGCTGTTGCCATTTGCCAGTCAAGGACACCGACGCACCATTCAAACTAATCTCCGGGCAACATCTTTTCTGTCTCAAATGTATTAACTACATTTTAGTCAGAGGAAGCGAACTTTATGCTGTCCATTGCTGGCAACGTGCTGAACTTCCGGGTCCCGATATGAAACCTGAAAATCCACCGATCTACAAATCACTAACATCATTTGGCCACAATCGTCATGTAGGAAATACATATTGGCCCAAGCCAGACCAACGAAACCTGTGGCCCACATGTATTCGACGCATCAGCTGTCGCTCACACTGTACGATCGACACCCCAAGCTACTCAAACCACTGTGGCCCACTTGTATTTGGCGCATCAGCTGTCGCTCACACTGTACGATCGACACCGCAAGCTACTCAAACCACTGTGGCCCACATGTATTTGGCGCATCAGCTGTCGCTCACACTGTACGATCGACACCCCAAGCTACCCAAACCTGGTGGATCTATGGTCGGTAAGAGCGACACGAACTTGCTAACGCCACGCGCAGGTAGGTCAGTTCCTAACCACCTACAACAGGCAGTGGTCAACGAGGTCGGTAGCGTGGTAGACCTGGAGAAGGAGAAAAAGGAAAAGATGGCGGGAGTTGTTGGTTGAGCAGGAGGCGGTAATTGGATTCTGGCAGCGAAGCAGTGAGGACGTCTAGTTGCGGACACCGGGGCATGACCAAATTAAAACAGGAGTTGGAGCAGATGCAAGAAGGCTGGAAGAGATACGAAAAACCGTTGGCGGCGAATAAGCTTGGTGAAGCGCGGAATTTTCCAGCGGCCCTCGCTTTCTTTTTTTCTGCCCTGTTGGAGGGAAAAGGTGATCACATCGAGGAGCGCGGAAGTTAGGCTGCTAGCAGTAAGGTTAGGTAATCAAAATTTTTAAAATATATTAGTTAATCTAAATTTTTGGAATACTAGAAAGATATTAGTTTGTAAGAAGTGAGTGGTGGGACATACGGCTCGCGCAACCGCGTGTGTTTTTTTTCTTTTCCTTTGTTTCGTGGGGGCCCTAGAGAGCCACTAGCATTTTCTTGTTAGAATAGTTAGTCTTCAATAAAATAGTTTTTGAAATACTGATCGAATAAATCTTTTGTTACATGACAATTTCGTTAGGCTGTGCGGTACTCTCTCGTGGGGTCTTGGTTAGCCATTGGTGAGTGGTGCAAGGGTTATAGGTGCGCCACGTGGATGCGTAACTGTACCCGGACTAACAGGGTAACGTATTAACGCGAGTAAACAGCGAAGTAAAGTGTTGCGGAGGCATTTTGTTGACGATTAGTCAGGCGTGCGGTATTTTCTATTTCCTCTATTTCTTTAACGAGTAGTGGGTTTAGCGGGTGCTCCGCGAAAAGAAGGCACTCACCTCGAGAGGTCTCGGCGACGCCGCACAATAATACCTGGTGAGCCGAAGCTCGCTCGGCGGCTCTGGGTTGCTAATCTGGGTGAGCGAGTGGCGCCCCACGGCCTGTCTCCGGACTAGCCGGGTTACCCAAACCAACCCAACCAGGATTTTGATCACCCCCGACAGGGCGGGGTGACAAATTGGCGCCCAACGTGGGGCAATAACGGGAAATATAACGGCGATCGAATCACGTTTTTTTGATAACTTTGGTCAACACCAATTTTCTGTTAACACGTTTTGAAGTGAAAGTGCCTGTGACAGTGCCTGTGAAAAGTGATCAAACTCTGAGGGTCTGACCGATAGACAAGGACGGAACTGGAGTGACTAGAGAGTACCAGGTAGGAGTTGCAAGTTGCGGATCAAGAGGACTCTGGGTCATAATAGGAAGATAGCGAGCCGCACGGTAGCCGCAAACAATTTTCTCAATATTGCTTGAATTGTTATATTACTTAATATACTTAAATAAACTTAAAAGAATTATTGTCTTTCAATTTAGTTTACAATCTTTCTCTAAGCGTGAAAAAAAAAATTTCCTTAGATACCACGGGAGGGAAAACCTAATATAAATCATGGCCCCTACATCGAAAATACTAATCGACCGGCTGAGCAAAGACGAGCTGACCTACGAGCTGGAGATCCGGGGTCAACCTGTCGGTACCGTGGAAACAATGAGGAAGACCCTCCGGGTGGCATTGAGAGCGGAGGCATCGATGGACGTTTCCTTGGTGTCAGTGCGGGATTATCCCTATACCCTAGACGAAGACATCAATGCAGTGAAGGAGAAGCTGGACGAGATCCGAGCACTGACCGCGGCTTTTTCAGGAAATGCACAGGCGTCAGAGTTTTTGAAAATCAAATCAAAAATTGAATTTGGGGTGAGACGACTGAAAAATGCCCAATACGAAGGAGGAGAGATGAACGATGAGGCTCAGAAAATCAGGGCTCAACTGATAATGGCGATGGGGGAGCTTTTAGTCAAAGCAGAGGGAGAGGACGGATGCGGAGATTCAGAAGGATTGTTAAATGATGGTCACGTGAGCGACCGGACAGCAGCACTTGGCGGAGTTGTTGCAGCCGAGCAAGAGGCTGCTATAGCTAACGAACCCATACCAGAGGTGGTTGACCCGGGTACTCCTCTTTTTTCTACACCTAGGACTTCTTCTGTGGTTACTAAGGGGCAAGACGTCTCCAAATGGGGACTATGTTACAGTGGTGACTCTGGGTCTTTGAGTGCATTCCTCGAGCGAGTGGAAGAGCTTTGGGAGGCAAGAGGAGTCTCCTCTCGACAACTTTTTCAATCGGCAGTGGAAATGTTTGAGGGGAAGGCGTTGGTCTGGTTCCGTGCGAATCGTTCCAGGGTGAGTTCATGGCAGGAACTAGTACAAGAGATGCGGGCTGAATTCCTGCCGCCCGACTATGATGATCGCTTGCTTGCTGAGATTGTGAGACGCACCCAGGGCCCAGAGGAATCAATGGGAGTATACGTGTCGGTTATGGAGGGATTATTCCGACGACGTGCTATACCCTGCTCGGAAGAGGAAAAGCTGAAGATTCTCCGGCGGAACATCGCCCCGTTCTACCAGACACAGCTAGCTCTAACCCCTGTTCGGACGGTGGCTGATTTGGTTCGTGTGGGACGGACTTTAGAAGCTACCCGCGTAACGGTGGAGGCATACTTACCACCTCCTACTCGAAGGACCCAGCGGCTGTTAGAGCCGGACCTGGCGTACGTAGAGGGCCCAGAAAGGGGTAATTTAGCGTCAATGCAGGTAAATGTTAGCCACTGCTGGAATTGTCGACGTAGTGGGCATCTCTCCCGAAATTGCCCTGAACCATTTAGGTGTTTCGGCTGTGGTCGCATAGGCTCCCGAAAAGCTACCTGTTCGAACTGCCGAGGTGAGACAAATCGCAATAGCAGGGGGCAGGTGTTGAGGAATCATAATGAGAGGCTGGACCCTAGAGCCACTGGTAATAGAGAATTACAACAACAAACTACGGGAAACGGGGGGCGTGTCCAGTAGGCGGCCACCTGGACACTAAGGGAGACAGAGATGGAGCCGCGGAAAGGGGACAAGTGGATTATTTGCTGGCTAGAAGGCAAGGGGACAGTCGACCACACCTACAGGTGGAGATATATGGTCGAACGTTCCTTGGGCTTGTGGATTCGGGCGCGACGCACACCGTGCTAGGGGGAAAAGGTTGGAAGGCCTTAGAGGAGTTAGGCGTGGAACTCATGGCGGCCAATCAACCAACAATTCGGCTGGCTAATAGCCAGGGGTGTGCGGTCGCTGGGTCTGTCGTGATTCCACTAACTTTGGAAAGCAAAGTGGAGTGGCTACGTGTTCTAGTCGTCCCGACGATTCCGCAAAGCTTCATTCTAGGAGTCGATTTTGTCAGGCGTTTTGGTTTGGTACTAGCATTGCAGAAGGAGAGCTGGAGTTTCCTGAGCGCCTTGGATGGAGAAGTGGGGGAACAGTTGAAGTCAAGGAGTCGCCTGACGGGGATAGAAGAGACGGCCCTTAGCCAATTATTGCAAGAGGAGTTCCGACTCATGGGGGACGGTATCGGCTGCACCAGTCGCGTGGAACATGTGATCAAAACTAACTCGCCCCCAATCAAGCAACGGTATTATCCCGTGTCGCCAGCCGTGCAAAAGCACATAGATGCCGAATTGAACGATATGCTACGGGATGGAATAGTGGAACCTTCGTCGAGCCCATGGGCTTCGCCTATTATCCTGGTGAAAAAGAAAGATGGATCATATCGCTTCTGCGTGGACTATCGTAAGCTGAATCGCGTCACCGAACATGATGCGTATCCACTACCCTACGTGACGGCCACCCTGGACAAACTACGCGATGCAAAATACCTGTCGTCACTGGACGTGAAGTCGGCCTACTGGCAGGTCCCCATGGCGGAACAATCCAGGAAGTTTACCGCCTTCACCGTACCACATCGGGGGTTGTTCCAGTTCAAGCGAATGCCCTTCGGGCTACAGAACGCCCCGGCGACTTGGCAACGACTAATTGACCAGGTCCTCGGACCCGATCTAGAACCCTATGTGTTCACCTACCTAGATGACATCATAGTGGTAACACAGGACTTCGCGAAGCACATGGAGATTCTTAGAGAAGTGTTCAGGCGTCTAAGACAGGCCGGGCTGAAAGTGTCCCATGAAAAGTGTGAATTTTGTCGGTCGCAGATGAAATACTTGGGATATGTGGTAGATGAGAAGGGATTGAACGTGGACCCGGACAAGGTCCGGAGTGTGTCGCAGATTCCGTCGCCTACAAATGTGAAGGGGGTAAGGCAGTTCCTGGGCATGGTGTCGTGGTATAGGAGGTTTATACCCGACTTTGCCACGATGACGGCGCCACTGACAAATTTGCTGAAGAAAAACCAAAAATTTGTGTGGACCCAGGACTGTGAGACCGCCTTCACCCAGGCGAAGATCAAATTATCGACAGCACCAATCCTCACCTGTCCGGACTACACTCTCCCCTTCTCGATCCAGACGGACGCATCAGATTTGGGTCTAGGTGCCGTGTTGTCGCAAACACAGACGGATGGAGAAAAGGTAATTTGCTACCTTAGTCGATCGCTGACGAAGGCGGAGCGGAAATATTCAACCACCGAGAAGGAATGTCTCGCGGTTCTATGGGCTGTTGAAAAGTTGAGGCCTTATGTAGAAGGAGCCAAATTCACAGTAGTCACGGACCATTACTCACTCGTGTGGTTGAATAATTTGAAGGACCCGTCGGGGCGGTTGGCGAGGTGGGCAATACGGCTACAACAGTACCCTTTCGAAATTATTCATCGGAAGGGAAAGGAACACCTAGTACCAGATGCCCTACCACGTATGTTGACAAGAGAACAGGTGGCGACCCTAGAGACAACTGTGGATAATTGGGTCGAGTCAATGAAACGGAAGGTCTTAGGGGCACCTGAGCGATACGCGGGTTGGCGAGTGAAAGATGATTTCTTATGGAAGCGGGTGCCGGGTCGGTATCCAGAACTGGAGGGGGGTGAGGAATGGAAGCGAGTCATTCCGAAAGCGGAAAGAAGTGAAATCCTTCGTCGGCTGCATGACGACCCCACGGCAGGGCACATGGGTGCCAGTCGTACACTAAGTCGGGTGGCGGCAAGATTTTACTGGCCAAAAATGTCCGCGGACATAACCACTTACGTGCGGAAATGCAAGGTCTGTCAGGCTAATAAAGTCGAAAGAAAAGCCCCTGCGGGATTCATGGTCTCGCGGAGTGGAGAGCCCCAGCAGCCATGGGAAATGGTTTGTGTAGACCTGGTAGGGCTTCTACCTCGTTCCAGCCAGGGATACACCATGATTCTGACTGTCTTAGATTATGTCACTAAATTCACGTTGCTCTTTCCCTTACGACAAGCTACGGCGTCTGCTGTGTGTCGTGTGATAGAGAATAACGTATTCCTAATGTTCGGAGCGCCAAGGTGGATAGTTTGTGACAATGGGGTTCAATTTCGGGGAACATCATTTCAGCGATTGGCTGACTCCTATGGAACTGAACGTAAGTTCACTGCCTTATACCACCCTCAGGCTAACCCGGCTGAAAGAAGGAATCAGGATATCAAACGCATGCTACGCTCATACGTTGCTGGCAACCACCGTGAGTGGGATAAAAACTTGGCGAAAATAGCGTGTGCGTTGAGAACATACCAGCATGAGATAACAAAAGTGACCCCATACTTCTTTAATTTTGGTCGCGAAATGGTAACTTTTTGGGAAGGCAGGGAACGGCCGGAGGAGGGTCAGGAAGGGATAGAGCCCACCGTAAGAGCCGAAGCACTATCGAAAATACGTCGGGAAGTATGGGAGAGGATGCAACAGGCAACTCGGCAGGGTACTAAACGCTACAACCTCCGGAAACGGGATACGAGCTACGAAGTGGGTGAGCCGGTGTGGCGGAAGAATTATACGATTTCTGACGCCACGAAATTCTACTCCGCAAAATTAACGCCTGAATATTTAGGACCCTTCTGGATAAACAAGCGTGTGTCAGGATGGACCTACCTACTGGTAGATGAAAAGGGCAAGAATGCGGGAACCTGGCACGCCAAAGATTTAAAGAAATATGTCGAATAAAAGGTTCCGGAGTAAGACTGCTTAAAACCCCAGACTTAAGATATAAACTTAAACATATAAGCCTTAAGAGTTAAACTTACACTTATAAGCTCGAAGTGGAGAAAGAGATTTTAAACTAAAATATCTAAACCCTATAATCTAAGCCTCATCACTTAAGCCTTAAACTCTAAACTCGACCGTCGAGTCGCTCCTAGCTCCGTTCGACCCGTAGGTTTTGTGTTTCGCCGCTTGTCGATTAGGTTCGCTTCGCGCTCGTTACGAAACCATTCTGGTAGAATCCTCCACATCACCAAGAAGCTGACAAGAAACCGTGAAAGGGAGAATTAGGACGTGAATTTGGAAAAAAAAACAAAAAAATTAATAAATAGGGTAATGAAATGAAGTAACACCGAGAGATAGATGGGAAGTTAGAAGAGTTAGTTAGTTAGTATTCGCTAAGAATAGATAGTAACACCTAGAGATAGTTGGAAACTTAGTAGGGTTAAGGAGTATTAGCTAAGAATAGATATGGGCAACTAGAGTTAAAGGGAAGTTAGTAGATCTAGATAGCAACAGCTCAGAGTGGCTAGGAAGCTATGCGCTGGAGAACCAAGAAATCGTCCTCGCTCAAAAGGTAACTAGGATATGTGGCATACGGGACCATGTACGTTAATCGATCGGAATGTTGCAGACAACAGTGGCTAGGAATTAGGCCTAAATAGCAAAGTTCTGATAGGGTAAATCACAGCGTTCCACAGAATATAGTAACATTTCAGATACTATTTACCGTGTATAGCAGTAGTGGAGCTAAGGTAAAAGATAACAGAGCAACGACGCCTAGGAAGATAGCTTGAGTAAATTTTAGGTAGAATTGAGTAATCTTAGACAGAATTGAATAAATGAATTCGACCATTGAAAAAGGTAAATGAATTAGATAAATGAGCTAGGTTAAGGAGTGAGATAGAATTCGATAAAGGATTAAATAAAGAATTAGATAACCGGATGGGATATACAAATGAAATAAGTGGATTAAGTTAACGGATTAGGTAAACAAGCTAGATGAACGAATTCGATAGATGAATTGAACAAACAAAGCAGAAGGTGAGCAACAACCATCGAACTAAGCAACTGAGTAGGATTATGTAGAGTTAGAGGGGAATGCGGGGATTATAGAGATTATCAGACATCAAGTTGGCCTAGTATAGGTCGTAGCAACGCATCAGGCATTTATTTTCGTATTTGTTTCGAATAGTAAAGTTGATAAGAGTATATTGAAATAGTAATCGGATTCCCGACGAATCCTCTTTCGGTAAGGAGGGAGTTGTTACGTGGTAACAGCCCGCGTTATGTATCAATAATTGTGCAAAAACAAAAAGGGTATTCTCGGGGGAAAACCGCTAAATCCGCGTATCCACCACTCACTTCGGTAGGGATTGCCTCACCACTCGTAGGGCGTCAGGGCTGTAATATCTGCTTTGTGTAGTTTACTTGGCGGATATTCACAGGATAATCATTAAGATAAAGCGTAGGACTCATCAATACGAAAAAAAAAAAAAATCTACAACCGCAGCTCCAGCAAGATGATCTTCACTAAACATCGCATTGCAATACTGACGTTACAATGAATCAAACTAAACTCGAATTTTTTTTGGACGGAATTTTGCCCGACGAGAGGTGAAATAAACAAATAAATTTTGTGCTTGCAGGGGAATGCCCAGTCGACAGCATCAGGCTATTTAGGTCAATGCTATTGCAGTTCACAGCGGATCAATTTAGTGGCATGGCGCGATGGTTGGACCACTGGAGTTGGAAGACCTAATTTTATGCAGCTGTTGCCATTTGCCAGTCAAGGACACCGACGCACCATTCAAACTAATCTCCGGGCAACATCTTTTCTGTCTCAAATGTATTAACTACATTTTAGTCAGAGGAAGCGAACTTTATGCTGTCCATTGCTGGCAACGTGCTGAACTTCCGGGTCCCGATATGAAACCTGAAAATCCACCGATCTACAAATCACTAACATCATTTGGCCACAATCGTCATGTAGGAAATACATATTGGCCCAAGCCAGACCAACGAAACCTGTGGCCCACATGTATTCGACGCATCAGCTGTCGCTCACACTGTACGATCGACACCCCAAGCTACTCAAACCACTGTGGCCCACTTGTATTTGGCGCATCAGCTGTCGCTCACACTGTACGATCGACACCGCAAGCTACTCAAACCACTGTGGCCCACATGTATTTGGCGCATCAGCTGTCGCTCACACTGTACGATCGATACCCCAAGCTACCCAAACCTGGTGGATCTATGGTCGGTAAGAGCGACACGAACTTGCTAACGCCACGCGCAGGTAGGTCAGTTCCTAACCACCTACAACAGGCAGTGGTCAACGAGGTCGGTAGCGTGGTAGACCTGGAGAAGGAGAAAAAGGAAAAGATGGCGGGAGTTGTTGGTTGAGCAGGAGGCGGTAATTGGATTCTGGCAGCGAAGCAGTGAGGACGTCTAGTTGCGGACACCGGGGCATGACCAAATTAAAACAGGAGTTGGAGCAGATGCAAGAAGGCTGGAAGAGATACGAAAAACCGTTGGCGGCGAATAAGCTTGGTGAAGCGCGGAATTTTCCAGCGGCCCTCGCTTTCTTTTTTTCTGCCCTGTTGGAGGGAAAAGGTGATCACATCGAGGAGCGCGGAAGTTAGGCTGCTAGCAGTAAGGTTAGGTAATCAAAATTTTTAAAATATATTAGTTAATCTAAATTTTTGGAATACTAGAAAGATATTAGTTTGTAAGAAGTGAGTGGTGGGACATACGGCTCGCGCAACCGCGTGTGTTTTTTTTCTTTTCCTTTGTTTCGTGGGGGCCCTAGAGAGCCACTAGCGTTTTCTTGTTAGAATAGTTAGTCTTCAATAAAATAGTTTTTGAAATACTGATCGAATAAATCTTTTGTTACATGACAATTTCGTTAGGCTGTGCGGTACTCTCTCGTGGGGTCTTGGTTAGCCATTGGTGAGTGGTGCAAGGGTTATAGGTGCGCCACGTGGATGCGTAACTGTACCCGGACTAACAGGGTAACGTATTAACGCGAGTAAACAGCGAAGTAAAGTGTTGCGGAGGCATTTTGTTGACGATTAGTCAGGCGTGCGGTATTTTCTATTTCCTCTATTTCTTTAACGAGTAGTGGGTTTAGCGGGTGCTCCGCGAAAAGAAGGCACTCACCTCGAGAGGTCTCGGCGACGCCGCACAATAATACCTGGTGAGCCGAAGCTCGCTCGGCGGCTCTGGGTTGCTAATCTGGGTGAGCGAGTGGCGCCCCACGGCCTGTCTCCGGACTAGCCGGGTTACCCAAACCAACCCAACCAGGATTTTGATCACCCCCGACAGGGCGGGGTGACAAACTCAATATTTGAATAATTTGGACCAGGTTAATTTCGTTCATACCTAATGTTATACATACCGATATAGTTATACCGATACAGGAGTTAAAGGACCTGGTTTTGTACGCTGAATCGGAGAGACTTGAACTTGTGGTGGGCTGCGATGCCAACTCCCAGCATACCAGCTGGGGTAGCAACAAATGTAACGCCAGGGGTAAAAGTCTCTTTGATTTTATAACTTCTGCCGGGCTGATGATTTTAAACACTGGGACTACTCCCTTATTTGTCACCCCAAACAGAAGGGCGGTCATTGATGTATCGCTATGTTCAGCTGGAATAGTTGGATCAATGACTGGATGGAATGTATCAGATGAGGATTCACTCTCTGATCATCGCTACTTGGTGTTCTCTTTAGCCACGGATCTAACACCCGTGGTGGAAAGATGAAACCCAAGAAACACTGATTGGCCTACGTTCAATCGGCTTCTTGCAGACAGAGCGCGTCCTAGTGGTAGGATAAAATCGCCAAAGTCAATAGAATCCCGGTTGAGCACTCTGAATAGAGACCTAATGAGTAGCTATGAAGAGGCCTGCCCGATCAGTAAGAGCAGATGTGGCAAGACGGTTCCCTGGTGGAATCGGGAACTACAGAAGGTAAGGAAAAGTACCAGGAAAATTCTCAACAGAGCTTGTAAGAGCAACAATGAGGATGACTGGATCGCCTACAGAACTTTGCAGAGAACGTATAAGAAGCTGGTGAGGACCTCTAAGAGGGAATCATTTAGATCTTACTGTGAAAGACTGGAAGGCGCACGGGAGACGTCTAGGCTTTGCAAAGTCCTAGAGAAGGATCAATCAGCTAAGCTAGACTCTCTAAAACGCTCGGATGGTGATTTTACCAAGTCCAAAAAGGAGTCTTTGCAGACTTTACTTGGGACTCACTTCCCGGGAGCCCCGGTGATTGAGTCGCAGAAGGCAAATGCGCCTGTGACCGAAATCTCTGCTCTTTGCAGCAGTAGGAAGTGCTGGTACACAACTAGATCTGTGGTCACTAGTGAAAAGGTCAGGGATGCAATCGTGTCTTTTGAAAATTTCAAATCGCCGGGCCTGGATGGTATCTATCCGGTTATGCTTAGGGAGGGAATTGAACACTTGGGGGCAGACCTGAGAGAAATCTTCTGGGCATGCCTTTCCTTGGGGTATGTTCCATCACCTTGGCGAGAGGTTAAGGTAGTTTTTATACCTAAACCGGGGAGAGATGACTATTCCGATCCAAGGAACTTTTGACCGATCAGCTTAACTTCGTTTATGTTGAAATGCCTAGAGAGACTTGTCGAACGACACATACGTACTACGGCGCTTAGGTTTAACCCTTTGAATGATGAGCAACATGCGTACCAGCGAGGAAAATCATGCGAGTCGGCCCTTCATTCTTTGGTGGCCAGAGTTGAGGGAGCGATCTCCAATGGTGAGTATGCGTTGGGGGTGTTTGTAGACATTGAAGGGGCCTTTGATTGCGCGCCCTTCGTGGAACTATGTGATGCTGCGAAAGTGCATGGCGTGGATGATGTCTTAGTTAGGTGGATTCATGCCATGCTGACGCAGAGATGGTTGCTGGCGGAAGCTGGATCCGATTGCTACTTGAGAACAGAGGCAACAAATGGATGCCCTCAAGGGGGCGTCCTATCACCGCTCCTGTGGAGTATGCTAGTCGACTCCCTGCTTAACGAACTGCAACAAGAAAGGCTGCACGCACAAGCTTATGCTGATGACGTGGCCGCACTGGCTGTCGGTAAAGATCTGAATGTGGTATGCAAAAATACACAGCGTGCATTGGATCTGATTGGCAGCTGGTGTTCGAGGCACGGCTTGACAGTGAATCCTGGTAAGACGAAACTTGTTTTGTTTACCAGGAAAAGAAAACTGAGAGGACTAGTGCTTCCAATCATGAAGGGTGTAACACTTCAACTTTCAGATGAAGTCAAATATCTTGGAGTAATCTTGGACAAAAAACTTCTCTGGAAGAAACATGTGGAAGTGAAGCTTACTCGTGCTATAAAAGCTTTCGGGCAGTGCAAGAGAGCTTTTGCTACCACATGGGGTCTAAAGCCTCGTGTAGTGATGTGGATCTACACAGCAATAATTAGGCCGATGTTCACGTACGCATCGGTGGTGTGGTGGACTATCGTGAGGCTATTGTATGCTCGGAAAAAGTTAGCCACGCTGCAAAGGACGGTGTGCCTGGGTATCTGTGGTGCCATGAGCACTACTCCGGGTGCGGCCCTTGATGCGCTTCTCAATCTGCCTCCTCTCGACATTCAAGTTCAGAGTGTGGCGATGAGCTCTGCCCATAGACTAGCTCAGCTTGGCTTATGGGTAGGTGAGGACGATGTGGGGCACTGCTCTATTAGGAGGTCGATGAGTGAGATCTCTCCGATTCTCGCGATGCCTTCGGACGCTCGGGTGCCCTTCCTCGACTTCAGAAGAAGGTACGAAGTAATCCTCTTAAGCAGAAGTAACTGGGATGATCCGGATCTGTGTACGAGGGGATATTCGGAGATCTTCTTCACGGGCGGCTCGAGGTCAGATAGTAGATCTGGAGCTGGTGTCTATCTACATTCATCGAATGGCAGATGGGCTTTCTCTCTTGGAGAACACGCTTCGGTTTTTCAAGCAGAAATGTTTGCTATCCTGAGAGCTGCCTGTTGGGCAATTGAGGAAAGATGGAGGGGAAAGAGCATTGCTATTTGCAGTGACAGTCAAGCTGCACTGATGGCGCTGCGTAGACCCCTGACAAACTCGAAAATTGTCCAAGAGTGCAGAGCACGATTGAAGTCTGTCGCCAGATTCAATAGGGTGCATCTGCTCTAGATACTGGGGCACTGTGGTGTTGAGGGGAATGAAATTGCTGACGTCATTGCGAAGCAAGGTTCGGAACTTCCGCTACGGGGCCCTGAACCTGCCTTGGGTGTGCCGACCGCATCTGCACGTGCCATTATTCGAAAGTGGATAGATGATGCTCACAAAGATAGATGGACGGCTACCGGTGTGGCCAGGCACACGAAGGTATTCCTTTCAGAACCCAACCATGTGACTGCGGGATTCTTGCTCAATAAGAGCAGGAAAGTTTGCAGGGCCATGGTGGGTATTCTGACTGGACACAACTGCCTAGGGGGACATATGTACCGAATAGGTGTTGCACAGGATGACCTTTGTTCATCCTGTCTAGAAGAGGCTGACTCTGCGGAGCATTTCCTCTGTGAATGCCCAGCGTTTGCGCGTCTCAGATATCAATGCTTTGGCTGGGATGTTGCACGCATGCAGACGATAGCCTCGTTTCCCCTATCAGTGATCCTAGACTTTATCAAGAGGTCTGGGAAACTATGGTAGGCAGGGGGAAATGAGTACAATGGGTCCTTTGGCCTGAGTGCTTAGAGGCGCCAATGCGCCTCTCCCCCAACTCACACACACACACACACACACACACACCTAATGTTTGAAGAAGAATCACTTTGGCCAAAAATTCATATTTCTCTCTCTCTTTCTATATTTATATAAATATGTATATAAATCTATATATATATATATGTATATATATATATATATATATATCTTTTTATATATATATATATATATATATATATATATATATATATATATATAAATATATATATATACATATATATATATATATATATATATATATATATATATATATATATATATATATATATATATATATATATATATATATATATATATATATAAATATATATATATATATATACTGTTACCGTCCTCTACCTTCACGGTCTGAAACCCTTCATCCCCCAACTGGGATGCAAGGGTGGCAGCTTCCGTGGGCTCTAGCTCACGAGAAGGGCCATGAGTGGGCGCCAATCGCTTCAACTGCGGAAACTGCCTATGAATCGCCGCTTCGAAGCGAGAAGACGTTGGCGAATGCTAGATACGGCCCGCGATTGAAAAGATTTAAATCACGCGACTCAACAAAAATAACACCAGTTTTACAAGGTTCACAATTTCTATTTCGCTTAGTTCTCAATCTTATTCTCGATTTCCCTCCCGACGGCACCGCGTTACCCAATTTCACTTCCACTTATTATAATAACAACCAGGAATCTTATCCACTTATCTAAATAACAACAAGAAAAACTTATCCTACCTTGGACCTTCTTCGTAAAAAAAACTGCGCTGCCGACACTCGCTCGTTCAGTTACAAAACAGTGCTTCCCCGAATTGTCGTTCCACTGCCGCCGTTGGTTGTACGTTGATACTCGATACTGCGAGTGCAGCGTTCACTTCACCGGTGCTCGTCTGTTTCAGTCACTATTGCCACTAACGTATACTTCCCCGCTTTGATGGGATACTGCCGCCGTCGTTTGACTAACGTTCTTCGCTGCTGCCACTTGGCTATCGTTGAGTCCAGCGGTTAAATTCCCTCCTCAAGACTACTGTGATCCTTCACACTACTTGGCTATCGTCAAATTTCAGCCGTGAAATTCCCTCTTCAAGACTACTTTGATTCTTCACACTACTTGGCTATCGTCGAATTTCAGCAGTTAAATTCCCTCCTCAATACAACTTGAATTCTTCTCCGTCGCCAGAACCAAATTCCTCGTCCAGTCCAGTCAGTTTTCCGACAAGAAAAAGAAAATCTATCAACAAGAAGGATCTTGCGCCAATGCATCCGAGTCTTACCCTGGTTGCCAAAGAAGAGACTTCACTAGGCCCCGTCGACTAGCCACGAAACCTTTGTTAGAGGTATTTTCAACCGCTTCTGCGGTATTCCAAATGCCGTTGTCGCCACCTCCACTACAACAAGCAGGCGGCTGCATTGGCCCATTGCACTTGTTGCACGCGCCTTCGAAAAGTGCACTTTCTCGCAGTTATCGTTGTCGGAGCGCACCCTTTCCATTGGCCACTTGGTGGCAGTTCGATCGCTTCTTGACGTTTCTTGATTTCCAATCGGATTTGTTTGTATTCTTTTTCATTGTGGATATTTGTATGCATCAGACGTAGAATTTCATAGACCTTTCGGGCTTGACGAGCATTGATCTTATATTTTTCTCGTGCTTCTTTTACCATGTCCTTACTGTGTCCGTTTTTAATATCTTTTTACACTAAAAGCTGGTAGGTCTTTGCATAATTGTGCATCAATATAGTTTCTAATTGATTGAAACTCGACAGAGGGACTTTCGATTTGAATGTCGACGACGGCAGGATCGCCTCGGAAGAAGTGGTAGATGGTTTCGATGGATTTAGATCTGACTCCAAGCTTCTGGAACGGTGGTAGGATCAACATTTGACTGGCGAGGCCGAATATTTGGTGTGCCATTTCCGGACCGAATGCAATATCTTCCTTTTCAACATCTTCACGTTTTCGGATCAACTTGAACTCATCAGCATCTACTGCATCTATAACCAAAGTCTGCAAATTCGCAGTTAGTGTCATCTCGAGCAAGTCAGTATACCTAGACTGTATACTATGTGAAACCCCGCTATTAAATCAGTTTTGATATCGTGTTTTTCAATGACCTGACGATTGTAGTCGACCGGTCCTTTGCAGAGCGCGTACACAACGCTTCAATTAGGTTTTTGACGTTCTGTAGTTTCCCTTTACAATTTCGAATATCGTATCGTTTAGCAAACAGTTCGCTAGGCAAGTTAACAATTCGTCTGAAATTTGCATATGAAGGTCTCGTGAAGCGATTGGCGCATTAATTTTAATGGCTCGAGAAGAAGGTAGAGTTTGCGTTGTAGATATTCAGTGGACGGTGTTACTGATACAGATGATTCGGATTCTGCTTGGGGTGCCGGCGCTATATTGCCGGCATTTGGCTGGAATTCCGCGTCCATTTTCGAAGAGAAATTGTTTGTTTTGCCGACTGTTCTGCATGCAGATAAGTACAATAGTAATCGGTCGTTCAGTGCTGCCCGGTTGAGGAGGGTGGTCGACGGTCGCGACGATCCTTTTCGATTGGCTCCTTAGCAGCGCTATGGGTTGCTCGCTTTCGGGTCAGGTAATCACCGATCGTCTAATATACATCGACGGCGAAGGATTCGCTTGGCGGGGAGTGCTCGATTTGATCGATAGGGAGACCAAGTTCGTCGCGACACCAAATATCGTTACTGAACCAACCCGCGTCTGATATTGATACTACTTCCTACTTACTACTATACTACGTAAGGTAGATTACAATTTTTTTTCTATGGTATAAACTTCCCTACGTACTGGCGATACAATATATATATATATATATATATATATATATATATATATATATATATATATATATATATATATATATATATATATATATATATATATATATATATTTATATATATGCAGGGTTGCCAGCACGTTCATAAAACACTACACGTGTCTACAATTTAGTAACAACAATATGTTCTGTCAGTTTCGTAATGATTTGATAAGCAGCCAGGGCAGGCATTGAAAGAGAAAACCTTCAAACCAAACCGACTCTAATGAATAGTTTTCGTCTTTTACAGTGAAAATCAACTCATATCGAAATCGTTATGCTTTGTTTATAGAAACAAAGGAACACTTTTGAAATTTGAAATCGGACAAGAACGGTCACCCTCCTCCAATTTACCTATACTTTAAGCATCAAAAACTTCTGTTTACGAGAACTCACGATATAATTATCAGACATAAATGAAATTCACAGATGGTATGTTTGTATTGAGTAGGGCCAGGTCTGATAGAAGCGATTTTGAAATACGGTTAACTTTCTGCCAATGGTGCCGTCTTGAAAAATTATTAATAGAAAAAACTGCTTTTTGCCCTATGAATTCTGGTTGAGCTACCACATTTTCATTAAATTGACACAGAAGCCGTGTTGATAGAGAAATCCTATGTAAATTTTTTTTGTCTTGGGTTTTGAAAATTTGCGCTGGAAAGTAAAGCTTTCTGCCCTATAACTTCCACTTCAGTTATGAAATCAAAACGAATTTCATTTAATATATGGAACTCAATGTAGGCAATATTCAGAAGGAATCTGGTAAAAAACCCATGATAGGGTTGCTAGCTGTTGTTGGTTTTGTATTTTTTGCAATATCTTTATCAAGCGATTTTACCGTAAAGTTTTCAAGCGGTAATGATTTTGTAGTGATAATAAACAACAAATATTAAGTTTTCGCAAATTTGAAAACTTTTGCCACTGGTAAGCCTAAATTTCTTTGTACCCCTATAAATTCCAATGCAGTAATTGGATCAAAATGAGATTTGCGGAGTAGGTTGATTTCAATGTGAGGCAGGTTTGATATATTTTTGGCTTGCAATATCTTTACTAAGCGATTTTACCGTAAAGTTTTCAAACGGTAGTGATTTTGTAGTGATAATAAACAACAAATATTAAATTTTCGCAAATTTGAAAACTTTTGCCACTGGTAACCCTAAATTTCTTTGTACCTCTTTAACTTCCAATGCAGTAATCGGATCAAAATGAAATTCGCAGAGTAGATTCATTTCAATCTGAGGCAGGTTTGATATATTTTTGGCTTTGATGCAAGCCAAGGGTTGCCAGCGCGAGCCGTTTTTTGATATTTTCGTGTCAATAAATGCTCACATTAGATATTCATATCGCAAACATTAGCAATGAAAATAAGTTACCAATGCTTCAATTTCATAAGTTCTAGAAAATTTTCGGTTCCAAAGGTTTTTGGTTTTTTGACCCGAAACATCTTTTCATCCCTGTAACTTTCGACGGAATCATCGGATAAAACCGAAATCGATAGAGTTATTTGATTTTGACGTAAGTCAATTGTGGGGGACTTTAAGTTGCAGTGCCGGTAAAGTGTTGCCAGCACTAAGCATTTTCCTTGGTTTATGTTATGTGATGCCACTTTCAAAGTTTTGCAGGGTTTGGCTTTCCTTAATCTTGAAATTCCTGAAATCCTTTCCACCCTATGAGTTTAAATGCATTGTTAAGGTCAAAATGACTTTGCAATCGAAACAGCGATCTGCACTCCAAGTCTGCACGATTCTTCTACTGATTATTTATTTATTTATTTATTTACATTTTCAACAGATAAAATCCAGTTAATGAAGAAAAAGATATATAATGTATACAAAGAATCTACTAATGAAAGAATGTAGCATAGAAAGCACAAAATAATAATGATAAACAAGAACAGAATTAACAAACAAAGTCAAGGTGAAAAATAATAAATTCAAAATTAAGAAAAAAAAAACATTGAGGTGGTAGTAAGCAAAACATTGTCGCAAAATAACAGAACAAATTCAATTATAAAATAGACAATGAAAAAAAAAATGTAAGCGTATATATAGAACAAACAGGATATCGAAAGCCAATTAATAAATAAAAAGTCAAGCGCATCAGAACCGTTAGAAAACTAATTTTCGAAGAAGTTATCTTTGAGGGATTTAAAAATGTGTGAAGACGTTATACACTTCTTTGTAGAATCATATCAACCATTTCTTACTCAAAGGAACAAATACCATTTTTCTGACAGCATTTCCTATAACACAAATGATGAAAATGTTCAGTGCTGGCAACATTTGTCCAACACAGCCGCAATAAATCTACCATAACATGCTCGTGCTTAATCAACCTATCCTTTGAATTTCATGACAATAGATTGGTTGATGACAATAGATTGGTTGCACTGTTGGCCGATGGATTATCTCGATGCAGAAGTGTATTATGTGACCTTTGACACTTCAAACATTTGAAACTGCTTGGACAATTTATCAATAAGTGTCTCCTATCCAGGCAATTCAGACATAGCCCATTTCGTTTAACGATATCGAATTTGTTAGGATGGGGCAGTTGTTTAAATTGTGCACAATGAACTAAACGGTGAGGACCTCGACAATGAACACATAAAGGTGACGAATGTGTTTGTACTGAATGAACATTGCGAGTATGGGATTGAATTCGAAATTGTTTAGATCGATCGATCCCGGAGACTTCTAAAGCACGAAATCTTTGATTTAAAAAAGTTTTCAACTCATCAAATGAAGGCAATTTGGTGTTTAATGCTTGATTTTGCTCCCACAGCTGACGGGTTTCTTGAGGTAATCGTTGGGTTGTCAGATACACCACTATGTATAGCCATAAATCCCCTAACTTTAAGTTTTCAATTGACTGAACACATTCAACAGTACGATCAACAAGACCTTTCAACGCAGTAGCGGATTCAGATGCATTACCAATGCTGAACAATTTCTTAAATTGAGCATTTAACAACACTCTTTGGTTGTCATATCGCTCATTTAACAGGTTCCACGCGGACACATAATTTGCTCCAGTTATGGCAAAATGTCGGAGTAAATATTCCGCTTCACCTCCTAGACTGCGTTTTAAATAATGCAGTTTTTCTACTTGTGATAACGAAGCCCGACCATGGATGATTGACACAAAAAGATCCTTAAATGGCACCCAATCTTCATAAATTCCCGTAAATTTAGCCAAGTTTATCCGAGGAAGTTTCAACTCCAATTCATCAGGTTTTGTTTTCACTTGCGTCTTCGTGGTCTGCTTGCCTTCAACCCCCTGCGCCCCTTGTTATAATTTTTCCAATTCCGATTGGAAATTTAGATGAAGATTTTCAAATTTGTCGAAATCTTCAGTAAAATACGGCAATTCCACAATCTTCTCATTCACTTGTTCCAAAATCTCCTCATGGGTCTCCAAGAAGCGCTCGTAAAGAGCTTGTATTTTGCTGTGCAAAGATTGGTAATAGCCCTTTGTTACGATAATTTACTTGCCATCTTCCAAGTTGATCACATGCGATCTTTTGTCGTACAATAAGATTCTGCACGTCAGCTATTTACTTGTGATTAAAATGTGCACAATAACAATTACAAAGAATGTACCGTTGAATACGAACAAGGATACTAACCGTGGCAGAGATTCAACCGTTATGGCGGAAGGGAAATACAGTGAATTCAGCACGATCTTACAAATTCCCGTTAACACGGAGTTCGAATCAAAAGCTGCCGATACTTTTCACAATTTTACCGCAATTTTCAAATTCACACGCCTAATATAACTCACAGATTGCTGAATGTATATTAGATATTACAATTGTTCGAAATCCGAATCTAAATTAATTTATCTAAATGCCACTATATTTCAAGATTCCAGTATATTGGTTTTAAATTATGTAACAAATTTATTCACTTCACTTGTTCTTGTGAATAATTCAAATGTTATTTCCACCTTTTATCAAAATTTCAAATATATGTACTATAGTACTATATCAATTTTCAATTAATGCACAACGATGGGTTACAGCTATGCGTTTGAAATAATTTATTTTGTGTTAATTTGTATGCATAGTTATATAAATATAAAGGAAAAGGACTTACTCAGTGCCAAAAAAGAAAAAATCTTTGCTAATTGTTTCACAAATCACTTTTTTTCACCGAAATTGAATCGCGACACGATCCGGTTCGAAGGACCAAAATGTTTCTTTCGAATCTTAAAATTTCACTTTATGAGAATTCCCGTTCAAATCAAAAACACTAAAGCAAGTTCAGTTCACCAATTTATTCAATTGTTAATATTTCAAATACACTTTCTAATTTTAAATTCTAAAACTTTCTATTTGCGGTTAAATACTATGGTTTCAACGACACGATTTCAAAATTCTAACTAATTTCTAATTTCGAAATCGAATTTCAATGCAAACGGTTGCAAGGTTGACGATGTACTTGATTTTTATTTCAAATTTCTATTCTAACTTTAACTATTGAAAAATAGCTGGATATTGAAAATTTCGGTACATTCCAGCTTTTGAATAACTACTGGTTTTAAATTTCCAATATCCAATTTTACATTTTAAACACAGCATTAAAGTTTTCCAATCAGCTGTCTGTCTCCCATCTGCTGTTGCCGTTGTCAAGGTGACAGCGTCAATTCATTATTGAACAGATACCATTTGTCTTTATCGCTGAATTTTTCACTTTTCAATGTCTTATTCATTGCCTTATCAAACAAGCTCTGGTTATTAGATATTTCAATAGTGTCTTTCAAATTTGCATATACTTCAGGATACAGAAGTTGCATTTTATTCAGATTACTGTTCCTATACATATTTCTCAATTAGTGAACCAATCACCCCTGAAAGTACGCTTTCCAACAGTATGGGTAAAAATCTGCCTTGTTGAATTAATACTTTACGTTGTCGCGGAATTGATCGTTTAGCATCTACTAGCTTGCGCATACACTTTTTATACTTACAGAGTCGGTTATATAACTTCACACGATAAAAATAAATCTAGCTTCTAAAGGAAAAAATTAGTTTAAATTAAAAAAATATTTACACGAGGTCTGTGGTTTCCATTCAGCGTATTCTATAATATAATAATGTATATAATAGTCATTGCCCAGCCAGGCCTTGCGCGGACCCTGAAAAAGAACAGAACTTCCCGAACTTTCGCCCAATAAGTAAGACATAGTGTCAAATTTAACAATTCATTATTATTCTAATCGGTCTTCAAACATTTTTCAACGTTTTGTCTTTTTCCCCCCTTCTAAGCTTAGAACTTATTATTGAATTAACTCTATTCAATATTTAACTCTACTCGAAACCAAATGTTAATCTTTGACTGATCGGAATTCTACTTTAGACCTACAGTTTCTTTGCAAAGTTTTAATAAGAATAATTCTAAAGCTCAGTTTCATATTATACTAGGGCTAGTTACTGTATCAGATTATTCTTTGGGCTCTCATTTCGGAAAAGAAAGAGAGAAAACAAAAAAAAAGGTTTCTTCTCCTCTTCTCTTTGAGGGTACTTATTAAACGTGACCCCCTTTTTTGTATTACGTAATTACAGGGACAGTATAGGCTTGAGGAAACTCAGATAGCTCGGTATCGGATGAAAACGTATTTCGCTCGATTGAATCAGATGTGCATTTGCTGTAGTTTTTTTCTTGTTTTGTTTTTCTTTTTAGCCGAAAAAGAAAATTCCCTTCTCCACTTCTACTGACGACAAGTTAAAATTTTGGACCGTTTAGTAGCAACAATTTCTAATTACAGTGTTGCAATTCCCTTTCCTTTTCTTTAACTTTATTAGTTAGTAGACGTTTCAGTACTCACGCAAATTTATAATAAGCTAATGAGTCCCTTCTCCTTTCTTTAAATTAGTTAGTTAGTAGGCGTTTCAGTATTCATGCAAAATTATAATAAACTAATAAGTTCTGCCGTAACAACAAATGTATGGTCTAAATCGTTTGTTTTTTTCTTTCAGTTATGTTGCTGTAGCTATTGTTTCGAAAACAGATTGGTTTTTACTAATGTTCGAAGAACATTAGTATTAAAATCGATTCGGCCAAAAATTCATATTTCCATATATATATATATATATATACATATATATATATATAGATATATATATATATATATATATATATATATATATATATATATATATATATATATATATATATATATATATATATATATATATATATATATATATATATATATATGTATATATATATATATATCATCAAAAAATTTCAGTGAGATAATCTCGGGAACGCGCCATCCGATTGAGCTGAAACTTTCAGGATACATTGGTGTATATGCAGAATAGGTCCAGGTTTCACTAAATGTCAGTTATTGTTAACCTTTTGGCGCCGGCGGCCATTTAAGTGATATTTTTAATATACCTATTATTTCGTAAACAAATAATTTTCGCAAAATAAAGTTGACGAAATAAATTTCGAACGTGTTTTACATGTGAATCGGATAATGTTTTGGAATTCTTTAACCCCATGTGTGCGCTGGGTGCCTAAAATGAGAACGGGAAAATTTGCAAATTTTTAAACTGTGATAACTACAGAAGTTGCATTTTATTCAGATTACTGTTCCTATACATATTTCTCAATTAGTGAACCAATCACCCCTGAAAGTACACTTCCCAGCAGTATGGGTAAAAATCCGCCTTGTTGAATTAATACTTTACGTTATCGCGGAACTGACCGTTTAGCATCGACAAGCTTACGCATACACTTTTTATATTTACAGAGACGGTTATATAACTTTCGACGAGGTCTGTGGTTTCCATTCAGCGTATTCAAGGTGATTTCGCAAAGTGTTTTAACTACCTCTGTGTCGGCATTCTTAAGTATAGCGTTTCTCAAACCCAGTCGAGCATGTCTAAGCACGTATAATATATGCTTGTTGTCCTTTAATCACTTCATTTGTGACACCATTCTCTTGTTTTAAGCTATCCTTTGAGCAATAACACGTTACAAAGTTTTTGTTAAATAAATCAGTACGGAAACGTAATATAGCATTCGTTTTCTGAGTCAGGTCTGTTAATAAACAGCTGTGTGGCGCCTGAGTGATTTCTTTATATATTCTCACAAGCTCATTGCTATTTTCAGGGCAAATTTGTTTAGCAAGATGATGAAATTGACTTTTATCACACGGATTCTTAAAGCATACCAGATATTTACAGTTCAATGATATGTCACGGCAAAATTCGCCCTAATGAAATACATTTTGTGTTACTAATATAACCGAAAAATTACTATGATGTGATCCTTTGGCAAAAAGTTCGCAAACTTGTCTTGAAAACGCATGTAACATCATATCGTCCAAAACAATCAGTGTTGGCTCATTCGCATTATTCACAAACTCTTATGGAATCGTACTTAAGTATTCGATATTTTTAAAACCTGCTTTTGTTGGAACAGCTTAAGTTTCAGCATTACACCAAATAACCTTCTTCACCCGAGGCTGTATCAAAGGGTCATTTCTAAGAAGTGTCTCTATAAAACTCGTCTTGTCACATCCAGATGCCGGTCCATCTGGATGTGACAAGACGAGTTTTTTTGGATTTAACCATCATTGTGAAGGGATAAATAAAGTGCGTCATTTTTACAAATTTTCACAGATTTTAACATAAAAAAAACTCTAGCGCACCTGAACCGCTAGAAACACTAATGTTCGAAGAACAGTAGAAGAATCGTGCAGGTTTTGAGTGCATATTCCACCACATGTGCTGCTTATTACGACCAAACTGTTTCAAATGTTACGTTTTACTTTGGTCTCAAGATTGCATTATAACTCATATGGTGGAAGGTTTCAGATATTACCACTGGCATGAATTTCAACGTTTATGAGAGCAAAACACGGGTTAATTATATTCGTTATCAGTTGCTTATTTCACATAATTTTGAAAGCAGCATCTCATATAACATCAATGAAGAAAATGCTCAGTGCCTGCAGCACTGTAACTGAAGTTGGTGTTTGGGGCTGCGATCCGAAAAATTTGCAGAACTTTGCGAATTGCAACATTGATTATTTATTTTAATTGTAAATGTTTCCGGTATGAATACTTACTGTAAGCGTTTATTGATACAAAAGTAGCACAACCGACTCGTGCTGGCAACCTTCTGCCAGTATCAAAGCCAAGAATATATCACATCTGCTTCACGTTGTTATACAACATTCGAAGTTAAAGGAGTATAAAGAAATTTAGAGTTACCTGCAGCGAGTTTTTTCAAATAATCGAAAGCTTAATATTTGCTGTTTATTGTCACTACAATATCATTACCATTTGAAAATTCTACGATAAAACCGCTTAATAAAGATATTGCAATTAAACACAAAATCAACAATAGCTGGCAACCCTATCGTGGCTTTTCAACCAAATTTGGCCTGAATAATGTTTATGACAGGTTTCATTAATTGTATGAAATTCGTATTTATTTCATGACTGCACTGGAAGTTATAGTGCAAAAAGTTTTATTTTCCTGAGCGAATTTTCAAAACCAAAGACACAAAAATTACCATAGCTGGTAGCACCAATCAAATTTTTCAACCAAATTTCCACCAAACAAAGATTAGAGTAAGGTTCAGCTACTGTGTCAATTTCATGAAAATCTGGTAATTTATTCACATTTCATAGGGCAAAAAGCAGTTTTTTTTTCTTTGTAATTTTTCAAGATGGCACCACTGGCACAGACTTGCCCACAATTCAAAATTGCTTCTATCAAATCTGGTCTTACTTAAGTCCAATGCATTCTGTTAATTTCAAAGGTATCTGATTATTGGTTCGTGAGTTCCCGTGAACAGAAGTTTTTGATGCTAAAAATATAGGTTAACTGGGAGAGGGTTACCGTTCTTGTCCGACATTAAATTTTCAAAGTTTTACTTTGAACGTGTAGATAAAACATATGGTTTGTATACAGATTGGTTTTATTGTAAGAAACGGACATTTTTTAGGATATTCGATGGTTTGAATGTTTTCACTTCCAAATAATTTTTTCAATATTTAAGACACCAAAATTATCATAGCTGGCAGCTCAAACCGAATTTTTCAACTAAATTTCTACCAAACGTGGTTTGAAGTAAGGTCCAGGTACTGTGTGAATTTTGTTAAAATCGAACGATTCAATCAGAATTTATAGGGCTAAAAGCAGTTATCTTGTTTTGTGATTTTTCAAGATGGCACCACTGGCACAGAATCGCCTGCATTTAGAAATCACTTCTATCAGACTTGGTCCTATTTAAGACCAATACATTCTGCAAATTTCAATTAATTTTGCTCATCGGATCGTGAGTTTCTGTGAACAGAAGTTTTTGATGCTAAAAATATAGGTAAATTGGGCAAGGGTTACCAGGCGTGCCCGTTATACCATATCAATTTTTTTTTTATTGTCTATGTGAACAAAGCACAAGATTTACATATGAGTGGCTTGATTTTGAAAAGGCGGCATTTTTTCAAGAGAGACGATGATTTCGAGGTATTCACTTTCAGTGCCTGCCCTAGCTACAGAATTGCCAGCATGCTCATTTAAAGCTACGCAAATATACAACTAAAAAATACAAATATGTACTGAAAATTTCGTAATGGTTGAATAGCTCTGTCAAAATTTATCGCAGTTTAAAAATTTTCAAATTTTCCCGTTCTCTTTTTAGGCACCCAGCGCACACATGGGGTTAAAAAATTCCAAAGCATTATTCGATTCACATGTAAAACACGTCCGAAATTTATTTCGTCAACTTTATTTTTGCGAAAATTATTTGTGTACGAAATAATAGGTATATTAAAAATATCACTTAAATGGCCACCGGCGCCAAAAGGTTAACAATAACTGACATTTATTGAGATGTGGACCTATTCTGCATATACACCAATGTATCCTGAAAGTTTCATTTCAATCGGATGGCGCGTTCCCGAGATTATCTCACTGAAATTTATTACGCGAGTCTTTTTCCGACCCGGTCGAAACCCTTCATTCCCCAACTGGGATGCAAGGGCGGCAGATTCCGGCGGCTTTAGCTCACGAGACGGGTCGTGAGTGAGCGCCACTCGCTTCGTTATCGGAATCTGCCTCAGTGTCGTCGCTTCGAAGCGAGAAGGCCGCGACGACTACCACTTCAACTCGCGAATGAAGAAAAATCACACCAGTGTTACACGGTTTTACACTTGTATTAATTCAATCTTACACATTAACAACTAAAAATCCCTATCTCCGGCGCCGCGATTCGCTAATCTTAAGTTTCACAAATTATCGAGAGACTACCGACCTTACAACTACAGTATAATAACTAAATACCTGCACTAATAACTAAATAACTAAATACCTGGCTCGTACTATTACGTCGAATCTGCCTCGTCGTCGTGCTTCACCAAAATGGGGACTCCCCGTGTGGCCGCCTGGATGTCTGTCTCGCCCTTGCGCGCGTTGTTCGTCGTGGTCGTTCTCGATTGCCGGCAACCGCTCGTACTCGGTGTAACATACGCGGATTCAGAAGAAGCTTGCCCCAATTTCGTCGTACATGGATTTTCCAGGTTTTATTTTCCTGTCTGCCACAGGTCGCCTTCCAGCTTAATCCAGTCTCGAATAATTTAAATCGCCAGCCTCGAATAGTTTAAGTCGACAGTCTCGAATACTTTAAGTTCCTATCCCCGGCGCCGTGTCGTGTCCGTTCGCAATATGTAATAAAAATCTCCAATTAATTTCTGCTCGTCTATCGCTGTGATCTTTTCCTTACCGTCGTCGCCAACCGAATAGGAAGACTCAAACCCGGCCAATTTCCACAGGGCCTCGCTTCGCAATCTACGTACCGCTTCTCCGGTATTTCAAATTCCGTTGGCGGCCAAGCGCTATTGGGAATATGCTGGCGGGTGCATTGGCCCATTGCACGCGCATCCGAAAGTGCATTTTCCCGCAGTGGCAGCGATCGGAACGCGCCCTTAGTACTTTTAGTACTTTCCTTTCGCCGCTTGGTGGCGGTTCGATCGCTGTTTGACATTTGTCAAGTTTATCTTTCATCTTGCGACTAATGTTTTTCCTGAGCGGTGCCGTGTCATTTATCAATAATCGCACATTCTCCAACTGATGAGATTCGTCGTCATCATTTCGTACGCTGGGACGACGACTTGTATCTACCTAGGTCTGAATAATATAATCCTTGTATTTGTGGCTGTTTTTAATTACAGATGGATGATGATCGTGATTGTTTACGTTTTTTTTCCCGTAGAATTTCGAAGGGGATCCGCGTCATCGATTTCGCGATTTATTGAAGATCGTCCTGATGGTAAGGAATTAGAACTATTCGAAGTAGATTTGACTAAAATTGATTTGTCCTTTTTCGTGGCATTTAAATCGTCTATATCGGTGTTAATCCTAGCAGCATCATCATCATAATCACTGATTCGATCATCACAGCCATTAACTAGTGAAGATGGCGTTTTCACTACGCTGTCTTCGTCATTAAGATTCGTATGCGATGAAACTGAAATTGATCCTGAATCATTCGAAGCAACAGTGTCCAATCTTTCTATGTACTTTTTCCTGTCTAGATCAAACACATCGCCCTTGCAATTTGTCGCAATTGTGGCGTTAACGAAACTGTCATTATGTATCGTTCCTGATGTCCCGACTTCATTCGACTTTTGATCAAGCTTTTGCTGATCGTGTTGTGTATTCTTTTGCTTGTTTTCTATATGATTTGGCATTGTTGACTGGTAAACGTCATTACAGTTAGAATTGGTACGAATATTACTATTGGTGTGATCTCCATTCGTCGTTGGAGACTGAAAATTATTGATACTAACAGCATTATCAACGATAACGTTACTACTATTGGGTCGATTGATATCCATTCCGATAAGTCGCGACTAAATTGACGCCTAAATGAATTCAAAAGTGAGGCTATCATACGGAATACCTCAGAATGGAAATTTTTATAAATTTTATGTTTATTGTCGGGCACTGTGAAGAGTGGCGATGGTTGTTGTGGTCGTCGCTTCAAAGTCTCCGTTTCACCTGATGGAATTAGTCGGCTGCTGCGATGGTCTTTTCCGCTTGGCTCCTTAGCTACGTTATGGGTTGCTCGCTTCTGGGTCAAGTGATCGTCGATCGTCGTATGTAAATCGTCGGCGATGGCTTGGCTTGGCGGGGAGTGCTCGATTTCATCACCGGGGAGTCCAAGTCCGTCGCGACACCAACACCCTTATAATTACAATTTTCCTACAATCTTATTACAATTCATTCCCTTCAATTATATACTTCAATTATATTCACAATTCATTCATATAGTTACATTCAATTCAATTTCAATTTCTATTACCGTTAACAAAACTTGTCCCTTGTACAAATTGATCTGCCGCACTGGCGTAACACTTCCCCCTTCCCCAGAGAATTACGAAGTGATTCTCGATATAACTACTAATGCAGGACCCGCTTATTATTCGGACTTGACCTGGGCCGCTCCGCGATACATTTTTGGTTCTACCTTCGGCTAACTACTTAACAATAACTCACCACCTTCATACATCACCAACTAATTCATTTACTTATATTTTAGGTTGCTACAGATTACACATACATGGAATCCAAAAAAAAAAATTAAGACGACCCACCAAGGTACCCCACCACCAAGACAGAAAATAGGGCACGTTGGGGGGAGCAAAAACGGCAAGGGAAAAAAAACACGAAGAAAACGCAGCCAACTCACTGTACATATGGTAACTCTTTGCCGTTAATTTATAATTCTTGTCACCTTACTAACAATTTCTATTTTATACTGCTTTACTATTTGGTTCGACTCCTATTTATTTTCCTAACCTAACTTGTTCTTACAAAACTTCCCCAACGCTCTTAACTACGTGTAGGAATAATACCACCACCTTCTTATAAACTACCCGCCACCACTAAACTAACAAGCTTCTCCTTACTTCCCTCCCCTGTCAGGAATAATTACTTTCCATTAGGTATGCTTAAGTTTAATTTAAATTCTTACAGCTAACTTGCTATTCTTATTACTTCAAACTTCTGTTTAACTTCGTGTCTGTCTTATTTAGCATTAGCCTCGAGGTTTCTGATTCCCCTTATTGACCTGTTTCCCCTATCGGCTACTAGTATTTCCTTCTACTAAATCCCTATGTTCCACTAGAGCGACAACGTCTCCCAATTCTAGAGGCTTATCCGAATGTCGGCCCTTTACTTTTTTTTTTTTTATACTACATATCGTTTTAGGTCCTTAGAGTGCCACACCCCCATACTTTTCCCCTTGGAGTCTTCCAACTCATAGGTCCAACCAGACACTTGCTTCCGTACTATGAATGGCCCTAAAAATTCCGGAGCTAGCTTAGCCGAGAAATACCGTGCAGCATCCGAGAGTACGTAATTTCGTCGCCATACTAGATCTTTTGGTAAAAATTTTTCATCTCGATGTCGCAGATTATATTTTGATTTTGACTTATCCGCGGCTTCTTTTAGACGCATGAGCACTTCTTCCCGGACCTTCTGTAATAGATTCGCCTTTCTTATTCCATCAACCCTTCTGTCCCTTTCTCCATCCTGTGGATATTTGCGGTTCTCCGGATGGACCGTCATCTCTCTTCCGAAATTTAAGAAATATGGGGTGACCTTCATGTTTTCGTGAGTACATGTTCTTAAGGCGCAACCAATTTGAGGTAGCACCTTATCCCAATCCCGGTGATTTTCCGACACATACGACCGTAACAACCGTTTAATATTTTGGTTCACCCGTTCGGCTGGATTCGCCTGAGGATGATAAAGCGCAGTGAACTTCAGCGTCATACTGTGAGTCTCGGCCATCTTTGTGAGCTCCTTTGAGCGAAATTGAACTCCGTTATCGCATACCATCACTCGTGGAACTCCGAACAAGAACAATACCTGCTCCTCAAGGGTGCGAGCTACGGCAATCCCTGTTGCCTTCTTTAAGGGAAATAGAAGTGGAAACTTCGTAGCGTAGTCTACCACTGTCAAGATGTATGCGTGTCCGTTCAAGGAACGAGGCAGTGGTCCCACCAGGTCCACACAGATCATCTCCCAGGGTGACGATGCCTCTCCAACCCTCGACATCATCTGTCCGTTTGGTGGCTTCCGTTCTACCTTCACCGACTGACATACTTTGCAACGATTGACGTACTTTTTTACGTCCGCAGCCATCTTCGGCCAATAGAAACCCTGTGCCAGACGATCTAGAGTCTTGCGAACTCCCATATGACCTGCTGTGGGCGCATCATGACATTGATGCAATACTGCCGACCGTTCAGCTAAGGGGACTACCGACTTCCACGCATCGTCAGCTTGAAGTTCTGGGTATCGGCCTTCCATGTGTTTCCATAACCGACCTTTTTCCAGCCGCCAGTTCGGATACCGCCCTGGATTCTTTTCCACCTGCTCTTTCATCCTTACATACCACTTGTCCTCCCTGACTTCACCTCCTTGCACCTCCGCTACCTCAATGGACCGTGAGAGAGCATCTGGAACCAGATGCTCCTTACCTTTGCGGTGTACCACCTCATAGTCGTACTGCTGCAGCCTCACCGCCCATCGAGCCAGTCTACCACTCGGGTCTTTCAAGTTATGCAGCCAGACCAGAGAGTGGTGATCCGTGACTACCCTGAACCTAGTACCCTCTACGTATGGCCTCAATTTTTCAATGGCCCATACGACCGCAAGACACTCTCGTTCTGTAGCGGAGTACTTCTGTTCGGCACTAGTCAAGGCGCGGCTGAGGTAGCAAATCACTTTTTCGCCCTCGGGATGCTCCTGTGTCAATACCGCCCCCACCCCGCTACCTGAGGCGTCTGTCTGGACGGTAAATGGCAGAGTGTAGTCCGGACAAGTAAGAATTGGTGCCGTCGCCAGCTTCGTCTTCGCTCGGGTGAACGTCTCCTCGCATTCTTCAGTCCATAGGAATTTCCGGTTCTTCTTGAGGAGGTTCGTGATTGGCGACATCAACGTCGCAAAATCCGGGATAAATCTCCGATACCACGATACCATCCCCAAGAATTGCCGTACCTCCTTTACCCCCTTTGGACGAGGAATGTCCATCACCGCCTTTACCTTTTCCGGATCTACACTCAACCCGTTCTCGTCCACAACATACCCTAGATAACGGAGGCGAGTGCGGCAGAACTCGCACTTCTCCCGAGAGACCCTCAATCCGGCCTGGCGCAATCTATTGAGGACTTCCTTCAGGATCTCCAGGTGTTTCGCAAAGTCCTGGGTGACCACCACAATGTCATCAAGGTACGTGAAGACGAATGGCTCTAGGTCTGGTCCCAAGACCTTGTCAATGAGTCGTTGCCAAGTTGCCGGTGCATTTTGTAACCCAAAAGGCATCCTACGAAATTGAAACAGCCCTCTGTGGGGAACAGTGAAGGCGGTGAGCTCCTTTGAATTTTCCGCCATCGGCACTTGCCAATACGCGGATTTAATGTCCAGGGAAGATAAATATTTCGCATCTCTTAATTTATCCAGAGTTGCAGTGACGTAAGGCAGAGGATAGGCATCTCTTTCCGACACCTTGTTGAGCTTCCGGTAGTCCACACAAAACCGGAACGACCCATCCTTCTTCTTGATCAAAACAATCGGCGAAGCCCACGGGCTGCACGACGGCTCCACTATCCCCGCCTCAAGCATTTCATTTAGTTCGGCGTCAATATGCTTTTGTACTGCCGGCGAGACGGGATAGTAGCGCTGTTTGATCGGATTGGAATCGGTTCGTATGACGTGCTCTACCCTATCGGTGCAACCAATTCCTTCCCCCATCATCCGGAACTCTTCTTCGAGCAGTGCCTCCAGCTCCACTTCCTCCCCATGTGTCAATCGACTCCTGCCGATCAGCTGCTCGGACTTGAGCCCCTCCACCGACGCGACCATCTCCCACTGCTCCTTCGCCACATTCAACACAATCCCGAATAGCCGTAGAAAGTCTACTCCCAAAATAAGATGAGATATCGAAGGTGCCACCAATATCTCCATCCATTTTTGCCTACTCTGCACCATAATCGGGCACCAGGCCACTCCTTCTACCCCACAACTAACTCCATTAGCCAGCCGTATGTCCCTTCGGTCTCCTTTTTCCAGTTCAATCCCCAGTCGTTTAATTAGCTCCCAACTTTGTCCTCCAATCACCGATTTGGACGCTCCCGAATCGACTAGGCCAAGGAATGTCTGACCATTAACTGAAACTTCTAAGTACGGTCGGCTATCTCCCTTAAGCTGATCCAGCGCATAACTTATTTGGTTCTCCCTCGCGACTTCCGGCATTGACACTGGGCCTAGTTCGTCGCTAACTATGCCCGACTGCCGTTTCCCTGGCGACGATCTCCCAACGACCCATTTTGGCTGCTATTCTGGTTACCCATTGGGGCATTACTCCTTCGTCCTCCGCCTCGACAGTTCGGACAATCCGCTCTCCTAGCTCCTACCCTACCACACCCGAAACATCTTCTAGCCTGGTCGCACTCCCTAGAAGTATGGCCCAACTTCCGGCAATTCCAGCATGTGATGCTTCTCGATCCGCCCGGTACTTCCACTGCGGCTAAGTTTTGCGTCTCCAAATACGCCAGGTCCGGTTCTAGTACCCTCGTTCTTCTTGGAGTAGGTGGCACGAATGACTCCACGGACACTCGCGTCGCCTCCAATGAACGCCCCAGCGTCACCAGTTCTCCAATCGATTCGAATTTCACCAGAGCCAGCTGAGTCTGGTAAAAGGGAGCAATATTTTTCCGGAGTATCTTCAACTTCTCCGCTTCGCTCGGTTGGTCACTCAATCGACGGAACAAACCCTCCATCACCGCCACAAATACACCGATTGACTCCGTGTTGCCCTGCGTACGGCGTCTAATTTCATCCAGCAGCCTATCATCGTAGTCTGCGGGAAGGAACTGGGCTCGTAATTCCTTCACCAGGCCCTCCCAACTCTGGCAGATTGCGCGGTTCGCTCGAAACCAAATTAGAGCTTTTCCTTCAAAAAGGTCTACGGCCGACCGGAACAGCTGCGCTTTTGTTAGACCCTTTGCCTCCCTAAGCTCTTCCACCCGTTCGAGGAAAGCGCTCACCGAATATGGCGATTCCCCACTAAATTTCAACCCCCACTTGTGGAGATCTAACGGCTTTTGAGGCTGGAACACCGGCGTACTCGGGGCTGACAATGTTGGACTGTCCAGAGTCCATACCTCCTCAGACTCCTCGCTTTCTGCGCCGCCTGCCTTGAAGAGCAGGTCGCCCATAGCTAACATTAGTTGGCCCTTGGCCTGCCTCAAGAAGTCTCTTTCTTCCCCCGTTTCCCCTTTCATTCTACCCAACCGTCGCAGGGCGAAGCATATTTTACCCTTGACTTTACTAAATTCCGGCGAATTAAAATCGCCCACAAATGGGTCCACTAACATTTTGATCTCCGCTAATTTTGCGGTTAACGCCTCTCGGTCCTCTGAGAATGAAAACGGATACGTTGCCATAGCAACAGACTCAGCCAAGGCTACTTCGCTTCTTAAAGCCCCCCTCAGCAGTTTCCGCATGGTCTCCACCGTGTCACCAGCCATACCCCGGATTGATAATTTATTACGCGAGTCTTTTTCCGACCCGGTCGAAACCCTTCATTCCCCAACTGGGATGCAAGGGCGGCAGATTCCGGCGGCTTTAGCTCACGAGACGGGTCGTGAGTGAGCGCCACTCGCTTCGTTATCGGAATCTGCCTCAGTGTCGTCGCTTCGAAGCGAGAAGGCCGCGACGACTACCACTTCAACTCGCGAATGAAGAAAAATCACACCAGTGTTACACGGTTTTACACTTGTATTAATTCAATCTTACACATTAACAACTAAAAATCCCTATCTCCGGCGCCGCGATTCGCTAATCTTAAGTTTCACAAATTATCGAGAGACTACCGACCTTACAACTACAGTATAATAACTAAATACCTGCACTAATAACTAAATAACTAAATACCTGGCTCGTACTATTACGTCGAATCTGCCTCGTCGTCGTGCTTCACCAAAATGGGGACTCCCCGTGTGGCCGCCTGGATGTCTGTCTCGCCCTTGCGCGCGTTGTTCGTCGTGGTCGTTCTCGATTGCCGGCAACCGCTCGTACTCGGTGTAACATACGCGGATTCAGAAGAAGCTTGCCCCAATTTCGTCGTACATGGATTTTCCAGGTTTTATTTTCCTGTCTGCCACAGGTCGCCTTCCAGCTTAATCCAGTCTCGAATAATTTAAATCGCCAGCCTCGAATAGTTTAAGTCGACAGTCTCGAATACTTTAAGTTCCTATCCCCGGCGCCGTGTCGTGTCCGTTCGCAATATGTAATAAAAATCTCCAATTAATTTCTGCTCGTCTATCGCTGTGATCTTTTCCTTACCGTCGTCGCCAACCGAATAGGAAGACTCAAACCCGGCCAATTTCCACAGGGCCTCGCTTCGCAATCTACGTACCGCTTCTCCGGTATTTCAAATTCCGTTGGCGGCCAAGCGCTATTGGGAATATGCTGGCGGGTGCATTGGCCCATTGCACGCGCATCCGAAAGTGCATTTTCCCGCAGTGGCAGCGATCGGAACGCGCCCTTAGTACTTTTAGTACTTTCCTTTCGCCGCTTGGTGGCGGTTCGATCGCTGTTTGACATTTGTCAAGTTTATCTTTCATCTTGCGACTAATGTTTTTCCTGAGCGGTGCCGTGTCATTTATCAATAATCGCACATTCTCCAACTGATGAGATTCGTCGTCATCATTTCGTACGCTGGGACGACGACTTGTATCTACCTAGGTCTGAATAATATAATCCTTGTATTTGTGGCTGTTTTTAATTACAGATGGATGATGATCGTGATTGTTTACGTTTTTTTTCCCGTAGAATTTCGAAGGGGATCCGCGTCATCGATTTCGCGATTTATTGAAGATCGTCCTGATGGTAAGGAATTAGAACTATTCGAAGTAGATTTGACTAAAATTGATTTGTCCTTTTTCGTGGCATTTAAATCGTCTATATCGGTGTTAATCCTAGCAGCATCATCATCATAATCACTGATTCGATCATCACAGCCATTAACTAGTGAAGATCGCGTTTTCATTACGCTGTCTTCGTCATTAAGATTCGTATGCGATGAAACTGAAATTGATCCTGAATCATTCGAAGCAACAGTGTCCAATCTTTCTATGTACTTTTTCCTGTCTAGATCAAACACATCGCCCTTGCAATTTGTCGCAATTGTGGCGTTAACGAAACTGTCATTATGTATCGTTCCTGATGTCCCGACTTCATTCGACTTTTGATCAAGCTTTTGCTGATCGTGTTGTGTATTCTTTTGCTTGTTTTCTATATGATTTGGCATTGTTGACTGGTAAACGTCATTACAGTTAGAATTGGTACTAATATTACTATTGGTGTGATCTCCATTCGTCGTTGGAGACTGAAAATTATTGATACTAACAGCATTATCAACGATAACGTTACTACTATTGGGTCGATTGATATCCATTCCGATAAGTCGCGACTAAATTGACGCCTAAATGAATTCAAAAGTGAGGCTATCATACGGAATACCTCAGAATGGAAATTTTTATAAATTTTATGTTTATTGTCGGGCACTGTGAAGAGTGGCGATGGTTGTTGTGGTCGTCGCTTCAAAGTCTCCGTTTCACCTGATGGAATTAGTCGGCTGCTGCGATGGTCTTTTCCGCTTGGCTCCTTAGCTACGTTATGGGTTGCTCGCTTCTGGGTCAAGTGATCGTCGATCGTCGTATGTAAATCGTCGGCGATGGCTTGGCTTGGCGGGGAGTGCTCGATTTCATCACCGGGGAGTCCAAGTCCGTCGCGACACCAACACCCTTATAATTACAATTTTCCTACAATCTTATTACAATTCATTCCCTTCAATTATATACTTCAATTATATTCACAATTCATTCATATAGTTACATTCAATTCAATTTCAATTTCTATTACCGTTAACAAAACTTGTCCCTTGTACAAATTGATCTGCCGCACTGGCGTAACAAATTTTTTGATGATATATATATATATATATATATATATATATATATATATATATATATATATATATATATATATATATATATATATATATATATATATGTATATATACATATATATATATATATATATATATATATATATATATATATATATATATATATATATATATATATATATATATATATATATATATATATATATATATATATATATATATATATATGTATATATATATATATATATATATATATATATATATATATATATATATATATATATATATATATATATGAAAATATGAATATTTGGCCGAATCGATTTTAATACTTATGTTCTTTGAACATTAGTAACAAGAAGATGGCCTATATTTATGCATTTAATCGTTATGAGTAGAAGGCAAATTGTCAACGAGCTACACAGACCTGCTCAAAAATTTTAAATAAATTTTAAATGGATTTGGTAAATATGAGTGCATACGCATCAGAGAATAGAAGCTACAAATTTCTTCTCACACTTATTGACGATTTTTCCAAGTACTATTGTCGTGTTTTTATTTCGACAGAGTACAAAATATACTCACCCCTTTTATCACGAAAGTCAAAGAGGGTTAACTTCGGGAGCCTAAACTCACCGGAGATGGGGTGGGTGGGCGCCACTCGCTTCCCACTGTTGTGAATATTAAAATGCAAACACACACAAATGTCATAACAAATTAAAAATATTCACTATGTGATTTTAGCGCCATTTTAAGAAAGTGGTGAACTCTAAAATTAGATTTGACTTAGCCAAGACTCAAACAAGTACACTTAACGTTAAAAATAACACCGAAAACCAAATCCATACATTTTAGTACATATATTTTTCACTTACCAATTTAACGAAAATGTTACTATTTGAGATTGGACATGACACAATAAAGTTAGTCTGTCTTGGAACGCCAGCTTTGTCGGCGACCATACAGACGGGTCAATCAAAACTAAAACTTTAGTTTTTATTAATTGATGGCACTATTGTTTGTAGTCTTGCTACGCGGCGACCAATTTCGCCACGCAAGACTTACAAACATAGTGACCCACATTATAAAAGCCATTCTTAATATTAAAAGGCATTTTATAATACCACATGGCGATCCTGAAACCTAAGACCCTGTGAATCGAGATCTAGCCACTTACGACCCTGTGAGCCACGGCTCTACATTTTTCGAGCGCCTGCTGAATTGGAGCATAACAAAATTTTGCAATTGGATACTTGCAAATTATGGGAAAGACGATTCTACAGCCTACATTCCAGTGAATCAGAGTCCTGCACTTTTCAAGCGCACCAACTCAAGAACCTTGAGCCTGACAGCATTTCGCAATTCAACAAGAACATCTGCATATTTTCTGAAAATTTCGAGCGGTGCAGATTTCGAGTACGGGAAAAACAACGAATCTTGGACGACTACAGAAATTATACATACGAACAATAAAAAATTGAATTTAAATTACAGTTAAAAATATAATAAAACCTTCAAATCAAGCAATATTACATTGCAAATAATATAGAAAATAAAAATTATCATGCGGACAATGTATGAAAACAAAATTTTGCAAAAATTATAAAAACCAGAGACGAAAGGCTCGAAAATAACATGGATTTAAACAACATGAAAGTATAAAATGAAGTAAGTCAAATTCAAATATGTAAATTTATTGCAAAAAAAACTCTAGCGCACCTGAACCGCTAGAAACACTAATGTTCGCAGAACAGTAGAAGAATCGTGCAGGTTTTGAGTGCATATTCCACCACATGAGCTGCTTATTACGGCCAAACTGTTTCAAACGCCACGTTCTACTTTGGTCTCAAGAATGCATTATAACTCATATGGTGGAAGGTTTCAGATATTACCACTGGCATGAATTTCAACGTTTGTGAGAGCAAAACACGGGTTAATTATATTCGTTATCAGTTGCTTATTTCACAAAATTTCGAAAGCAGCATCTCATATAACATCAATGAAGAAAATGCTCAGTGCCTGCAGCACTGTAACTGAAGTTGGTGTTTGGGGCTGCGATCTGAAAAATTTGCAGAACTTTGGGAATTGAAACATCGGTTATTTATTTTCATTGTTAATGTTTCCGGTATGAATACTAACTGTAAGCATTTATTGATACAAAAGTAGCACAACCGACTCGTGCTGGCAACCTTTCGCCAGTATCAAAGCCAAAAATATATCACATCTGCTTCACGTTGTTATATTACATTCGAAGTTATAGGAGTATAAAGAAATTTAGGATTACCTACAGCGAGTTTTTTCAAATAATGGAAAGCTTAATATTTGCTGTTTATTGTCACTACAATATCATTACCAATTGAAAATTCTACGATAAAACCGCTTAATAAAGATATTGCAAACAAACACAAAACCAACAATAGCTGGCAACCCTATCGTGGCTTTTCAACCAAATTTGGCCTGAATAATGTTTATAGTAGGTTCCATTAATTGTATGAAATTCGTATTGATTTCATGACTGCACTGGAAGTTATAGGGCAAAAAGTTTTATTTTCCTGAGCGAATTTTCAAATCCAAAGACACAAAAATTACCATAGCTGGCAGCACCAATCGAATTTTTCAACCAAATTTCTATCAAACAGAGTTTAGAGTAAGGTTCAGCTACTGTGTCAATTTCATGAAAATCTGGTAACTTATTCAAATTTCATAGGGCAAAAAGCAGTTTTTTTTCTTTGTAATTTTTCAAGATGGCACCACTGGCACAGAGTTGCCCACAATTCAAAATCGCTTCTATCAGACTTGGTCCTACTTAAGTCCAATGCATTCTGTAAATTTCAATGGTATCTGATTATTGATTCGTGAGTTCCCGTGAACAGCAGTTTTTGATGCTAAAAATATAGGTAAATTGGGCAAGGGTTACCAGGCGTGCCCGTTATACCATATCAAATTTTTTTTTTTTGTTTATGTAAACAAAGCACAAGATTTACATATGAGTGGCTTTTTTTTGAAGAAGCGGCATTTTTTCAAGAGAGACGATGATTTGAAGGTTTTCACTTTCAGTGCCTGCCCTAGCTACAGAGTTGTCAGCACGCTCATCAAAAGCTACGCGAATTTACAATTAAATAATACCAATATGTCCTGAAAATTTCGTAATGATTGAATATTCCTGTCAAAAGTTATCGCAATTTAAAAATTTTCAAGTTTTCCCGTTCTGTTTTTAGGCACCCAGCGCACACATGGGGTTAAAAAATTCAAAAACATTATCCGATTCACATGTAAAACACGTTCAAAATTTATTTCGTCAAATTTATTTTTGCAAAACTTATTTGTGTACGGAATAATAGGTATATTAAAAATATCACTAAAATGGCCGCCGGCGCCAAAGGGTTAAAGATTATTAACTTTTTGTGAGACCTGGCACTATTCTGCATATACACCAATGTGTCCTGAAAATTTCAGCTCAATCGGATGGCGCGTTCCTGAGATTTTTTCACTGAAATTTTTTGATGATATATATATATATATATATATATATATATATATATATATATATAGAAATATGAATTTTTGGCCAAAGTGATTTTAATACTAATGTTCTTCTTCGAACATTAGTAACAAGCAAATGTGAACAAATGCAAATGCAAACTAATTTAGTTAAACTTACAATATGTCAACGTTACAATCAAAGCTGAAATATTTTTTTGAATGAAACAGAATTTAAGAATAAAATAAAATATTTTTAAGTAAAAGAAAGATAACTTCAAAATAATCCGAATGATTTGTAATCAATTACAGTAGAATAACGAAAAAATGTCCATGGTCTGTGGTATGAAGAACAAGTAAGTGAAGAGATAAAATAATAAACAAAAATATAGTCGCATTTAAAGAGAAAATATATTTCTAATCAAAATATGAAACAAACGAGTTATTTTATTTTGAAAATTTAGAAGATTGAAAAGATACCAAAATGAGTAACTTTGATATTGAGTTAGCATTAGAGTGCATACCAATTTTCACTGGCAATTCTAAAGAACTTCAAGCATTCCTAACAATAGTTAATTTAATAAATGGGAACCATGTTACTATTTAAGATCGGACATGACACAATAAAGTTAGTCTGTCTTGGAACGCCAGCTTTGTCGGCGACCATACAGACGGGTCAATCAAAACTAAAACTTTAGTTTTTATTAATTGATGGCACTATTGTTTGTAGTCTTGCTACGCGGCGACCAATTTCGCCACGCAAGACTTACAAACATAGTTACCCACATTATAAAAGCCATTCTTAATATTAAAAGGCATTTTATCATACCACACCACCCCGAAACTAACTCTCGGCCGTCGCCCTGAAGCAAGAAGTATGACAACGACTTCGCGTAATCAAACTAGCGCACTAATCAAAATAGCCCGAAAGGACACACCAACGCTCACAATTTTATACAAACTTTTATTACTCCGTTTACACGCTATCCGAAAAACTAGCTATTCACTCAACAACTCAATTGCACATGATGTCACGGCGCCGCGATTTTCCTTTAAGCTTACTTAATTGTTACACTAGCCTGTATCTTCCTTTAACTTAATTATTTTTTACAATCATAAAGCTAAACTAACTTACACAGCCTATTACCCGCTTGTGTCTTGCCGGTCTGCTTATTCGAATATTTCGTTCGCCCAATTATCTCTTCCACCGATCTCGCGACGCACACACATTCGCCGGTTGGACGAAATTTTTCTTGTCTCGGCCAGATTTTGTCGAAAATATCCCGTCGTAACTCCTTCACACCTTCTCAATCAAAATGATCAATCTGCTACGGCCGACCTTCGATCTTATCCCTTTGCTGCTCCGGTTTGCTCTCCAACATGTAAAATAGATAGATTTCGATTCTTTTACTTTATTCGCCGTCAACAGGTAAATTCGCCAAATAGTCCTTACCGTGGTCGTTCAGCAAGAGAGCGATCCATGCCATCATTGCCTCGCAGGAAACCTCGGCCTCCACTTACTGATCCCGCTTAGACGGGATCCTGGATTACCCGTTTACTGAATGATCAACTCAATGCACTTCGGCCGTTGCACTAAGTTCCAGGTCATTGCACTTTTTCTCGTTAGAATTGGAGCCTGGCAATGCCATACGACGATCTGGCGATGTTCCATTTCCCGTCGTTCAGCGCGGGTTGACAATTCGACCTGTCAGACTTGTGCCGTGCTGACAAATGTCAGATGTCTGCTTGTTTTGTTTGTAAAGTTTGAATGTTGTTCGTTACCATTTTAACACCGATCAGGGATTATTTAGAGGCGACCATCGTGCTAAGCTACGCCAGTAGTTTGTAGGCTTTCAGATTCAGGTAAGGTATCTTTTATAATGCTGCTGTGTTTTATTTCGGACTTGCTAATTTGCTGGACCCCCGCAACGATTTTTTGCAATGGTGACCGAATCGGATTTGTTTCGGGTAAGATTTGGCGACGGTTCTACTTCGAAATTGTCCGTGACAGGACTATAAGTGCTCGTATCCATAATGCGGTCCGATTCGATGGAATTGTCAGGGTCAGCCCCAGCCCTTGGTGGCTCGATCATGCTGTTTTCATCCTGATTGGATGCGGTGCTGACAGTGTCCGTAGCGGGGAAAGCTGGAGGTGTTGTGTTTGTTGTGGCCCAGTCTTCGACATGTTAGGTGGATTGGTCGTAATTGATACAGGCCAAAACTGAGGTCCGGCCAATACATCGTCGATTCGCACATTAGGGTAATCCGATAACCATAACTTTGCTTGTCGTCGGTTGCTTTTGTGAGAGTATCTGACTGCAGTTGCTCCGATGTCTTCCGTATTTTGCATTTCCATATTCGAAATCGATATATGCCGAACATCGCTAACGTTCGTCTCCTCAGTTCATGGTTTTCATGTCACATCGGATTGTTGCAAGAAGTTGTGTTCGTCTTTTTCGGGATGATTTCGGATCGTATGATGTGGAAAAGTTAAAATTGAGTGTACTAGTCAACGGACTCCAGATGATGTGTATTTTAGGCCATAAGCTCTGCTTTTCCTTTCACCTAGTTTACCTATGCGAGAACCTTGCATTTCCTAACCCTTACGTCCTAGATTCGTATAACATTAACCTGCTACAATGGTGTGTACTTTTCTTACGTGTCAATAGATAGCCGTTAAGTCTAAATTACCAATCAACCGTGACACCCCCCTCGTCTCAGAGAATTCCGTGGGAATTCTCGAACATTACCCTTCTCGTTATAACTGACGGCTGAATTACTGGTTCCCAACGGAAATCTCCTTCCGGTGCCCGCGCAACTCATGAATCAATTTCTCGTTTTACTTTGTTCGTATTACTGATCAAATGGGTAACCGAATTAGACAGTTGAATCCTGGATTACCGACAGTCATTTTCTAATCATCACAACACACAGAGTTCATGCCTACCATAGCTTACCCCTAAATTTCTTATACTATTACCCCTATATCTCCTATATTTCTTTTACTTTACACCACTGGGGTTCACTTCTTATTGTTATATTACTATATTCCTATCTCTTTTATCATTTTTACAAATAAACTAATGCGACCTGAACTCGTTTTTAGCATGGCCCGACGTGGGGACCGCCATAGAAAACACAAATCCTAACCGTGAAGAGGAAACCGGAACGGAAAATAAACTAAAACCGAATGTACTAAACCGAAAGGAAGATAAACTAAAAGAGAAAGGGAAAATCCGCTACAGAAATTTAAAGGTATATCCTCATAAAGGTTATTGATTTCTGATCAAGGTTCCCTCCGAAAGCAGAATTAATTGGAATTGTTTTTGTTTTTTTTTTATCCTTGGTTTTTTTTTTTACTTGCTTTTAATAGATATCTGCATTACTAACCCTCACTCAACTTGTCTACAGAAAAAAAAAATATTTACGTTAACTATCAACTCACCAAATCTATCTTTTATGATAATTCTACCGCAAGTTACCCTTCACCACATATTTTTGCTTATGTAAGCCCACCACCAATCTAAGCTAATATATTTATAACTAAACCACCACCGCTAACTTAACCCTCTTATTTTTTACTAATGTTCGAAGAACAATAGTATTAAACTCGTTTCGCCGAAAATTCATATATCTTTATATATATATATATGTATGTATATATATATATATATATATATATATATATATATATATATATATATATATATATATATATATATATATATATATATCAGCAAAATGATTAAGGGAGATAATCTCTGGAGTGGCCGATCCGATTGAGCTGAACGTAGATGTATATAGTAGGTAGGTCCATGACTTTTTCAAATTCAGATATCCTAAACTTTTTGACGTCGGCGAGCGTTTTAGTGAATTTTGAGGAACTCCTATATATCCAAGCAGTGTAAATTTTTGTTAAAGAAAAGTATTGGGAATGAAAACTAATTATGTTTTAAGCTTGTATATGATAAATAATTGGAAATTTTGAGCCGTGTGTGGGTGCAGGGTGCCTAAAAGTTGGCAAGGAATCTTTTTCAAATTTGATTTGTCATTACTTGTAAGAAAAACAATGGATCATCGTGAAAATTACAGAGCGAATTGATGTTGACTAAGATATGGCATATAGATTTTCAGTATAAAGCGGGTAACCCTGTAGCTGTGGCAGGCTGCTGAAAAAAAATCCTTCAAATCATTGACCTTCCTGAAAAATTTTTGATTTTGGACAAAAATTTCAAATCTTTGATAAATTTTATCCTTTGTCTTTCATCTCAAGATAAAATTTTGAAAATTCCGATTTGCATAAGAACGGCAACCCATCACCAAATTTCCTCTATTTTCAGCACTTGAAAGTTCTCTTCACGAGAACTGACGACCGGATAATCCGATCATAATGAAATTTACAGGATATTTTGATATTAGCTAGGACAAGGTCTGATAGAAGTGATTTTGAAATGCGGGCAATCCTGTGGCAGTGGTACCAATGAAAAATTGAAAAATATTTGAGAAAAAAAACTGGTTTTAGGCCTATAACTTCCGATTCAGCCAATAGCATTTAACAATATTTACGCAGTACTTGGATGTTACTCTATGTAACATTTGGCGAAAATTTGGTTGAAAAATTAGTATAGGGCTGGCAGCTGTGGTGATTTTTGTCTCATAAATCTTGCGAATTTGCTCAGCAAAATAAAGCTTTTTTCCCCATAACTTCCGGTCCAGTGTAAAAATCAAAACGAAGTTCATGCAGTAAATGGACCTTAGTGTAAAGTAAATGTCGGAGGAATTACGTACAAAAATCATGAAAGGGCTGACCATTTGACCATTTTTGTAATTTTGACCATTTTTGTTATTTTGTGGAATTTCTTTACTGAGCGATTATGTCATTAGATTTGCAATTGAGAATGATCCTGCAATGGAAATTAACAACAAATATTAACATTTTAAAAATTTGAAAAGTTTTGAGGGTGGCAGCCCTAAAATTCTGTTCACCCGTATACCTTCCAGCGCATTGATTCAATCGAAACGAAATTTACTGGTTGGGTTTAACTTAAGGTGAAGCAGATTTTGTATGTATTTTGCTTTGCTGCTGACACAGGCTAACCAGCAATGTGCCATTTCCATTAATATTGCACCAACAGATGCTTCCAATTACGTTTTCATATGCAAAGCATTTGCAATAAAAATAAGGAATCAATTTTTAAATTTTCCGAGTTTTGAACATTTTTCGGATGGCAGGCTCAAACAACGTTTAACCGCTGAAACTTTCGATGAAATCCTGCGATGAGAACGAAATTCAAAGGATAAGTTGATTTGAGTATGAGCATGTTATGGTAAACTTATTGCTGCTTCGTTCGGAAAGTGTTACGAGCACTGAACATTTTCATCATTTGTGTTATAGTTGAGTTTTGTTGCTTTGGATAAGGAAAGGTTGATATGATTCTACAAAACAGTGTATTACGTCTTTCCACACTTTTTTGTCACTCAAAGACAATTTCTTCGAAAATTAGTTTTCTAGCGGTTCAGGTGCGCTAGAGTTTTTTTTTAGTTTCATCACTATTTCCTATGAATTATTGCTCAACCTAATACTAAAATATCTCAAATCTCCAACCGTATCTCGCCTCTCTCTACTCCTCAAAAGACAGCTTCCGTGATCCGTTGATTATAACTCATGCCACATATCGTTTTAGATCTTTGACGTGCCATACCCCCATAGCTTTCCCATCGGGATCTTCAAGCTCGTACGTCCAGCCGGACACCTTCCTTCTCATCGCAAACGGCCCTACATACTCTGGTGCCAGTTTGGCAGAGAAGTACTTTGCCGCGTCCGACAGGACATAATTTCGACGCCATACCAAATCCTTTGGTAGAAATTGCTCGCCCCGATGCCGCAGATCGTAGCGAGATTTTGATTCCCGTGCCGCAATCTTCAAACGTTCGCGAACCTCTTCTCGGACCTTACGTAGCAACTCCGCCTTCAATGATCCGTCACAGAACGTATGCAACTCAGCTCGCCGTACATTTGGTGAAGAATGTAACCAACGTGGAATTTGAATTTCGTTGATTATCGTTAAACTTTCCAAAAATCGGAGCCACTCAATACGCAAATCTGTTGGCAACTGTTCATCCCATTCCAAGTTGCGGGTCCAGATTCGCTTCAGAAAAATTTTTGCTACGAGTACAACTGGATTGATCAATCCCAATGTTTCCTTTCTCTGGAACCAAGTCGAAGTTGATTTTATATCGATATAAATCAGCTGACGGTTGCCATTGCATGCCTAATGTTTTGAGCATTTCATCACTATTCAATTCTAACGCGGTTGCACTGCTTTGAAGTTCGGTTGGAATTGACTTGAGTAGTTCGGAAGAACTACTAGTTAGTTCTTCCTATCATAATTTGAATCTGTTAAGTAATAAGGTCAAACCTACACTATGGTAGTATCGCAACTCGATGGCTGATACGAATCGTCATAAGCCAACATAATCCTTGTCAAAAGGGATCTAGTAATTAAAAAAAAAAAAAAAGAACTACTAGCCCATTTGTGTAATGCCATACCAGCTGACTCTAAAGCCGCTGCAGTTTGATCACGAATGGCAAGCGTGTCGTCAATCGTATGACTGCCGGTGTAAATATCATCGACATATACTTCATTTCGGAGCACCTTGACAGCCAAAGGATAATGATTATGCATATCGTGAGCGATTCGGTGCAAAGTTTCGATGGCAGTGTACGGTGCACTGGCTGTACCAAAGGTAACGGTAGTAAGCTTGTATTCTTGCAGCAATCCGTCCGGATTATACCATAAAATGCGCTGATACTCAGCATCGTCTTCGTGCACATCGATGCGTCGATACATTCGAGTAATAGCAGCGGTGATGACGTACTTGTGTAAACGCCAGTTTAATAAAACAGCGGATAAATCGTTCTGAAGTCGTGGACCTGTGCACAGAATGTCATTCAATGATTTCCCATTGGATGATTTGGCTGATGCATCGTACACCACACGGCATTTTGTGGTAAGACTATCAGCTTTAATGACGGCATGGTGTGGTAATGTGCAGCATGTGTAAAAAGGTCGGTTGTATTCGTTGAACCGCAAATGCATGTCTTCAGTTGTTGAGACAGGTGTGATTTGCCTCAGATCAAAATACTCTCGAATCGTCTTATGATATTGTTCGTGCACTTCGGGAAGACGATTCAATTTCCTTTCGTGCTGATGAAAGCGATTTTTAGCTATTTGATGCGATTTGCCGATGATTTGGCTGGGATCAAATAGCGTTTTAAGTGGTAAGCGAACCAAATACTTCCCATTTGGCTGTCTCACGGTTGTACGATTGTAGAAATTACGACATCATTGCTGTTCTATATTGTTGATCGGCTGGAATACTTTCCAGCGCGTAAAATTGTTTCACCAATGTGTCCAATTGTTCCAGCGAAACGTGTGAATAATGAACTGTAGCTAGTCCAGTCGATGATTGTATTGGTTTTTCAAATGCCTTGCCAGAAACGAGCCAACCTAGATGAGAATTTTGAGCGATTAGTTCGTTTTGATGACCCTTTCGAAGTCCGTCAGGCAAAATATCAGCATACAAATCAGATCCAATGAGCATATCGATTGGAGCTGAGCGGTGAAAATCTGGATCGGCCAATTCCAAACCTCGAAGGTGTGGCCAATCATGGTACGTTAAAGTCGATGTTGGCAAATTAATGGTAAAATTTTTAACAACTGACGCAAAAGCTTCAAATTTTTTGTCGTTGAGGCGTGATTGGTGTATAATGTGCACAATTGACCTTCCCACTGATTTCTGTTCATTTGGAAATTGTATAACCGTGTTGAATGGAAGGCGCTTCAATTGTAGTGTTTGACAAACGCGTTCAAAAATTAGAGCTCCAGTGGAGCCTTGATCAACGAGAGTACGAATCAAAAACTTTGAGCCATCTGGTTTGATGATTTTGATTATTGCTGTTGGTAGCAAAACATTGGCTGCAGAATGGAACTTTGTTGAATTGAAAAGCACTGGTGCTGCCTGTTGTATGTGATTAGTTACGGTGCAAAGCCCTTCATTGCTTTTATTTTGTTTCGATGAATTCGCACTAAAATTGGATGTTGATTGTGTTGGCTGATGAATAAGAGTGTGATGTCGTTGGCCACATACATTGCAATTTTTCTCAATGAGACAAGACTTTAATTGGTGCGTGGAACTGAGGCAATTTGAGCAAAGACTTGTTGTATCGATGAAAGCCTTGCGTGCAAAGTTGTCCTTCTGACGGAACGATGGGCATTTACGAAGAATATGTGGGCCTTGACAGAACACACAGATAACGGTTGCTGGGCGGTCATTTACAGTGGACATATGATGAATGCGCGTCTCGTATCGATGCGACGTGTGGAAGCGATGATTTTGACTCGATTTTAGATTATTTCGAGTGTGCGATATCGTGCGGTTAGAAAATCGGTAAGAGCTTTAAATGTAGGAATTTCAGTAGACTCTCCCAATTTTTGTTCCCATAATTGGATTGTAGATTTTAGCAATTTCTCAATCAATAAATGTCCAAAAACATGGCCACAATCATCCACTTCGACGTTCAGTTGCTTCAATGCATTCAAACATGTACGGGATGTTTCGACTAACTGTTTCAGATCAGTCGCATTTTCCCTTGTAACGACCGGTTGCAAATAGAATAGGTGCATAGAATGCGTGAACAACACTCGACTATGGTGATAGCGTTCGATAACGAAATTCCAAGCTTCATCATAATTTGCTGTGGTAAGCGGCATTTCACGAATATCACTATCTAAAGTGTTCTTCAAAGCCTGTTTGAGTAAATGAAACTTTTCAATCGTTTGGATTTGATTGTTATTATGCACCAAACGCAAAAATGAGTCGTAAAATGCTGGCCAATCGGTGTACTTGCCGGAAAATTCTGGCGCCGGCATGCCCGAAAAACGTGTGAATGACATTGCAGGCAACTGTTGTGATGTTGAGCCATTTACCACAGTGGAATTCAAATCAATCGACGTCTCAGTTGTTGTTGCAGTCGATTTTGGTTGTGAAAATTTCGTACCAAAATCCTCGATTAATTCACTATTAACCTCAAGATACTTCTCTTCAAATTGATCGGTATAATCTTGTGTATAATAATCATTACTTGCCTCTTAATCACTTTGAACAAGCTGCTGATGCCGCTGATTGAATTGAGAGCGAAGTTCTTTAAGTGTGTTGAGCCTTCCTTCAAAGTAGGATCTTGTACGACGAGAATCACCGGTTTTCTTATGATTTGTTTAACATTTGGCGACCCGTTGCAAAGCATCAATTTGAAGAGCGATTAAACCATCTAAATCTTCCTCAATAACAGACATCTTAGCTGGTGCGATGATCGAAACGATGGAATGAAGAACAACCAGTACCACTCGAATAAGCTGTCTAAATGCGACGTCGAATGTATTTGAACAATTGAGAGTTCGACCGGAACGATACGAAATCCGAAGCAAGAAAAATCACTAGTTGAAAACGCACTTGATGATTGCACCTTTATCTAGGGATCGAGCTGATATTTCCTCACAAGCAAGACGAATGTGAATTCCTCACCCGGAGCACCATGAACAATTAAGTGAGTCGCTTGACACTGTCTTTGGGTTCGTTAAAATGTAAAAATCACATTTGTCAAAATTGAAAAAGAAACTATTTATTTTCCGTACGACTCAATCCTTTTTCTACAATTCTTTTCAACCTACAATTGTTTCTCTCTCATTATTTTTACTTCAACCGTCATCATTTTTTTCTAAAAAAAAGCTTGCTAAGAAAAAGGCCAATGTCTAAATTTACAAGCTTTTAACATGAAGTTGGTTTGAAAATAAAAAATACATTTATTTGTTGTGCTCGAACAATTTATGTCGACAATCAACAAACGCTTTTTCGCTTTCCTCCGTCCAGGTAAATTTCCTGCCTTTCTTCAAAAGATCGTTGAGGAGTGCCACTAACGCCGCATGGTTAGGTATGAACTTCCGGTACCAAGATACCATACCCAGAAATTGTCGGTATATATTGCCGGCAGAAATGGCACTTATCTTTCGACACCCGCAGACCCGCCTCTCTCAGACGACAGAAAACCTTGCGCAGAATCTCGATATGTTGCTCGAATGTCTGGGTTACCACAAATATGTCGTCGAGGTAAGTGAAAACATATGGCTCTAATGCGGGACCCAACACCGTATCAATCAGGCGTTGCCACGTCGCACCCGAGTTGTGTAAACCAAATGGCATTCTCAAGAAGTGAAAAAGACCCCTTCCCGGCACGGTGAACGCGGTATATTGCCGTGATTCTTCCGCCATCGGTACCTACCAGTACGCTGACTTGACGTCTAACGTTGACAGGTACCTCGCATTCCGAAATTAATCCAAGGTCGTCGAAATATAAGGCAGAGGGTAGGCGTCTTTCTCTGATACGACGTTTACTTTCCTGAAGTCAACGCAAAACTGGTACGACCCGTCCTTCTTGCGTACCAGCAAAATCGGCAACGACCACGGACTTGACGATGGCTCGACCACTCCCATCCTCAACATCTTGTCCAACTCAACGTTGATTTGTTTCTGAACGGCTGGGGAGACAGGATAATACCTCTGCTTAATAGGACTAGCTGTTGTCTTAATGGTATGTTTGACGAATTTAGCGCAACCCAGACCCTCACCCATCAATCTGAACTGCTCCTCCAGTAAACTTTGCAGGAACCCTGACTCACGTTCTGATAAACGAGATTGACTCCTCAGCGCTTTCCCTGGCACCTCTTCAGCCGATGCAACTGATGTCCACTGCTGTCCCTGCATGTCGAGGACGACCCCAAAGCGCTGCCAAAAGTCAACTCCGAGAATCACTTCCTGAGGGATGGATGGTATGACCAACGTTTCTAACGTTTCTAACGGCTGTCCTGATTCCTTTTCACCAGTGCAAAGTCCACCATCGGTTGGCTATCTTCCTGCTGCGGCCTTGTTGTAGTGCCTACCCGACCGCCTAGTGGGCACGATGCTCGTTTCCCGAAGAACTGTGATTAGGACGGGGTCCTGAACCTTGTCCCTGGTTTCGATTCCGGCAATTTGGACAGGCGGACCTCATAACCCCTCGACGACCACATCCCAAACAGCGACGAGGCTCCGGACAGTCCCTCGACATATGTCCCTCCTTCTTGCAGTTCCAGCACTGAATTCTACTCGATTCTGCCAGTGCTGAAACTCGTTCCACACCTCCAGAGCTAACATATGCTAGGTCTGGCTCGAGACAATGCCTTGACCGTGTGTTGGGAGGCACGAACGCCACCACCGATGCCCTAGTGGCGTCCAGGGTCCGGCCCATCTCCACCAACTCCGCAATTGAAGTCACTGGCGTCAATTACAGTTGCTGTTGATAAAACGGAGTTATGTTCCTCCACAACAGACGCAGTTTTTCTTCCTCCGAGCAGCTGGTTTCTAAACGGCTTAAGAGGCGTCCCATGACCGCCACATAGACCCCTATCGACTCGCTTTTGCCCTGAGTTCACCTCCGAATTTCTTCCCATAGGCGGTCCTCATAATCGGATGGCAAGAACTCCGCTTTCAACTCTTTCACCAGCTCGTCCCAGCAACTGACCAGGCCCCGGTTGGCTCGGAACCAAATTAGCGCTCGCGAGTCGAAGAGTTCTACCGCAGTTCTAAACAATTGAGGTTTAGTGAGTCCTCTAGCCAGTCCCAACTCTTCTACGCGCTCTAGGAAAGCGCTAACCGAACCTGACGAGTCTCCGCTTGATTTTAACCCCCATTTGGCTACTTCTGCCAGACTACCAGACTTGGGGGATGGAGGCGTGGCTGCGTCTTGAGTGGCGTTAGGCTGATCCACCTCATCCTCATTGGACCCCTCGACCTTCTCTACTAGAGCACCCATGGCTAAAATGAGTCTATTGCGCAAGTTCTTCGCCCCTTCCTTCTGCTCTCTCGATACCGCCTGCAAATTTCCCAAATGTCGAAACCCAAACTCGATTGTAACTCTCGCCTTAACATGTTCTGAAGCCGTCTGATCGGCCGATACTCTTGCCACTAGCTCCTCGATCTCCGCCGCCTTCGCCGATAGCTCCGCGAAATCAGTGTCAAAATCAAAGGGATAGTCCGTCTCGATGTATGACGTATCAAGGGCCGTTTCTGCCTTTAATGTCGCCCGCAGGCTCTTTCTCATATTCTCCACGGTGTCAGCTGGAAACCCCCTAATAGCGGGCTCATAGACGAGTTCGTCTTTGGACAATCTATCTACTAAAATCTTCATTATGACCTGCACTGACCTGAAGGTCTACACTAAAGCTAAAATAAAAATTGCCTAAGGGACAAGCTATGAAACTGCTAGCGCAATTTTCTGTTTTCTAATTTAAAAGCACTCCCCCGGGAGTTAACCTGTCGATGCGCCAAAAAGAAAAATCGAGCGTTAAACCACCCGAAGTGCCCAGTCGCCACGTACCTCTACCCCAAAATGTCCGATCAGCGAACTGCCACCCTTAAAAAAAACGAATCACTGTCCACAACCTCTTCACCAACAAATTCCCGCAACCGTTCTTAGTCACTCCGAACCTGTCTATTTTCTCCACTGACGTGATCCTATCGCATACACTGAATTTAATGTATATCCCCTACTCACACTCCCAATTCAAATTTTATTATACGCTGTAACTACCGCACTCACTTGTTATAGAACAGTACCTGTAAACGAAAACTACAATTCCCAGCATCAACAATAAATCCTATTGAGTATGCAATGCCCCAAAAAAAATAGCCACTTAAGTTGGACTATTCCATATGCTATCGTTCATATATAAAATTTATGTTCCTACTGATCTTCCTACAATTTGGGACTATGCGAATATCATCGCACACACACACACATTGGCGCACCAGAATTCAAATGTTTAAATAGGTATTAATCATAAAAATGGGTATTAATGTATATTAATAATAAGCGGATTTTATTTCATATATATTCAAAATATTCATGCAAAATTGATTTGAAATGCGTGCAAAATTTAAACCGACCACTTCAGTTTAGCTGTTGTAGTAACTTGCCACCGGTTTGCCTTGTTCTACGCCAGAAAAATTACTCCGCGTTATGAACCTACTGAAGGATTCGTATCTTCGATCCCGCAAGTACGAAACAAAGAAGCTCGAAAATTTTCAGCTGTACCGTTACGACCGTAAGCCCCACGTTAGGCGCTAATTTATTACCGTGTTTTTATTTCGACAGCGTATACGCACCCCTTTTATCACGAAAGTCAAAGGGGATTAGTTTCGGGAGCCTAAACTCACCGGAGATGGGGTCGGAGGGCGCCACTCGCTTCCAACCCCGAAACTAACTCTTGGCCGTCGCCCTGAAGCGAGAAGTATGGCAACGGCTTCGCGTAATCAAACTAGCGCACTAATCAAAATAGCCCGAAAGGACACACCAACGCTCACAACTTTATACAAACTTTTATTACTCCGTTTACACGCTTTCCGAAAAACTAGCTATTCACTCAGCAACTCAATTGCACATGATGTCACGGCGCCGCGATTTTCCTTTAAGCTTACTTAATTGTTACACTAGCCTGTATCTTCCTTTAACTTAATTATTTTTTACAATCATAAAGCTAAACTAACTTACTCAGCCTTTTATCCGCTTGTGTCTTGCCGGTCTGCTTATTCGAATATTTCGTTCGCCCAATTATCTCTTCCACCGATCTCGCGACGCACACACATTCGCCGGTTCGACGAAATTTTTCTTGTCTCGGCCAGATTTTGTCGAAAATATCCCGTCGTAACTCCTTCACACCTTCTCAATCAAAATGATCAATCTACTACGGCCGACCCTTTGCTGCTCCAGTTCGCTCTCCAACATGTAAAATAGATTTCGATTCTTTTACTTTATTCGCCGTCAACAGGTAAATTCGCCAAATAGTCCTTACCGTGGTCGTTCAGCAAGAGAGCGATCCATGCCATCATCGCCTCGCAGGAAACCTCGGCCTCCACTTACTGATCCCGCTTAGATGGGACCCTGGATTACCCGTTTACTGAATGATCAACTCAATGCACTTCGGCCGTTGCACTAAGTTCCAGGTCATTGCACTTTTTCTCGTTAGAATTGGAGCCTGGCAATGCCATACGACGATCTGGCGATGTTCCATTTCCCGTCGTTCAGCGCGGGTTGACAATTCGACCTGTCAGACTTGTGCCGAGCTGACAAATGTCAGATGTCTGCTTGTTTTGTTTGTAAAGTTTGAATGTTGTTCGTGACCATTTTAACACGGATCAGGGATTATTTAGAGGCGACTATCGTGCTAAGCTACGCCAGTAGTTTGTAGGCTTTCAGATTCAGGTGAGGTTTCTTTTATAATGCTGCTGTGTTTTATTTCCGACTTGCTAATTTGCTGGACCCCCGCAACGATTTGTTGCAATGGTGACCGAATCGGATTTGTTTTGGGTAAGATTTGGCGACGGTACTACTTCGAAATTGTCCGTGACAGGACTATAAGTGCTCGTATCCATAATGCGGTCCGATTCGATGGAATTGTCAGGGTCAGCCCCAGCCCTTGGTGGCTCGATCATGCTGTTTTCACCCTGATTGGATGCGGTGCTGACAGTGTCCGTAGCGGGGAAGGCTGGAGGTGTTGTGTTTGTTGTGGCCCAGTCTTCGACATGTTAGGTGGATTGGTCGTAATTGATACAGGCCAAAACTGAGGTCTGGCCAATACATCGTCGGTTCGCAGGGTAATCCGATAACCATAACTTTGCTTGTCGTCGGTTGCTTGTGTGAGAGTATCTGACTGCAGTTGCTCCGATGTCTTCCGTATTTTGCATTTCCATATTCGAAATCGATATATGCCGAACATCGCTAACGTTCGTCTTCTCAGGCCATGGTTTTCATGTCACATCGGATTGTTGCAAGAAGCTGTGTTCGTCTTTTTCGGGATGATTTCGGATCGTATGATGTGGAAAAGTTTAAATTGAGTGTACTATTCAACGGACTCCAGATGATGTGTATTTTAGGCCATAAGCTCTGCTTTTCCTATGCGAGAACCTTGCATTTCCTAACCCTTACGTCCTAGATTCATATAACATTAACCTGCTACAATGGTGTGTACTTTTCTTACATGTCAATAGATAGCCGTTAAGTCTAAATTACCGATCAACCGTGACAGAACAATTGGGCATTACCAGTCAAAAATAAAAGTGCAATGAAGTGACGAAGGCAATAGAAACAATTCTCGAACAAAGACGTATTCCCAGAAATCTGCAAACAGATGACGTAAAGGAATTTTTCAATAAAAGATTTCAACATAATATGAAAAAGTTTGAAATTAACCACTATTCAACATTTAGTGCATTGAAAGCATCGATTCTAGAGCGCTTCAACTGAACTCTAAAGGTTATTGTGTGGAAGAACTGTAGCATGAATCGAAATTACCGCTGGTTCGATTCCTTACATAAGCTAGTTGCCTGATATAACAAAACAAAACATCGAGTTATTAATATGCGCCCAATAGATGTTAATACATCGAACGAAGTGCAATTACTCTCGGACGTTTACAGGAAAGTTAAGGGTACATCACAACCCAAATTTAAAGTTGGTGACCATGTGCGCATAAGTAAGCATAAGAAGATTTTTGAAAAGGGTTACACCCCTAACTGGTCTACGGAAATATTTAAAATAGTCAGAAAAACACAGCCCCGTACGTACACATTGGAATACTATCAGGGAAATTTGATACAAGGAGGGTTCTACGAGCCTGAGTTAACTACAGTGAAACACCCTGATGCATACCTTGTTGAGAAAATTATAAGAAGAAGGGGAAATCGTGTTTTTGTCAAATGGCTTGGTTTTCCTTCTCACCATAATTCCTGTATAAATATAAAAGACGTGCTCTAAAAGTGAACAACATTCATTCGAGATGTTGTATTTAAAGCGAGAATATGATCGCGTCAAGACGTTTGCCAATCTAAAAATTGATGAAAGAAAAATACTTAAGCTTGCGCGTAGTGGATTTTTTTACACAAACATAAAACAGTAGGTCAGATGTTACTTCTGCTCGGTCACCATGGATGCATTCAACGCACCTACCGATGTCGAGGGTGAGCACTTGCGATTGTCACCGGAAAGTTTCTACGCCAACGGAAAAGACGTCTGTGGACCTCACGATACACCTTTTACAACAAAAAGATGTTCCAGAACAGAGCACTGCCTCTATAATCTATTAAAATGTGTTGGTCTTGGATTTTTGTTGGTGGATTTATATGTGAAGCTGTTTCAATATACAATTATTTTTCCAAGCAAAATTTCAACAATTTTATTTCAATATAAATTTGTATAAATAACAAACCAATAAAACTTATTACCACTTATACAAACAAATGTTTTTATTTACCTAAAATACCCTGCCCCCCGTTCCATCTAATTACCACAAAGAAAATACAACACCTGAACATTGACCTACTCCTCTGCAACCAGCGAATAACGTCTCTATTTTATTCCAAATATAGCCATTCGGAAACATCATAAAATCATTCATCCAGTTATGACATAATCTCTGCAGCGCATAAAATCACCATTCATCCACACAACATAGGTCATATAAAGTTTGAGACCAGAAACGCACATGGCGAATGATATGCTTAACAAGAATAACAAAAGTAAAATCCCTCGTAAACCCATTCATGCATAGCGACATAGGTCAGTTATGACGCACCAGGTTTTATACAAATGATCTACATCTTGTATTTTTATTTTTAATTACTCAGATCCATCCATTAACAAGACATTGTACATGGATATACAAACGATACAAGTATAACCAATTTCAAGACCGTATCAGCCAAATGCAATGATTGAGTTTGAAACCAGAAACGCACATGGCGAATGAGGAAAGATAATCAAGAATAACAAAAGTAAAATCCCTCGACCCATTCATGCAAAGCCAACATAGGTCGGTTATGAGACCAGAAATAAAAACCAGAAATATACCAGTCTTGTTATTTTTATTCTCGCCATCACATGCTTTTTATAGTGATTTTACTGATACACTTTGAATGAAAACACACGGTGTTCGCTTATCCAGTACGACACTTTCAACATACACACGTATATTCCTCTCTATCCAAACGCAATACTCGGACTCTTTACTTCCAACTCCTCATCGCATGTCACAACCAACTCCTGACCAATCAGCGCCTTCACCACATACCCCTACCAGCAATCAGCGCCTACAGAAAACTGCTCCAAGCCTCCAGCCTATCTGCATATACACGCACACTAGTGCAAAAGCCGTGTGCCTAGTGCCTAGTGCAAACTGGCTCCCCGTACAAAAATAGCTGATTTTCTAGCCCACTTTCAGCATCTTGAGCCCACTTTCAGCATGTTTAGCCTCCAGAAACTATCCCACTTTATGCTTGTATTGGCCATAGTCTGTCCCTATCGGAACTAGTGCAAAAATCAATGAAAGTGGGTTTATAACTCTTTACTAATATTAGCTACAGGGCAATGAGTATTTTGAACATTGCCGCCCGCGATGAACCTTCCGAGGTTCTTAATTAGAAGTATTTGATGATGTGTCGTACTAGGTCGATCTTTGTAATTTCGTCATTATGGCTGCGTTGGCAAAGCGATGCCTGATGAAAAGGAAGCCTCCACACACAATGGTTAAGGATACGATGACAGATAGGCTTATGCTGATCCCGTGTTGTCGAACGGTAGACCAGATTGTTCTGTGGTATTTCTCAATAATCTCCTGTTCTTGCTGAACGTAGGCTCCAAAGGATTCTTCCGATCGTATTTAGTCTACAAGGTTGGGTATGTCTTTTACACTTATGTTCTGACTGAGAACAGGCGGATGCGGAAGAATATAGACCGACAAATTTCGTGAAGAAGCCGACCATGTGGTGGTGAAAAGTTTATTCTCAACCTTAAGACTGCACTCCTGAGAGAGCTTAATAATGCCAGTGCTATTAAGAATCACGTTTCTGCGATCACCTTGACATAATGTCTGCCCAGGTGTTCCTATGGGAGCTGTGAACATCCATGCATGTGCGTCGTGTAGCTGTTTCCACACTATGTTCTTTAATTTGAAGATATGCACTGAACATGGCTTTCTCCCGTACACCTTGTGGTTTTGATTGATGATGCAGTTTGGTTAAGAGTTGACGTCGTATCGAACGTTGATATCCACAAGATACTGGTCAGTAGAGAGCTTGAACAGGTCGTTAAAGGATGTTTCGAAGTATTGCTGCAGGTTGTAATTTTCTCCTAAAATCCTTGACGGTACGGCAAATGCTTGAAACGTACTGTTTTGTATTCTTTCTGGAATTGGTGTTGGTTTTATGACATCGTATGGGCGCCTATCAATAATTGGAAAGAAGGCTAGCAGATAGAAGCTGTTTTCGTCAGATGTGAACTGAATGGGCTCAATTGCTTAAAACACAATTTGCACACGATCTGGTAGTAGTGATTGTGTTCTGTTGATGTCTTGTATAGCATCGTTTGTCTTGGTGCAATCCCAAATATCTTGAGAGACTGAGACTTGAGAGACTTGATAGTATGCTGGAGAATCTGTGGTATACTTCTCGCAAGTAGTTTTCTGCTCGCTGAAAGGTAGACATGATGTTGATGTTGATCTTGTTGTGGTCTGTGGCTTTGTACCAACGACTTAGTTCGTTGATCCGTGCTACCCCCCTTTGTAATTGATTTTGGAATCGCTTCAGCTGCGTATTTATTCTCCCTGAAGTGCTGCTCAGGGTTTTAACTGCTTTAAGTATAGGCTTGTTTTGATTATCTACGCATCGAATGATTTTTTTCTGATTGTCGGATAGACTGTTGATATCCTTGTACACCTCATCGTTTACACCAAACACAGCTGTTAACAAAGATCCCAGTGATCTGCGCCGTCGTCTCCCATGAATCAATCTTAGCATATTAATTTTACGAGCGATTCCCTCCATGACTTCATCTAAATGTTCAGCAAGCTCATGGCAGCCAATTTTGGATGAACTTTCAGTGGTGGATTGACACAGTCCTTGAATTTTCATCACCACGGTTTCTACGTTGGTTTGATCGCACTGTAAATTGCTCCAAGGCATTTGCATTTGCATTTTCAGTGCCCCTCTGTGTATTTGTGCTACTCCGAGATGTTCGATGTAAAACCCGGCTGTAAGTTGTGTAATGCTCACATCACAATACGTCTGTGGAAAAACGCAACAGATCAGGAGCACAGAATATAATAATTTGAAAGCTAACCCAGAAGCGTTTATCTTCCTTGTCGAAGGCTTTGTTGACTCCATTTTTTGTTTCTTAGCGTGCTCCGATAAGCACTCTGTCCAGGTGCTACCAATAGATGCAATTCTGCCTCGTTTGGACTTGCGTGGTTTTGATGTTACCAATAGTGTTGTGTTGGAAGGTGCTTGCATAGGTGATTCTTTTGGGGTTTCTGAATTATTTTTTTCAAACGGTAGACGGCAGATCTTGGTCACAGGACGTCTAGTGACTCTACCGTGTAATTTGACGGATACCACTCGAACCATACTATCAGCTCCTGGGTGTACGTCCGTCACTTTCACGAGTGGCCAATGAGTGGATGGGAAGTTCTCAGTTTTTACGAGTACCAGGTCACCCACCTGTAGGTTGGGCTGAACATCCATCCATTTCGGCCTTTGTTGTAGTCTACTTAGATATTCAAGTTTTCACCGATTCCAGAAATGTTTCTTAATCTGCTGTACTACTTCCCATTTTTTGCTGAGGTGTTTGTCGGGAGAGATTGATGGTATTTCGAATAAGTTAGTGCCTGTTAAAAAGTGTCCAAGAGTAATCGCTGAATAGTCCTTTGGGTCGCTGCTTATCTCGCACAGAGGTCTCGAGTTTCAACTTGCTTCTATTTGGGTTAGAAGTATGTAAAGTTCTTCGATGTTTAGTAAGTGTTGCCCGATTGATTTGACCAAATGGCGTTTCATTGACTTAACTCCAGCTTCCCAGAGTCCACCGAAGTGTGGGATTCCAGGAGGAATAAATTTCCACTGGATCTCCTCGTTTAGTAGAAGATCCTCGCAATGCTTGGTAGCCTCTGTAAACACTTTCCTTAACTGTCGTTCACTGCCCACAAAGTTCGTCCCACAGTCGCTATAGATGGTGACATTTCCCTCTTCGGGCAATAAATCTCCGAATTGCCGCAATGCATGCTGCTGTTGACAGCTCACTTACGGCTTCTAAATGGAATGCCTTTGTGGAAAAAAATACGAAAACCGCGATATACGCTTTCGTTGTCTTGGCCCCGCGTCCTCCATTCCATTTGATTGTTATTGGCCCTGCGTAGTCAAGGCCTGTTTGGGCGAAGAGTTTTTCCATTTGAACCCTTGGTGAAAGTAGCTGTCCCATTAGTTGACTACCTGGCCGAGCTAGAGTTTTGAAGCACGTAATGCACTCATGAAGTATCCGTTTCACGAAAGACTGTGCATTAATAATCCAGAACTCTTGTTGGATTGTTGCTTATACTAATTGCAGTCCTCCATGTAATGTTTTCAGATGAGTTTGTCTGACAATCAGTTTGGCCAAAGAATCTCTCGAAAGTATAGCAGGATGTTTTGCAAACTGCAATCTTCCAGTAGTCCTGAGAATGCCATTGGCATCAACCCACGGAGTTAGATATTTGAGGCTGCTATTACTAGATACCCTTGAGCTGCTGCGTAATGCTGATAGTTCTGTCGCAAGAGCATGTTGCTACGAAAGTTGTATGAATCTCAGCTTTGCGTCTCGTAGCTAATCGAAGGTCAATGATCCGATTCGTTTGTCGTTTTTATGTGATGCGTTATGTATGAATCGACGTATCCATGCCACAACAGAAGTTTAGGCAGAGACGAGTATCTGCTAAGTATCTCTGGCTCTTGAGCAGGTTCTGTTGCTACTATTCCAACGGTGCGTACTTCGTTAGTCACGGTTTCTTGCTCTACTGCTGACAGTGCTAGGTTTGGCGATGCTGGTATTGCTTGATTTGCAAGCCAACCTGGACCCATCCACCAAAAGGATGAATCAATCAGTTGTTCTGGCCGGACTCCTCTGGAAGCCAGATCAGCGGGATTGTCGTTGGTGCGAACATGCTGCCACTCGGCAGGGGTCGAACTGTCATGCATCATGCTTACACGGTTGGCTATGAACACTTTCCATGTCACTTTTTCAATCCAGGCCAAGACGATTTGTTGCGGAACAGCTGTGAACAGCCGCCAACACAACAGAAATTTCAGCCCGACCTGCTACCCTCGCGTGACTTTATGTGCCGGCTAGACACCGGTGTCTTGGGTATGTTGAGGGGCAGGTCAAGCCCTAGCTGTGTCACGCACTACGGACACGGACCAACATAAAAAAAGGATCAAGGTGGAAAGAAAGGAGCCCACTTTAACATGGCTCCACTGAACCTATTCGCTGGTGTTTACTTACTCATTGTAATTTTACTATTCTTTATATAAAAAAACTAATGCAAGTTCTTTCTTTTTTTAACGTAAAACAAATATATTCAAAATAGTAAAATAAATAAAATGAAAACAATTCTCCAAAACAATCTAAAAAACATATTCAAAAATCAAGTAATTCTAAATAATAACATGAACTTCAATTACTATAAAAGTAAATAAAAATAAAAACAAAATATTCATGCAATAATTTCCAATAAATTAAATATTAAAATTCATTAATAATTACATATATAAAATCAAAATAATTTCTCTTACCAGTGTTCCGGAAGACGGTACCGTATCCTCGCTCACTGTGACGTTATTTGGTTTTATTGTTTTTAAGAGTTGAATTAAATTATCAAAACTAGACTGTTGTTTATATATATTTATATTATATTTTTTTTTTTAAACTTTTTGCTCAAAAAGAAATTTGCATTAGGATAAGACGTTACTTCAACCGTCGTATCAATATTAATTTTCAAATTGTTTAATTGTCGATGATTAATTCAATTTTGTTTCCCGTTCTAAACACTGGTGTGGAGAAAAGATCCTGCATGCACTTCCATCAGTATTTTATTTTTCATCTCAATTAAATTCCCGGTGTGAATATCTATAGCCATAAAATCAAAACAGCAACGGAGATCCAGTTGTTGTCAGAGGCATCTTTCCAATGGATTGTACAGTATCATAGATTCGATATAAAATAGCGTTTGAGTTAAACGATAACTCTGTTCGGTAATGATTGCTAATTGCACCAACTCGCAATCAAATCACAGTGCTATCCCACGCAGATTAACTTTCATAAGTTCGCAAAATTTTTCCCAGAACATATTCCAAAGGTAACTTTGTACGATATTTAGCGTACTTTTATCACTATGTGCACACTATTCTTCTGGACAGGTTTATCCGCGCACAAATTCTCGATTCCGATTCGTGTTCAATTGGATTATGTGACGTATAGTACGAATTTAGCACAAAATTAGAATAATTTTAATCTTTACAGTTTCTCAATTTCGCGAATCAAACCAAATTATAGATTTGCGTCATCTCAAGAACTTCAACCAAAACTCCCCAGGTTCAGCGCCAAAATCCAACTCCCCGTCCCCAGCAAAAACTCACGCCAACCAGCTAGTTCAGTTTTCAGCTGACCATACCGTTGCCGCCAACTCCCGCAACAGCTTATCTTTCAAGCAAGCATCACCCGAACATCAAGCAATGCAGTTCAAATGCACTCAGCTGTTGATTGCATTTGAACTGCACCGCTTCATTGTTGTTGTTTTTTTTCAGTGTTTAGGTGATGCTTGCAGAGCAACAACCGCCCGTTTTGTTTTATACAGGCAATGCAATTCGAATGCCATTAGATTTCAATAACACAAATTGAGTGCAATGACATCCGAATTGCACCGCCTGACTGTTTTGTTATGTTGTTTTTTTTTATTGCAGTGAGTGGTGGCAAACAGCTGGCCGTAACAGCGTGGGGACGACTCACCCCAGAAGGAGGGTCTCAACGCGGGGCAACAACTAGTAGAGACAGAGACAGAGGCCTCATGAATCCTATCGGATATCCTTGCCGTGGTAGACACCCATCGAGTTTCGCTTCTCGACCTCAAGCTCATATGCCACAAGACCTCGTGGACGACGAACCCTAGCACGAACAAACTTCGGGGAAAGCTTAGCCGCGAAACGATCCGCCGCACTACTGAGGGCGTGATTTCGAACGAAAACCTCCAGCCCTGGTGTTACGTTGGAACAAGAACCCGAGGCCTAACCAACGACCAATTGACAAGCATGTACGGGCGTACACCTCGCAATGCCGAGCCGTTTACATTTGAAAAAAAAAAACAACCCTTCCCGGGAAGGGTTGCCTATGTTTAAACCGTGAAACCACCACTCAAATTGATAGGCTAGCAAATGTTGTTTTGAACGTCGCATCCGACTTGTGTCGTATACTAGTCGGATGTCGACGATTTAGCACTAAGCTAAAGTAATGCTACATAGTATATATACATTACATGCCGTAGAGATAAGACTAAACTAAGACTTAAACTAACTAAATCTAAGCGACGCACTGTCGATGGAGTGGCTGAAGCAGGGCCTGGGCGTCCACTCGCTGGTAATCCCGGAGCTGGCTGTGTTACGGGTGAGCCGCAACCTGAAAGAGAAATATATAAATTTATCATGTTCCTCAATCATCTACTCATACATACTTACCTGCAACCCCCCACGGAGCCGCAACTTCCGACGACTCGCCAACCGCCGGTCAACGAGGCGCTCGCCAGTGACTCACGGTGGATCTCTTCACGCCGACCTGAAATACACCAGAAACACCACAAAGAATCGGTCCGGAAACACGAAACTGAAAGGAATACTTATCTGAAGGAATGCACCACCGACCGGCAGCTGCCAAGTCGTTTTCCTCTGTCACCATTTCTCCAGCCAGCACCCAGCTACAACCCGCCGCCACCGGATTCCCAGGCCGCAACGTGACGAACCACGGTATATTACCACCCGCGAAACGGACGCATATACGCGAAACACACCAATCCACTGTACGTTTCAAATCAAATTCAATTCAAAATATAAACATCCCGAGAACTGTCACTGCGAACTAGATCACAATCACCTGCACAATTCCGAGATCAGCTGTGTTCCATGGAGTGAGACGAAGCAGCAGACATTCACGATGGATTCGAAATTCGAATATGTTGAAGACGTCGAATAGGTCGAATATGTCGAATATTCGGCACGAGCGGCGAGAGTAGCGGTACGTGTCGGAGAACCGCTATTTGTGGGTGGAATAGAAAATGCAGCTCGTGCAGCCGAAGTGATCGGAACGTTAATCAATTTGCTCAGGTAACGAAGGCGTATGTGGAAATTTGCTTGTCGCTTTTTACAACGTGCAGCCGAAGTGATCGGAACGTTAATCAATTTGCTCAGGTAACGAAGGCGTATGTGGAAATTTGCTTGTCGCTTTTTACAACGTGCAGCCGAAGTGGTCGGAACGTTAATCAATTTCCTCAGGTAACGAAGGCGTATGTGGAAATTTGCTTGTCGCTTTTTACAACGTGCAGCCGAAGTGATCGGAACGTTAATCAATTTGCTCAGGTAACGAAGGTGTATGTGGAAATTCGCTTGTCGCTTTTTACAACGTGCAGCCGAAGGAGTGAGCCGAACCTCACTCACCGGCTCTCGGCTCCATATTGGGTGAGTGAGTGGCACCCACGACCCGTCTCCGACGAGTTACACCCGGGACCCAAACGAGCCGAACCGGAACTCGCCCCCCTAGACCGGGATGGTAACAAATTGGCGCCCAACGTGGGGCCCCAAAAACGTTGCTAATTCAATCGCGATCATATTACGGAGGTACTGGAACGTTGGCCCTTCAACGTAGGTATCGACACCCGGAAAAGAATAAAATAAAATCGCGTGAAAAGTTAAAGTCGAATGCGTGTAAAGTGTTAGTGAACCGAAGTGTGGAACTCAGGACGGGACTCAGACGCAGCAGCAGGAATTCCGTCGGAATCTTAGGTGACCAGGCGGTGAGAGTATAGGGCAATCCGATTAGACGGGAGTAACCTGGCGCGGAGGAACACCTTATTTTACATATTTGGAATTTGTAATTGAAAAAACAAAATTTTGAAAGTTAATCACATATACTTAGTTTGTTTTCCTTCTTAGTTGATAGTTAGCCTTAGGGTATCCCTTTTAGGACTGACCGGGGTCTACAGCCAGGATGGCGTCGAAAATGAAGATACCTATAGACCGGCTTAACAAGGACGAGCTGACGTACGAGCTAGAAATCAGGGGTCAGCGGTCTGGAACCGTTGAAGCCATGCGGAAGACTCTTCGAGTAGCATTGAGGGCGGAGGCGTCCATGGAAACTTCCTTGGTTTCTGTGAGGGAATATCCGTACTCTTTGGAAGAGGACATCAGTGCCGTAAAGGACAAACTGGTCGAAATTCTCGCGATGATCGCAGCGTTCTCAGGGACACCACAGACGTCCGAGTTTCTTAAAATCAAGGCGAAAATCGAGTTCGGTATGCGCCGTTTGAAGAATACTCAGTTCGAAGGGAAGAATATGTGCGAGGAAGCCGGCAAACTGAGGGTACAACTGATTATGGCTATGGGAGAGCTCCTAGTTAAAGCCGAGGGAGAGGGCGAAGACGTAGGGACAGACGCGGAGCAGGACGATGGCAGTGCTGGCGAGCGAGAGTTTCAAGGCGTAGGTGACGGTGTGGAACCAGTAGCGGCCAGAAACAGGGAACCAGTCCAAGTGGCGGAGGACTTAGGGAATCCCATCTTCTCAACGCCTCGGTCCTCTATGCCTGTGTACAAGGGTCAGGAGGTTTCCAAATGGGATTTGCGCTACACTGGAGATTCGGGGTCCTTGAGTGCCTTTCTCGAGCGAGAGGAGGAGCTGAGAGAGGCCAGGGGAGTAACCACGAGGCACTGGTATGGTACCGAGCCAACCGGACACCAGTGTACTCATGGCGGGAACTGGTAGCCGAGATGCGTGCGGAATTCTTACCACCGGATTATGATGACCGACTGCTTACGGAGATTGGAACGACGAACGCAAGGTCCAGAGGAATCCATCGGGGTGTACGTGTCGGCTATGGAGGGTTTGTTCCGGCGTCGAGCCACCCACTTGCACCGAAGAAGAGAAACTAAAGATTCTTCGCAAAAACCTGTCGCCATTCTATCAAACACAATTGGCCCTTACTTCAGTGCAGACGATCGCCGATCTAATCCGAGTGGGACGCTCCTTAGAGGCGACGCGAATCTCCGTGGAAGCTTATCTTCCACCACCCATCAGGAAGTCGAACCGACTTTTAGAACTAGACTTGGCCTACGTTGGTGGAACCGAGAGCGAGAACATAGCAGTGCTACAGAGAAATGTCCTTCAATGTAGGAATTGTAGGGGAAGTGGGCATATGTCTCGAGACTGTAGAGAGCCACAACGATGTTACGGATGTGGGCGAATGGGAGCCCGGAGGGCGACTTGTCCAAATTGTCAAGGCTCTTCAAATAGACCACGGAACGCACGGAATCCGCAGAGTGAACGACGTCCAGCTGGTCCTTCTCAGGAAGGCTTGGAGGGGAGGGGACTCCCAACGCAAACATCGGGAAACGGGCGCTGTGTCCAGTAGGCGGCCGTCTGGACACTAAGGAGGATAGAGGTGGAGCCGCGGAAGAGGCACGAGTAGAATACATGCTGGCAAAAAGGCAAGGGGACAGTCGACCACACCTGGAGGTTGATATCCACGGTCGGAAGTTCCTTGGCCTGGTGGATTCGGGCGCGTCACACACTGTACTAGGTGGAGAAGGTTGGAAGGCCCTAGAGGAGTTGGGTGTAGAGCTCATGGATTCCGAGCAGAAGATTATTCGCCTGGCTAACAGCCAGGGGTGTGCGATCGCTGGGACAGTAGTAGTTCCACTAATATTAGAGAATAAAGTAGAGTGGCTACGAGTTCTGGTCGTACCGGCTATCCCGCAGAGCCTCATCCCCGGTGTAGATTTTGTCAGGCAATTTGGGTTAGTACTAGCAATAAGTGAGGAGAGTTGGAGCTTTTTGAGTGCCTTCGAGGGAGAGGCCGCAGAACAGTTAAAGTCGAGGAGTCGATTGACGGGAATAGAAGAAGCAGCACTCAGTCATCTGCTAGAAGGGGAGTTTCGGTCCATGGGGGATGGCATCGGTTGCACCGGGAGAGTAGAACATGTAATCAAGACCAACTCGCCTCCAACCAAGCAACGATACTATCCGGTGTCTCCAGCCGTACAGAAACACATTGATGCCGAATTGAACGAGATGATCAAAGATGGGATAGTGGAACCATCGTCGAGTCCCTGGGCCTCACCTATAATCCTTGTGGAGAAGAAAGACGGAACGTATCGATTCTGCGTAGACTATCGCAAGTTGAATCGAGTCACGGAACATGATGCGTACCCGCTACCCTACGTGTCGGCTACTCTAGATAAGCTACGAGACGCAAAGTACCTATCGTCGCTGGATGTAAAGTCGGCCTATTGGCAGGTGCCCATGGCGGAGCAGTCCAAGAAGTTTACCGCGTTCACCGTGCCACACCGAGGGTTATTCCAGTTTAAAAGGATGCCTTTCGGGCTACAGAACGCGCCGGCGACTTGGCAACGTCTTATCGATCAGGTTCTGGGACCCGATTTGGAACCTTATGTGTTCACTTATCTCGACGATATTATCGTCGTGACCCAAGACTTTGCCAAACACATGGAAATTCTGAGGGAAGTGTTCAGGCGTCTAAGACAGGCTGGATTGAAAGTATCCCGTGACAAGTGTGAGTTCTGCCGTTCCCAGCTCAAATACTTGGGCTATGTGGTCGATGAGAAGGGGCTGAATGTGAACCCGGACAAGGTCAAGAGCGTGTCACAGATCCCTTCGCCTACGAATGTGAAGGGGGTAAGGCAGTTTCTGGGTATGGTGTCGTGGTATCGGAGGTTTATACCCGACTTTGCCACGATGACGGCACCACTAACGAATCTGCTAAAGAGAAACCAGAAGTTCGAGTGGACCCAGGACTGTGAAACCGCCTTCACCCAGGCGAAAATCAAATTATCGACCGCACCCATCCTCACCTGTCCGGACTACACCCTCCCCTTCTCAATCCAAACGGACGCATCAGATCTGGGTCTTGGAGCCGTATTGTCCCAACACCAGGCAGACGGTGAAAAGGTAATCTGCTACCTTAGCCGGTCGCTGTCGAAGTCTGAGCGGAAATATTCACCTAGAAGGAGTGCCTGGCGGTCTTGTGAGCAGTGAAAAAACTGAGGCCTTATGTGGAAGGGGCCAAGTTTACGGTAGTCACGGACCACTACTCACTCGTGTGGTTGAATAACCTGAAAGACCCGACAGGACGGTTGGCAAGGTGGGCAATACGCTTACAGCAGTATCCTTTCGATATTGTACATCGGAAAGGTAAAGAGCACCTAGTACCAGATGCGCTATCACGGATGTTACCCCAAGGAGAAGTGGCAATGCTGGAGACTGCGAGGGATACATGGGTCGAGACGATGAAGCAAAGGGTGCTAAACGCCCCAGAACGCTTCGTGGGCTGGCGTGTGGCTGAAGGCTCGTTGTGGAAACATGTGCCGGGGAGATATCCAGAACTAGAGGGGTCTGAGGCGTGGAAACGAGTCGTTCCTTAGAGCGAAAGGAAGACCATACTCCACCGGTGTCATGACGACCCAACGGCAGGTCATATGGGGGCCAGTCGCACACTAAGTTGAGTGGTGACAAGGTTTTATTGGCCCAAGATGTCCGCCGACGTAGCCAGCTATGTGCGAAAATGCAAGGTCTGCCAGGCGAACAAGGTCGAAAGGAAAGCTCCCGTGGGATTGATGGTTTCTCGAAGCGGAGAGCCTCGGCAGCCTTGGGAGATGGTATGCGTGGACTTGGTAGGGCCATTACCTCGGTCCAGCCAGGGGCATACCACGATTCTAACCGTCTTGGATTACGTTACCAAGTTCACCCTGCTCTTCCCTTTGCGGCAGGCAACGGCAGTAGCGGTGTGTCGTGTGCTAGAAGAGCAAGTGTTCTTAATGTTCGGAGCACCGAAGTGGCTTGTTTGCGATAATGGGGTCCAATTCCGGGGGGCCGTTACTTCAACGATTAGCTGAGACATACGGAACCGAAATCAAATATACGGCGTTATACCATCCCCAGGCTAATCCGGCCGAGAGAAGAAACCAGGATATAAAAAGAATGTTGCGTTCTTATGTAGCTGATGGTAACTTGGTAACTTTCCACGAAAATAGGGAACGACCCGAAGGGGGACAGGATGGTCTAGAGCCCACAGTCAGAGTGGAGGCACTAACGAAAGTACGTCAGGAAGTGTAGGAGAAAATGCAACAGGCAGCCCGGCTGAGTACGAGACGCTATAACTTGCGAAAAAGAGATGCGAGGTATGAAGAAGGTGATCCCGTGTGGCGAAGGAATTTCACCATTTCGGACGCGACAAAATATTATTCCGCGAAACTAGCGCCTGAATATCTGGGTCCCTTTTGGATCGGCGAACACGTGTCCGGCTGGACATATAGGTTGGTGGACAAGAAGGGTCAAAGCGCAGGAACATGGCACGCGAAAGACCTGAAGCGGTATGTGCACTAATGACACGGTGGGAAAGTAACAAGTGCGACGCGGCATCGGCAGGCAGACCGGTATCCTAGGCTTAGAATCTAAATCTTACATAGTAATCGTAAAGCTAACAATTTGCCTTAAAGATTAGACACTGAAAAGTCGCTTACAGAATATCTTTAGCTAAAAAAACTTAGAATCTAAATCATCTCGGCGATGAGTTAGGTGAGCTCACCTGACGCGTCGCTGGCACTGGCGATTCTGGTACGCAGACTTTGGCCATAATTCAAACGGCTTGGTAGCCGATCGCTCAATCGCACATTCCTTCCTTCTTGTAGTCGTGGCCTTGAAATTTGGACACCATGAAATTTGGAGTTAGGTTCGAAAATTCCTGGACTTAGTTGGATAAATAAAATTATAGCAGTGATAGGGAAATTGCTGGAGTTCGGGGTAGATTGGTAAGGCACTAGGAGTTAGGTAGGGAAATTAGGTAGATTAATCAGATAATAGAATGGATTAATAATATTAACTACTTGTAATTAAAAGGTGGTAGTTTAGGGCACAGAACTATTTGGGTTCATAATATTCGCTACATGTATTCATTAGACGTTAGTTAAGATCACAAGATTACTTGGATTGCTAATATTAATTACTCGTATCAGTAAGGGATTAGCTTAAGACACTGAATTACTAGAATTTAATTAGTGAAAAATTATTGGGGTAGGTTTAGCGTGAAATTAGGGTGGTGATTCAGGCTAAGAAGCGGAGATCGATCCTTAAGTTAGGTAGGGACCGGAGGGTTAATAAACTAAGGTTTGGTTACAGTTCGGATAACTGGGGCTAGTCAGAACGAGCTCGGTTCTCATGAACTCAACATACGAAGGTGGAGTACCAAGCCCCTCAGGTTAGGCTCTATTAGAAGTTAGCCAAAGGTAGGTAGCGAGAGTACTAATCACCAATAACCAAGCTAAAAGTAATGTACCGGAAGTAGGAATAAGATATATAAGTATAGATTTGTATGTGGATATATCTATACGTATGTATTTCTATAAATAGAGTAAGGCAATCGGGGAGAAATAATCTCCATGGGGAAATATATGAGGATTATCAGTTTTACTTCAAGCACTGATTGGCGTTATCGACTTGGCTTAAAAGCTGTCAAATTTAGTTATACTGCAGATAAGCGGATTTCGAGGATATCCTCTTCCAGTAAGGGGGAGTTGTTACGTTGTAACAAGAACCCGAGGCCTAACCAACGACCAATCGACAAGCATGTACGGGCGTACACCTCGCAATGCCGAGCCGTTTGCATTTGAAAAAAAACAACCCTTCCCGGGAAGGGTTGCCCATGTTTAAACCGCGAAACCACCACTCAAATTGATAGGCTAGCAAATGTTGTTTTGAACGTCGCATCCGACTTGTGTCGTACACTAGTCGGATGTCGACGATTTAGCACTAAGCTAAAGTAATGTTACATAGTATACATACATTACATGCCGTAGAGATAAGACTAAACTAAGACTTAAACTAACTAAATCTAAGCGACGCGCTGTCGACGGAGTGGCTGAAGCAGGGCCTGCGCGTCCACTCGCTGGTAATCCCGGAGCTGGCTGTGTTACGGGTGAGCTGCAACCTGAAAGAGAAATATATAAATTTATCATGTTCCTCAATCATCTACTCATACATACTTACCTGCAACCCCCCACGGAGCCGCAACTTCCGACGACTCGCCAACCGCCGGTCAACGAGGCGCTCGCCAGTGACTCACGGTGGATCTCTTCACGCCGACCTGAAATACACCAGAAACACCACAAAGAATCGGTCCGGAAACACGAAACTGAAAGGAATACTTATCTGAAGGAATGCACCACCGACCGGCAGCTGCCAAGTCGTTTTCCTCTGTCACCATTTCTCCAGCCAGCACCCAGCTACAACCCGCCGCCACCGGATTCCCAGGCCGCAACGTGACGAACCACGGTATATTACCACCCGCGAAACGGACGCATATACGCGAAACACACCAATCCACTGTACGTTTCAAATCAAATTCAATTCAAAATATAAACATCCCGAGAACTGTCACTGCGAACTAGATCACAATCACCTGCACAATTCCGAGATCAGCTGTGTTCCATGGAGTGAGACGAAGCAGCAGACATTCACGATGGATTCGAAATTCGAATATGTTGAAGACGTCGAATAGGTCGAATATGTCGAATATTCGGCACGAGCGGCGAGAGTAGCGGTACGTGTCGGAGAACCGCTATTCGTGGGTGGAATAGAAAATGCAGCTCGGGACGGTCGGGCTTTTTACAACGGGCAGCCGAAGTGATCGGAACGTTAATCAATTTGCTCAGGTAACGAAGGCGTATGTGGAAATTTGCTTGTCGCTTTTTACAACGTGCAGCCGAAGTGATCGGAACGTTAATCAATTTGCTCAGGTAACGAAGGCGTATGTGGAAATTTGCTTGTCGCTTTTTACAACGTGCAGCCGAAGTGGTCGGAACGTTAATCAATTTCCTCAGGTAACGAAGGCGTATGTGGAAATTTGCTAGTCGCTTTTTACAACGTGCAGCCGAAGTGATCGGAACGTTAGTCAATTTGCTCAGGTAACGAAGGCATATGTGGAAATTTGCTTGTCGCTTTTTACAACGTGCAGCCGAAGTGGTCGGAACGTTCATCAATTTGCTCAGGTAATGAAGGCGTATGTGGAAATGTGCTTGCTTTTGTACAACGTGCAGCCGAAGTGGTCAGAAGGTTCATCAATTTGCTCAGCCGAAGTGGTCAGAACGTTCATCAATTTGCTCAGCCGAAGTGGTCAGAACGTTCATCAATTTGCCTAGCAGAAGTGGTCCGAACGTTCATCAATTTGCTCAACCGAAGTGGTCAGAACGTTCATCAATTTGCCCAGCCGAAGTGGTCCGAACGTTCATCAATTTGTTCAGCCGAAGTGCCGAAGTGGTCAGTACGTTCATCAATTCGCTCAGCCGAAGTGGTCAGAACGTTCATCAATTGGCCCAGCCAAAGTGGTCCGAACGTTCATCAATTTGTTCAGCCGAAGTGGTCAGAACATTCATCAATTTGCTCAGCCGGAATCGCAGAACTTTGTGGCTAAGGTAAGCCATAACTCTGTTCAAAAAAATTATATGCAATGAATAAGTTTTATTTTAAGTTATTTTCATAAGAAATATTTGATTGTGAAGTTTTAAAAGTTATATTATTTTTTTTTAAAAATCAATTTACATGCTATAAACATTTTCAGTTTATATTCACATTCATTAAAAAAGAAAAATTTGAGTGGTGGTCGACGAGGTTGGCAGCTTTTGACAGGTGCTCGCTGGTTCGGCTTGCATATATATATATATATATATATATATATATATATATATATATATATATATATATATATATATATATATATATATATATATATATATATATATATATATATATATATATATATATATATATATATATATATATATATATATATATATATATATATATATATATATATATATATATATATATATATGTGTAGGTGTATCGCCACATAGCGGAGGGGTGATTGATCGCGTAGGAGTATCCGGTGAGCCGAACCTCACTCAGCGGCTCTCGGCTCCATATTGGGTGATTGAGTGGCACCCACGACCCGTCTCCGACGAGTTACACCCGGGACCCAAACGAGCCGAACCGGAACTCGCCCCCCTAGACCGGGAGGGTAACACTGGAACAAAGGTTTTAAACTGGCTGCGCAAATTATACTTTTGTGCGCCCTTTGCGTAGGCCTGTGTTAATTTCCCCTTCACTTGATTGTGTATTAGACGCAGTCGATCACAATGAGTGCTCAGTTTCACCTCTCCATCCTCAAACGCGTTCAACTGTCGCAAAAGAGCGTAATCAGAGCCATGTTGGATTGGGTGGTAACCAAACATCAGGAAATGGGGGGTACACTAAGTGGCCTCATGTACAACATTTCAAAAAGCTGCACATGATTCCACTAAATGCTCATCCCAATTTCGGTGTTCGTCCCCTATGTAGGCGCTGATTGCGTTAAGGATGCTTCGGTTTGCTCGCTCTGAAGCATTGGCTTGAGGAGAATACAAGGGAGTGAATATCTGCTCGACTCCATATTCTCCCAAGAATTTAGCCAATGCCTTTGCAGTAAACTGAACCCCATTGTCAGAGTGAAAGAATTCAGGCACTCCAAAGGTCAGGAAGATCTCGTTCAAATATTTAATCACGACCTCAGCAGTAGCTTTTGGCAAGTCCTTGAGCCACACAAACTTTGTGTAGTGGTCTAGCACCACGAGTAGCTGGACATTCCCATGTTTTGACCGTGGTTTTGGGCCTATGAAATCCACAAACAAGGGCTGTAACGGTCGATCCGTGTCTCGAGATGAGCCCATTGGTGGTCGCATCACGGCATTCGGAGGCTTAATTTGCTTGCATGTTTTACAAGCTTTGACATGCTCTGCAACGTCTTGCCTTAAACGAGGCCAATAATAATAGCATTGCAGAAGCTCAATCGTTTTCCGAATGCCGAAAGGAGAGCCCAATGGATCATCATGAGCACGGAGAATCAGCTCTAGCTTGTGACTTTCCGGTATCCATAATTTGGTTGTGGGAATGTCCGTGGTCAGCGCTCCTGTCGTGTTGGTGGTAATGTAAACTAGCCCATCCCGAACATAAACGTTCATAAAACGGTCAGGCTGTTTTATGATTTGATTTACCAACTCGACATATTTTGGGTCCTGGAGCGCTGACTCGGGAATGATTGCAGCCACACGATGGTGCTCCTGCAAACATCCAGTTATGGCCATCACCTCCTCGCCGCATCCGTGTGCCCTTGACAACGCATCGGGTACGATGTTCTGTGACCCTTTGCGATGCTCAATGACAAAATCAAAGCCCTGCAGCTTCAAACCCCAACGGGCAAGTCTTCCAGAGAGGTCCTATTGGCTCATGAACCATTTAAGGCTAGCATGATCAGTGATGATGGTAAAAGGCAGCCCCTCGATATATGCCCGAAATTTCTTGACGCTGTGCACCGCAGCCAGGCATTCTAGCTCTGTGATGTTATAGTTGCGCTGCGCAGCATTTAATTTCGTGGACATATAAGCAATGGGATGCTCTCCACCATCGTCATCCTTCTGAAACAGAACGCTCCCGATACCCGTAGTGCTGGCGTCACACTGAATATAAAAGTGTTTGGTGAAGTCAGGATTCACCAGCACTGGAGCAGAAACTAGCAGTTCTTTAACCCTATCGGAAGCCACTCCCGCTCCTTCAGTCCACTGGAAAGCCTTTTTGCTTTTCAACAAGTCTGTCAATGGTGCTGTCGCGGAAGCGAAATTAGGAACAAAACGGCGATACCAGCCTGCCATTCCCATGAACCTTCTCACGTCTTTCGGACTTTTCGGTACTGGGGAAGAAACGATGCCAGACACTTTCTCGGGGTCTGTCTTCAGGATACCGTCACTGACCACATAACCAAGATATCTGATTTCCCTTTTAACGAACTTACTCTTTTCGACATTGATGGTGAGTTTAGCTGCATGTAACAGCTGTGCAATTGTGGAAAGAAGTTCCAAGTGCTCATCAAATGTCGAACTGGTAATAAGTAAGTCGTCAAGGTAGATAAATACCTTGTCATGCAGCTCATGCGGTATAACCCGATGCATCAGTTTGCACATAGTTTGCGGTGCGTTACACATACCAAAAGGCATGACCGTGAAATCGTACAGGGGCCTGCCAGGCACAGTAAATGCCGTTTTCTCCCTAGATTCCGCATCCAAAGGAATTTGCCAAAAGGCATCCTTTAAGTCCAGACTTGTGATGAATTTAGTGGACTGAAGTCGCGAAAGCAGCCCCTCAATCAAGGGCAACGGATACGCATCCTTTATGGTAACCTCATTCAACCTTCGGGCATCGAGACATAGACGCACTTTACCTGGCTTGCGTACTAACGTTTTGGGTGAGCTCCACGCACTGTGACTTTTCTCAATCACTCCCAAGGAAAGCATACGATCTAGCTCATCAAACAACAGTTTCTGGACCGCTGGAGAGACAGCACAGTGTCTCTGCTTGATGGGTTTCGCGGAACCGGTATCAATGTGGTGACTTAGCAAAGAAGTTTTACCAAGCCCCAAAACATTGAACCATGGAAAGCGTTGTTTGACAAGCTCTAAACGTTGCTGATCCTCAGGAAGCAAATGGTGAAAACCAACAGTGGATGTTTTGGGCAGAACCTCAACACTGGAGACTTGCACTGGCGTAATCTGAAACGTATTCCAGAAATCAATTCCCAGATATACACGACCGGTCAAAGATGGAACAATTAAAAATCGTATCATCTTCAAGCGGTCGTTGAATCGCACCAGCGCACGCACGTATCCTAGAACGAGAGCTCTTTGACCCGATGTAGTAAGGGTGTCAGTCTGCAGCATTGACATCTGCAGCCCAAGATCCTTAATCAGGTCTAAAGATCCCGCTCCAAGTATACTCACGCTAGCTCCACTGTCAAGGAGCCCCATGAGCTTCCGACCTTTTATTTCGATTTCAGCAAAAAGCCGATTTTCCCCGTACGGTGTCAGAATTAGTGGTCACCAAAAGTAGAATTTGGTGACCAAGTAAAGGAGCGTGTGTGACGAGAAGTTCGGCCATCTCCGGAGGCCGACCAACTAGAAGGGATATCATAGGACTCAGTCAGAGGCTGATTTGCAGACCAAGGTGTTTGGGTCGCAGTGTCAGCCGTATTTAATGTTTGGCATCCTACTGACGACGCCACAAATCTGGGGCCACATTGGTAGCCACACCTGTGGTCTCGGGACGCCGTTGTTGAATGGCAGATGGACCACTCTGAATCCCCGAATTTGTTGCGATCCATCGGACGTTTCCCGAGTTACTTCACCGTCCACATTTAGGCTTAAGTATGCCAGGGGTCCCACAGCCATAACAAAATAACCTGGTCAGAGGCACAGGACAATCTTGATAAGAATGCCCCAGGTCTTGGCAATTCCAGCAGACCCGGAGATCTGTGGATGGCTGTGCCGACCGAGAATTAGACGCAGGCAGTTGAAACGGACGCATGACTGGAGTTGCGTGGGATGGTGATGCGACTGCTTCCACATAAAACTCGGAGCCGTCGTTATTAAGATCTTGCAGCTCGTGAACCACTCGTCGATTTTGTGAGATTTTGGTTCGTTGCCCTGACGGATACCACACACTTTCAGTCGTCACACACCGCCGCGGCAACTCACGAGCATTTCGGAATTCGAGCCCAGCCACGTGTTCTCGTAGGCGCCGGTTCATGTTGCGTAGCAATATGCACTGGAGGTCAACATCGGACAATGGGTTGCTGAGCTGCAGAGCCATTGCCTCGATCGCATCGAAGAACACCTGGATGGACTCGCCCGGTTTTTGAGTGCGAGCGTCGATTTCTCGCCTGATATCGACGTCACTTCGACGGTCCTCAAAACGCTCTCGCAGCTCCTGTTCAAGATCAGCCCAAGTCACCGAACCATGGAGCTCCATATAACGCCAGTACAACTCTTCCGCTGGACCTTGAAGCAACAAATGTAGGTCGTGAGCGAGTACGGCCAACGAAACCCCATAGCTCGCCGCCATGGTCTTGACTCTAAACAAGAACCGAGTCACGTTGAGACCCGTCGAAGTGCCATCGAAGCGAATTGTCCACTTAGACGGTGGCCTAATAGCGGAGGATCTGCTGGAATTCATCGAATGGAATATTTCAGCTCCGTCCAATCTGCGAGGGATTGCAGGGCCTTCGATATCGGCTCCATCTCCTTCTAAATGACCCGTAGAATGAAAGGGCCCAGGTGCTGACGCTGGTCCTGGAATTGTGGCGGGAACGCCACCTGAAAATGATTGAGCACGTTGGTCTGCTGGTGGAGTGAGCGATAACCGTTCCAATGCTCGGCTTAAGCGATCAAAGCTAGAATCATTATTAGTGGGTCTACGATTGCGTTTTGCTCGAGGCATTTTCCCAAATTATAAAGACCAGCAATCGATTATAAATTATGATAAATAAATATTAATATTTTACAGAAAATCTAAACCCTAACTAATTAAAACCCAAAACCCGATAAAATAGGTAAATTTTAAAACAAAAAGAATCCCTAGATAAATAAACTTAAATCCAATCAAATTCGAACTAAATTCCAATTTATAAGTTCCAATTTGAACACCTAGCGCCGAAGCAATTCTTCAAACAATAAGCAATTCTTCAATAAATAACCGCAACGCTAATAAAACAAAGTTCAATTTAAATATGCAAAACGAAATCATGCAAACGAAAGCCATGCAAAAATCCACTAAATGAAATCTTGAACTCCGATAAAAATAATCATGCCAAAATTATATAAACTAAAATACTAGCAAATGCTAGTACTTGAAAAGAATACAAAAAAAATTAATACATATTTAGGTTCAGTGAAACCAAGTTTTCCAAGGGTATTTAGGATAGGAGGAAAGGTATAAAAATTGGAAAAAGAAACAAAAAGATGGAGGAAAGATGCACCATGACTCCGGGTGGAGCAACCCAGAAGATGCCGGAAGGGAACACTCAATTCAAAATTGATGACACATATTCATCGACAGTTATTGCCGGATATGGGGTCCACAAGGCATCCACGGAATCACCCCATCCTGATGAGAGTATAGAGGCGCCACCCAATTCAAATTACCTAATCAAGCTAAGCGACTCGCAGACGAGGATATGAGTGACGCTCAACCCTCATCAGGCCCAGAACCACAGCCCAATTTTCCTGTCTAACAATTGACAATCCACAACAGCTGAATAGGCGCCACTGTTGTGGTAGCGACCGTTTACAACGAAAGAAAGTAAAGTTGAAATTAAGGGAAGAGAAAAGAAAAAGTAAATGTATTAAGTAAATATAATCCAATATGATTGATCTGATACAAATGCCCTCTACGGCCAAAGAAACGAAAAAAAAAATGGCTGAGGCAACCAAGTGCTCCCGGGAACAAGTGTCACCCCAGCCTATCAGATCATTCATTCGGAGCAGCTAAAAAAAATTAACTAGTTCGAAAAAATTGAAAATGCAAAATCAAACGGAAAAAAGAGCAAAAATAAAGCAAATCAAATACAAGTTAAATAAATGAAATTCGCGATAATCTAAAATGAAATTTGTTATATAAAAACTTAGCATAGTAACAATAAAATGAAGTGAACAACAAAAAAACTCTAGCGCACCTGAACCGCTAGAAACACTAATGTTCGAAGAACAGTAGAAGAATCGTGCAGGTTTTGAGTGCATTTTCCACCACATGAGCTGCTTATTACGGCCAAACTGTTTCAAACGCCACGTTCTACTTTGGTCTCAATAATGCATTAAAACTCATATGGTGGAAGGTTTCAGATATTACCACTGGCATGAATTTTCAACGTTTATGAGAGCAAAACACGGGTTAATTATATTCGTTATCAGTTGCTTATTTCACATAATTTTGAAAGCAGCATCTCATATAACATCAATGAAGAAAATGCTCAGTGCCTGCAGCACTGTAACTGAAGTTGGTGTTTGGGGCTGCAATCCGAAAAATTTGCAGAACTTTAGGAATTGAAACATTGGTTATTTATTTTCATGGTAAATGTTTCCGGTATGAATACTAACTGTAAGCATTTATTGAGACAAAAGTAGCACAACCGACTCGTGCTGGCAACCTTCTGCCAGTATCAAAGCAAAGAATATATCACATCTGGCTTCACGTTGTTATATTACATTCGAAGTTATAGGAGTATAAAGAAATTTAGGGTTACCTACAGGAAGTTTTTTCAAATAATCGAAAGCTTAATATTTGCTGTTTATTGTCACTACAATATCATAGAAATTGAAAATTCTGCGATTAAAACCGCTTAATAAAGATATTACAAACAAATATAAAACCAACAATAGCTGGCAACCCTAACGTGGCCTTTCAAACCAAATGTGGCCTGAATTATGTTTATAATAGGTTCCATTAATTGTATGAAATTCGTATTGATTTCATGACTGCACTGGAAGCTATAGGGCAAAAAGTTTTATTTTCCTGAGCGAATTATCAAAACTAAAGACACAAAAATTACCATTGCTGGCAGCAACAATCGAATTTTTCAACCAAATTTCTATCAATCAGAGTTTAGAGTAGGGTGCAGCTACTGTGTCAATTTCATGAAAATCTGGTTACTTATTCACATTTCATAGGGCAAAAAGCATTTTTTTTCTTTGTAATTTTTCAAAATGGCACCACTGGAACAGAGTTGCGTACAATTTAAAAATCGCTTCTATCAGACCTGGCCCTACTCAAGTCCAATGCATTCTGTAAATTTCAATTCTATCTGATTATTGATTCGTGAGTTCCCGTGAACAGAAGTTTTTTGAAGCTAAAAATATAGGTTAACTGAGAAAGGGTTACCGTTCTTGTCCGACATGAAATTTCCAAAGTTTTTACTTTGACTGTGTAGACTGAGCATAAGATTTGTATACAGATTGGTTTTATTGTAGAAACAGACATTTTTTTAGGATATTCGATTGTTTGATTGTTTTCACTTCCAAATTTTTATTTTTTCAAATTTAAGACACCAAAATTAATCATAGCTGGCAGCTCCAACCGAATTTTTCAACCAAATTTCTACCAAACGTGGTTTAAAATAAGGTCCAGCTACTGAGTTAATTTCAAAATCGAACGATTCAATCAGAACTTATAGGGCTAAAAGCAGTTATCTTTTTTAGTGATTTTTCAAGATGGCACCACTGGCACAGAATCACCCGTATTTCAAAATCACTTCTATCAGACCTGATCCTATTTAAGACCAATACATTCTGCAAATTTCAATAAATTCTGTTCATCGGATCGTGAGTTTCCGTGAACAGAAGTTTTTGATGCTAAAAATATAGGTAACTTGGGCAAGGGTTACCAGGCATGCCCGTTATACCATATCAAAATTTTTTTTTTTTGATTATGTTAACAAAGCTACAAAAATTTACATATAAGTGGCTTTTTTTTAAGAAACGACATTTTTTTCAAGAGAGACGATGATTTGGAGGTTTTCACTTTCAGTGCCTGCCCTAGCTACAGGGTTGCCAGCACGCTCATTAAAACGTACATTTATCTACAACTAAATAAAACAAACATGTCCTGAAAATTTCGTAATGATTGAATAGCTTTGTCGAAAGTTATCGCAATTTAAAAATTTTCAAATATTCCCGTTCTCTTTTTAGGCACCCAGCACACACATGGGGTTAAAAAAATCTAAACGTTATCCGATTCGCATGTAAAACTTGTTCGAAATTTATGTCGTCAACTTTATTTTTGCAAAAATTATTTGTGTACGGAATAATAGGTATATTAAAAAAAATCACTAAAATGGCCGCCGGTTAAAGATTATTAACTTTTTGTGAGACCTGGCACTATTCTGCATGTACAACCAATGTGTCCTGCAAAATTCAGCTCAATCGGATGGCACGTTCCTGAGATTTTTTCACTGAAATTTTTTGAAGATATATATATATATATATATATATATATATATATATATATATATATATATAATATATTATATATATATATATATATATATATTATATATATATATATATATATATATATATATATATATATATATATATAGAAATAGAATTTTAGGCCCAAAGTGATTTTAATTACTAATGTTCTTCTTCGAACATTAGTAATTAAACCCGGTTTTGCACCAAAGCCTTGAAAAAATTTTTGGGCGCCAGTTGTTGCGGAACAGCTGTTGAACAGCCGCCACCACAACAGAAATTTTAGCCCGACCTGCTACCCCCGCGTGACTTATGTGCGGCTAGACACAGGTATCGTGGGTTGGTTGAAGGGCAGGTCAGGCCCTAGCTGTGTCACGCACTACGGGACACGGGACCAACATAAAAAAAAAAATCAAGGTGGAAAGAAAGGAGCCCACCTTTAACATGGCTTCCACTGAACCTATTCGCCTGGTGTTTTACTTACTCATTGCAATTTTACTATTCTTTAATATAAAAAAACTAATGCAAGTTCTTTCTTTTTTAACGTAAAACCAAATATATTCAAAATAGTAAAATAAATAAAAAGAAAACAAGTCTCCAAAACAATCTAAAAAAATATTCAAAAATCAAGTAATTCTAAATATACAATGAACTTCAATTACTATAAAAGTAAATAAAAATAAAACAAAATATCCATGCAATAACTTCCAATAAATTAAATATTAAAATTCATTAATATTTACATACCATAATATCAAAAATAATTTCTCTTACCAGTGTTCCGGAGGACGATACCGTATCCTCGCTCACTGTAACGTTAATTGGTTTTATTGTTTTTAAGAGTTGAATTAAATTATCAAAACTAAACTGTTGTTTATATATATTATATTATATTTTTTAAACTATTTGCTCAAAAAGAAATTTGCATTAGGATAAGACGTTACTTCAACGTCGTATCAATATTAATTTTCAAATCGTTTAATTGTCGATGATTAATTCAATTTTGTTTCCCGTTCTAAACACTGGTGTGGAGAAAAGATCCTGCATGCACTTCCATCAGTATTATATTACTAATTTTCGAAGAAAAGTAGTATTAAACTCGTTCCGCCGAAAATTCATTATTTCTTTATATATATAATATATATATATATATATATATATATATATATATATATATATATATATATATATATATATATATATATATAATATATATATATATATATATATATATATATATATTATATGTATATATATATATAATAAATATATTATATATATATATATATATATTATATATATATATATATATATATAATATATATATCATCAAAATGATTAAGGGAGATAATCTCTGGAGTGGCCGATCCGATTGAGCTGAAACTTTCGGAGAACTTAGATGTATTTAGTAGGTAGGTTCACGATTTGCTAAAATTCAGATATCCTAAACCTTTTGGCGGTGGCGAGCGTTTTAGTGAATTTTGAGGTACTCCTGTATTTAAAAGCAGCGTGTGAATTTTTGTTCAAAAAAAGTATTGGGAATGAAAAACTTATTATGTTTTAAGCTTGTTTATGGTAAAGAAATGGAAATTTTGAGCCGTGTGTGGTTGGTGCAGCGTGCCTAAAAGTAGGCAAGGATTTTTTTCAAATTCTGATTTGTCATTACTTCTGACGAAAACATTGGATCATCGTGAAATTTGCAGAGCGTATTGATGTTGACTAAGGTTTAATACACATGGATTTTCAAGGTATCACTGTAGCTGCGGCAGGCTCTTGAAAAAAAATCCTTCAAATCATTGAATCTGCTGAAATTTTTTGATTTTTGACAAAAAATTCATATCATTGATAAATTTTAACGTTTGTCAATCATGTCAATTTGAAATTTTTTAAATTTCGATTTGCACAAGAACGGCAACCCATCACTAAATTACCTCTATTTTCAGCAGTCGAAAGTTCTGTTCACGAAAACTGACGATCGGATTATCCGATCATAATGAAATTCACAGAACATGTTGATATCAACTAGAACCAGGTCTGATAGAAGTGATTTTGAAATGCGGGCAATCCTGTGGCAGTGGTGCCATCTTGAAAAATCACTGAGAAAAAAAAACGGTTTTTGGCCTATAACTTCCGATTCAGCCATCAGATTTAAACGAAATTCACACAATATTTAGAATTTACTTAAGGTAACATTTGGTAAAAATTTGGCTGAAAATTTAGAATAGGGTTGCCAGCTATGGTGATTTTTGTTTCCGAAATCTTGCAAATTTGCTCAGCAAACTAAATTTTTTCCCCTATAACTTCCGGTGCAGTCATGATATCAAAATGAAGTTTATGCAGTAAATACATTTTAATGTGAGTAAATTTGATAGGAATTTCGTACAAAAATCGTGAAAGGGCTGCCAGCTATGACAATTTTTGTAATTTTTTGGAATTTCTTTTCTGCGCGACTTTGTCATTAGATTTGCAAATGGAAACGATCCTGCAATGAAAATTAACAACAAATATTATCGCTTTAAAAATTTGAAAAGTTTTGAGGGTGGTAGCCCTAAAAAATTTTTCACCCGTATAACTTCTACCGCAGTGATTCAATCGAAACGAAATTTATTGGTTGGGTTTAGTTTAACGTGAAGCAGAATTGGTGTATATTTTGCTTTGCTGCTGACACAGGGTAACGAGCTTTAGCAATTTTCGTAACTATTGCATCAACAGATGCTTCAAATTACATACACATATGCAAAACATTTGCAATAAAACTAAGAAACCAATTTTTAAATTTTCCGAGTTTTGAACATTTTTTGGATGGCAGGTTCAAACAACGTTAACCAATAAATCTTTCGACGAAATCTTGAACATTTTCATCATTTGTGTTATAGTTTATTTCTGTTGCTTTGAACGAGGAATGGTTGATATGATTCTACAAAAAAGTGTATTACGTCTTTCCACATTGTCACTCAAAGACAATTTCTTCGAAAACTAGTTTTCTAGCGGTTCAGGTGCGCTAGAGTTTTTTTCATCTCAATTAAATTCCCAGTGTGAATATCTATAGCCATAAAATCAAATCAGCAACGGAGATCCAGTTGTTGTCAGAGGCATCTTTCCAATACTTTGTATAGTATCATAAATTCTATATAAAATAGTGTTTGAGTTAAACGATAACTCTGTTCGGTAATGATTGCTAATTGCACCAACTCGCAATCAAATCACAGTGCTATCCCACGCGCATTAACTTTCACAAGTTCGCAAAATTTTTCCCAGAACATATTCCAAAGGTAACTTTGTACGATATTTAGCGTACTTTTATCACTATGTGCACACTATTCTTCTGGACAGGTTTATCCGCGCACAAATTCTCGATTCCGATTCGTGTTCAATTGGATTATGTGACGTATAGTACGAATTTAGCACAAAATTAGAATAATTTTAATCTCTACAGTTTTTCAATTTCGCGAATCAAACCAAATTATAGATTTGCATAATCTCAAGAACTTCGACGCTCTCGCAAACGCTTAGACCAAGACCACCTTTTGGGTCCAGCGTCAAAACCAAAACTCCCCAGGTTCAGCGCCAAAATCCAACTCCCCGTCCCCAGCAAAAACTCACGCCAACCAGCTAGTTCAGTTTTCAGCTGATCATACCGTTGTCGCCAACTCCCGCAACAGCTTATTTATCAAGCAAGCATTACCCAAACATCAAGCAATGCAGTTCAAATGCACTCAGGTGTTGATTGCATTGGAACTGCACCGCTTCATTGTTGTTGTTTTTTTTCAGTGTTTAGGTGATGCTTGCAGAGCAACAACCACCCGTTTTGTTTTATACAGGCAATGCAATTCGAATGCCAATAGATTTCAATAACACTAATTGAGTGCAATGACATCCGAATTGCACCGCCTGACTGTTTTGTTATGTTGTTTTTTTTTTACTAATGTTCCAAGAAGAACATTAGTATTAAAATCACTTTGGCCAAAAATTCATATTTCTATATATATATATATATATATATATATATATATATATATATATATATATATATATATATATATATATATATATATATATATATATATATATATATATATATATATCATAAAAAAATTTCAGTGAAAAAATCTCAGGAACGCGCCATCCGATTGAACTGAAATTTTTAGGACACATTGGTTTATATGCAGAATAGTGCCAGGTATCACAAAAAATCTTTAACCCTTTGGCGCCGGCGGCCATTTTAGTGATATTTTTAATATACCTATTATTCCGTACACAAATAAGTTTTGCAAAAATAAAGTTAACAAAATAAATTTCGAACGTATTTTACATGTGAATCGGATAATATTTTGGAATTTTTTAATCCCATGTGTGCGCTGGGTGCCTAAAAAGAGAACGGGAAAAATTAAAAATTTTTAAATTGCGATAACTTTTGACAGAGCTATTCAATCATTACCAAATTTTCAGGACATATTGGTATTATTTAATTGTAGATTTGTGTAGCTTTTGATGAGCGTGTTGGCAACCCTGAAGCTAGGGCAAGCACTGAAAGTGAAAACCTCCAAATTATCGTCTCTCTTGAAAAAATGCCGTTTCTTCAAAAAAAAAGCCACTCATATGTAAATTTCATGCTTTTTTTACATAGACCAGAAAAAAAAAGTTGATATGGTATAACGGGCACGCCTGGTAACCCTTGCCCAATTTACCTATATTTTTAGCATCAAAAACTTCTGTTCACGGAAACTCACGATTCAATGAGCAGAATTAATTGAAATTTGCAGACTGTATTGGTCTTAAATAGGACCAGGTCTGATAGAAGTAATTTTGAAATGCGGGCGATTCTGTGCCAGTGGTGCCATCTTGAAAAATCACTAAAAAAGATAACTGCTTTTAGCCCTACAAATTCTGATTGAATCGTCCGATTTTGACGAAATTCACACAGTAGCTGGACCTTATTTTAGACCATCTTTGGTAGAAATTTGGTTGAAAAATCCGCTTGGAGCTGCCAGCTATGATATATTTGGTGTCTTAAATTTGAAAAAATAAAAATTTGGAAGTGAAAACATTCAAATCATCGAATATCCTAAAAATGTCCGTTTCTTACAATAAAACCAATCTGTATACAAATCCTATGTTTTATCTACACGTTCAAAATAAAACTTTGGAAATTTCATGTCGGACAAGAACGGTAACCCTTTCCCAGTTAACCTATATTTTTAGCATCAAAAACTTCTGTTCACGGGAATTCACGAACCAATAATCAGATACAACTGAAATTTACAGAATGCATTGGACTTAAGTAGAACCAGGTCTGATGGAAGCGATTTTGAATTGTGGGAAACTCTGTGCCAGTGGTACCATCTTGAAAAATTACAAAGAAAAAAAAACTGCTTCTTGCCCTATGAAATGTGAATTAGTAACCAGATTTTCATGAAATTGACACAGTAGCTGCATCTAACTTTAAACTCTGTTTGGCAGAAATTTGGTTGAAAAATTCGATTGGTGCTGCCAGCTATGGTAATTTTTGTGTCTTTGGTTTTGAAAATTTGCTCAGGAAAATAAAACTTTTTGCCCTATAACTTCCAGTGCAGTCATGAAATCAATATGAATTTCATACAAATAATGGAACCTATTATAAGCATTATTCAGGCCAAATTTGGTTGAAAAGCCTCGATAGGGTTGCCAGCTATTGTTGGTTTTGTGTTTGTTTGCAATTTCTTTATTAAGCGGTTTTATCGTAGAATTTTCAATTGGTAATGATATTGTAGTGACAATAAACAGCAAATATTAAGTTTTCGATTATTTGAAAAAACTCGCTACAGGTTACCCTAAATTTCTTTATACTCCTATAACTTCGAATGTAATATAACAACGTGAAGTAGATGTGATATATTCTTGGCTTTGATACTGGAGAAAGGTTGCCAGCACGAGTCGGCTGTGCTACTTTTGTATCAATAAATGCTTACAGTTAGTATTCATACCGGAAACATTTACAATGAAAATAAATAACCGATGTTTCGATTCCCAAAGTTCTGCAAATTTTTCGGATCGCAGCCCCAAACACCAACTTCAGTTACACTGCTGCAGGCACTGAGCATTTTCTTCATTGATGTTATATGAGATGCTGCTTTCAAAGTTTGGTGAAATAAGCAACTGATAACGAATATAATTAACAAGTGTTTTTCTTTCATAAACTTTGAAACCCATGCCAGTGGTAATATCTGAAACCTTCTACCATATGAGTTATAATGCATTCTTGAGACCAAAGTAAAACGTGGCATTTGAAACAGTTTGGCCGTAATAAGCAGCTCATGTGGTGGAATATGCACTCAAAACCTGCACAATTCTTCTACTGTTCTTCGAACATTAGTCGTTCTAGCGGTTCAGGTGCGCTAGAGTTTTTTTTATTGCAGTGAGTGGCGGCAAACAGCTGGCCGTAACAGATTTTGGAATCTGTCCTGAAATAAGTCTTGACATCCATTCATTTGCATGCTTGTTTTAATTGCTTCATTGTTTCTAGCATTAAAACAGGACTGCTAAGCTCCAGCCGTGGAATTGATATAGTTTTTAAAGGACTTTCGATTTTGCACTCAATAAACATGTCGATGTATGTCATTCTGTTGTTACAACTCGTAAATATATTACTGTTGCATACGCTACGCTAGATACATCGCAAAACCAAAGCAACTCCATCCTTGCGTTTCTTGTGGAACTGTTCCACCTACGGATGCGCAGCTCCTCAATGATTGATAATTGTCTTCGTGTCTCAACCCAATCCTTGACTGCAGCCAGAGGAACTCCGTCATCCCAGCCTAACTTTTAAAGCCAGAGTTTTTGCATTGTGATTTTTCCAATGATAATGCAAGGTTGCAACCAACCCAGTGGGTCAAAGAGTTTTGCTATCTCTGACAGTATAGATCGCTTTGTCAGTTTCTGTTCCTCAGTCACTTTAACTTTGAACAAAAAGTTGTCTTGTGCCGGATGCCATTGCAGTCCTAGCGTTTTAACTTCTTCAGATAAAGCTATTTCCAATGGTTTTTGATTTGCGCGATCGCTTTCTGGAATTTCTTCCAAAAGGACGTGGTGGTTAGCTGACCATTTCCGCAGATGAAACCCTCCTTTACTTAGTTTTGACTTGAGTTCGTCTTGTATGTGCCTTAATTGGGTGAGATCATTTGAGCTACTGAGAAGATCGTCCACATAAAAGTCCTGGAGAATCATACCAGTGACATCAGGGTATGCATCCCGTTCATCAATGGCCAACTGCTGCAGTGTGCAAATTGCCAGAAATGGCGCGCATGCTGTACCATATGTCACGGTTTTTAGTCTTTAATGCTTAATTGGCTCTTTGACGTTGAATCTCCACACAATACGCTGATATTCACGATCACTTTCGTGAACTTGTATTTGCCGATACATCTTCTCTATGTCAGCGGCAATTACATATTGATGATTGCGCCATCTCAGCAATATGTGTAGAAGGTTCGGTTGCCAACTTTGAGTAGATGATTTAAAGATTTTTCACCGAACGACTTCTGTGATGCATTGAATACAACATGCAGTCTTGCCGTAGAGCTCCTTTCCTTAATGACCTCATGATGTGGTTAATAGTAACAATTTGTATTTTGAACTAGATTGTCTGGTACCTCCTCCATATGACTGAGCCTTAGATATTCTTCCATGAATGCATGGTATTCCTTCTTCCACTCAGGATAACTAGCGAGGCGCTGTTCTAGCTACCAAAATCGAATATATGCCATTCGTACCGACTGCTTTAGATCCCTTCTATGGTCAACGCTTGACTTGAACGGCAGCATAACTGTGTATGTCCCACTTGCGCTTCTGGTCGTATTTTGAACGTAGTGTAGCTCTGCTTCGAGGTCTTCTGGTGTTCGTTTAAGATCTACCGATGGCTTCTCGATTTCCCAAAATTGTCTGAGAGTTTTATCCAATTCCTCGTAAGCTACGAAAGAAACTGACTCTGATTCAGTGCGTGCGTCAGCCAATGATCCGAACAAAACCCAGCCAAGTTTGGTTTTCTGAGCACACGGCTGTCCGTGTATAAAACCTCGGTGCGAAATACTACCGTATACGTCGGCACCGTGGAGCAAGTCAATGCGCGATGGACGGTTGAAATCAAGATCAGCCAATCTCAAGTTCCTGATCTGCCTGGGCAAGTCTACATTTATGCTAGTGGCAGGTAACACGGCTGTAATTTTCGGGATGATTAATGCCGAAAACTGTAGAAGAGCGTCTTTCCCCTTCTTTCCCAGGTTGGCTGTGATCTCTACTACCCCTCTCGTAGTCACTGCTTCCGAACATCCAATGCCTCCAATAGCCATATTAGAGTGTTTTCGCGGTAGTCCCAAAAGCTGAACAGCCGATTCTGTTATAAATGACTTTTGCGAGCCAATGTCCAGTAATGCTTGCAGTTTGACTATTGCACCTTCGTTGGTTTTTATTGTGATAAGTGTTGTTGCAAGCAGTACCTGAGCGGTGGAAAGAAGTGTGCTATGTGCTTGTATCGCAGCGGAAGCTGATGCAGGCAATGCTGATTCTATCGACTTGGTTTTAATGCCTCCATCATCGGTTGCGTGCAAAAGTGTGTTATGTCGCTTTGGACAGAGTTTGCAATTTCTTTTTGACTGGCATTGTTTCACTGCATGTTCATCTGAAAGGCAGTTGAAGCACAGTTTCTTACTCTTGACAATTTGTCGTCGTAAGTCTATTGATGCTTTCTTACATTTATCGCATTCAAATAAGCGATGATGGTGATTGCACATAGCGCAGCGTGTTGTTTGCACTTGAGCAGTGTGCGTTATAGTCTTCTTGAACGGCCTTGTATTCGCACATGGGCTTGTCAAGGTTAACGCGTCTAACATCGTGAACGGTTGCGTTAAGAAAGCTATGAACTTCTCAAGTGTTGGTACTTCTTTGCTGGCGCTTATCGCATTCTGCCACTCAGCCCTCGATTCTTTGTCGAGTTTGCTATTCAGAATGAAGATAACGTCAAGATCGAAACCATTGATCTTTAGTGACTTCAAACTTGCTGTAAGCTGGTTGGTGGTGTTCACCATGTCCTTCAACCCATTTGTATCATTTGGTTGACATAAACTCGCATTCCACCAACTTTGCATTAGCGCCTGTGCTATGAGTTTGACGTTGTCATATCTTTCGCACAAGAGGGACCATGCGGCTTCATAGTTGCCACCGACTATGTTCAGATGACTGATGAGCCGTTCAGCATCTCCCTTCAGGTTGCTGCGGAGATACTGCATCTTCTCTACACTGGATAATATTTTATTCGAGTGCACCATGCTTTGATAGAGGTCACGGCAAGCTGTCCACTTTCCATAATCACCATCGAATACAGGGATCTTTATCCGCTCGAGCTGGAGGCTGTCTCCCGCACTTGCCATTGGCTGCGATTGTTGGGTTGACGGTCCAGCCAGAGGAAGTTCAGCACAGAATCTGTTCACTTTATCTCTGAATACTGTTTTGTACTCCAAAACGAGGTCTTCCATTTTTCCATAGTCTTCTGGGTACTTTTACAGCAATGCTTTGTCCTCTGCTTGGTAATGAGCATGTGTTTGAGCATAAATTCCCTCACATGCCCTCTATTGTTCTTCAAGCCGCTGCAACCTGGTCTCAAAGTATGCCAAAAAATGGCGACTGGTTGGATCCTTCCTGAAATTCGCTATGACTCGGTTGATGCTGTCGAAGTTGAGTTTCTGCGTTGCAATGAGACTGGCCATTTCCACCTTCTGATGTTTTTTGCTCTCCTGTTTGCGAATGGACGCTCCTTTGTAGCGTCAGAATCAATGCTGCTTCCTCTTTTGGATAGGTTTCACTATTCTTTCCTTGTGAACAATGCTCTGTTCTTCCAAGTGATAGCCACTGGTATTGTTCCTGTATTCTGCAACCCCCTTGTTTTCCGAATATCATACATCCGGCTCGACGGGCCAATGTTCTGGAAAACACAAAACCAATGAAACTCTAAAAGGCTGATTGATAAGTGAAAATTTATTTTTCCATGGTTTACATTTTTACATCTTAATTCTGCTTATGTGACTATTACACATATTTTGCTATTTTGTAAATCGAAATAAACTTAAAGAACTATAGTATTTAATGACTTAAATATACTTTTATTATTTGCCATAAGTTAATACTTATATTAGCTACATGGCAATGAGTATTTTGAATATATTGATCTTGCCGTTATATATATATATATATATATATATATATATATATATATATATATATATATATATATATATATATATACATATTTATATATTTATATATATATATATATATATATATATATATATATATATATATACATATATGTATATATATTTAGGTTATTATTAAATGTTTATTTAAAGTAAACTAATATTACACAAGAAATACATAAAAGATATAATAATCTCGAGCGTTCACGTGCAGCGGTTGATGATGATGAAGATGGACAACATGGATGACTCACGTCGGGCGAACAATATAGCGGCTCACTCTGCACTATCCACTTGATTACAGCGGTGAAGCAAAATCATGCTAAGTTCGCAACCGGTCGGCTACAGTATTCCCCCCGTGGAAAAAACAATTCAGCGATATCGGGGCGGAATGATGACGCGACGTCCTGAGCGCGTGACTTGGTTGTGAGATCCAGATTCTTCTGTTGGCGGGTCGTTGCAATCGTGAACATCTTCTTCGTTGCTTATTAAGTATGCAGGTTTTAACCTGTCAATTGACACATTGGATATTCGACCGTTGATATTGATTTTGAAAATTTTCTCATTTCGTTCCAGCACTTCGTACGGACCTTGGTACGGTTGAGACAAGGTTGGCCGAATAGAATCGTTGCGCAAGAAAACGTGTTTGCAGGTTTCGAGATCCTTTTGAATAAAGATCTTTTGATTCGAATGCCAAGTAGTGTCATGCGGGCGTAAGTTTCGCATTGATTTCCGCAGGTCAGCTACAACTTCTGTCTCCGTCTGGTTACGTACGTCCTCGCTGAAGAATTCTGCCGGAATACGAAGCGTCGTACCGTAAACCAGCTCGGCAGGCGAAGCTTTGATATCATCCTTGAATGTTGTTCGCAGACCCAAAAGAATCATCGGCAAATGCTCAGTCCATCGGTCGGTATCGTGGCAAGTAATGGCAGCTTTTAAAGTTCTGTGCCACCTTTCAATAATACCATTCGACTGTGGATGGTATGGCGTCGTCCTAAGGTGTCTGGAACCAAGAGTGCGAATCAGCTCAGTGAACAGCGTTGATTCAAACTGTCGTCCCTGATCTGACGAAATGTGGGTCGGCACTCCAAACCGTGAAATCCATCCACTAAGAAGTGCTTGTGCAATAGAAGCGGCGGTCATGTCCGGAACAGGGATTGCCTCCGGCCACCTCGTGAATCTGTCTATAATTGTGAGGCAATATCTGTGACCATTGCTTGGCGGAAAGGGTCCAACAATGTCAATGTTGATATGTGAAAATCGAGCGCCTGGTACACTGTAGCGCGCAAGAGGTGAATGTGTATAACGCTGCACCTTTGCTTTCTGGCACTCGATGCACGTCTTAGCGAATTCTCGACTATCTTTTCGGATGCCCGGCCAAATAAATCTCTGTGTCATTAACTTGACCGTAGCTCTTGTTCCAGGGTGAGATAAATTATGCGTCGACTGCAGAAAATCACGCCGAAATTTTTTCGTGATGAAGGGTCGGATTATTTTCGTAGAATAATCGCAGTAAATTTGCTTTGTACTTCCTGGAATGCTAAAAAGTTTGAATTTGATCGACCGATTTGAATTACTTTTTTGCAAGAGTTGTTGAAGTTCATCATCAGCTAATTGATCATCTGCTAGTTCATCATAGCAAATATGTGGAACGGTGTTGATGGATGCAATACGAGAGAGCAAGTCGGCTGTAACGTTGTGTTTTCCATTTACATATCTGATGTCGGTCGTGATTTGTCCGATGTAATCCAGTTGGCGAGCTTGACGATCTGAAGTTTTATCTTGTTTTTGACGGAAGGCAAATGTAAGAGGCTTATGGTCGGTGTAGATGTGGCACGTCCGGCCTTCTAACATGAACTTGAAGTGGCGCACAGCAAGATAAACAGCCGTAAGCTCGCGATCGTACGTGCTATACCGTAACTGTGCTGGTTCAAATTTTTTGGAAAAGAACCCCAATGGTTCGATTTTCTTTTCGTTTACTTGGTGGAGAACTGCCCCAGCTGCTATGTTCGACGCGTCAACCCAAAGAGATAATTCAACATTTTTTGCTGGATGGGCTAGCAAAGTTTTACTTGCCAACTGCTGCTTACTTTTTTCAAAAGCAGTTTTTGTCTCCGGAGTCCACGTAAGCAACGATCTGTCATTACGAATGTTCCCAGTGCACATAGTGAACAATGGTACCTGAGCTTCGATTGCATTTGGAATGAATCGTCTGTAAAAATTTATCATCGCCAGAAATTTTTTCAAGTCCTTTACATTCGATGGCTGTTGAAAATTCTGAATGGCACTTACACGCTCCGGCAGTGGACGAATTCCGTCGGCAGATATATGATGGCCGAGAAAGGTTATCTCACTCCGAGCGAATTCACATTTGGCTACGTTAATAGCTAGGTTATATTTTTTAAGTCTGTCGAATAACAAACGTAAATGGAGTTGGTGCTCCTCAGGCGTCGAAGAGGCTATGCATAAATCATCTAAATACGCAAACACCATGTCTAATCCACGTATAACGTTATGCACCAAACGTTGAAATGTTTGGGCTGCATTGCGCAAGCCAAATGTCATGTAGACAAATTCAAATAAGCCGAATGGCGTTATTATTGCTGTTTTCGGCACGTCACTTGGATGCACTGGGACTTGGTGAAATGCTTTCTGTAAGTCGACTTTAGAAAATATTGTCTTACCTTGCAGAATCGCAGTGAAGTCCTGTAAGTACGGTAATGGGTACTTGTCGGGAATGGTTATCGCATTGAGGGCTCGATAGTCTCCACATGGTCTGTATGATCCATCAGCTTTCTGAACCATGTGAAGTGGGCTTGCCCAACTGCTGCTTGATGGCCGGCAAATTCCAAGCTGCATTAGGTGTTCAAACTCTCGACGAGCTGCAATGAGCTTTTCTGGTGAGAGACGTCTAGGTCGCGCTGTGACAGGATGACCATTCGTCATGATGTGGTGCACGACATTTGAAGTTACGGCTGTTTCTGGCTGCAAGAGTCGTGTTATACTCGCATGTTCGTTCAGAAGAGTCTGGAAAGGCATTAGACTGTTGATAGATTTAATGCCTGTGATGGGTGTCGACGTAAGAATTCCTGCTGACTCAAGCTTTGTAACGTTGTCTATGAGACGACTTCGCTTTAAGTCAATAAGGAGATCGAAATGCTTAATGAAATCGGCACCAATTATATTAGCTGAAACATCCGCTATTAAAAATTTCCACAAGAATGAACGGCGAAGACCCAAATTAACTTCAAGTATAGCTTCTCCGAATACCTGAATTGGTGTCCCGTTGACAGCAAAGAGTTGCATTGTTGTCGGTTTGAGTTTATCTAAACGTGGGTGCTTGGCAATAACAGATACATCAGCGCCCGTATCAATTAAAAAACGTAGATTGTTGGTCGCGTCGGATATTTTAAGGCGATATACATGTACAGCATCTGATGGTACGCCCGAATTCGATGCTGCATTAGACACTGGATGTCATTGACGTTCGTATGCGGGATCCGACTTGGTAAAGTAACACGGTTTCCTGCATTTGCGTGCCTCGCCACCATAGACTCGATGATACCAGCATGTGTGGTATTCTGCTCCTCGTGAGTTCGATCGAGCTCGATCAGCGCAACCTCGGCTTCGTGAACGTGGCCGTCGAACAAAACGATCCTGATCCGTAAATATTCTCTCTAAACGTTTCGAGAGCTGAGCCACGTCTGCCTGAAGACTTTCTAGAGTGATTGCTCCGTGCATATCGTCAGTTTCGATCGCATTGACGTTTCGCAGGCTAAGTGAATCGACGATCGCATCGGCGATAGTTGCTTTACCCACTGCATCACCACTATAAGCAATGGCTGCTGCTTGAGCATGTGTTGGAAGTCTTGCTGCCCACAAATCGAGTAGGATTGTTTCACTCAGCGAAGCGCCAGCAACCCGGCGCATTTCATTGAACAGCTGACTGGGTTTCATGTCACCCAGTGGCATGTCGGAAAGTACTCGCTGGAGTCGGCGCTGCTGGCTATCTGCGAAATGCTTAAGTAGCCTTTCCTTTATGTATGTGTATCGGTCCTGTTGTGGGGCTGCGTCTACGACACTACGTAATTCGATTAACTTGCCTGGCGGCACTTGCGCCATGACAAAGTTAAATTTCCGCTTGTCATTACTGATGCCACACGCCGCGAACCAAAATTCGAATGACATGAAATATGCTTCGATGTTCCTTCCCGTCATCGATGGAGGGTTGAGCCGTGGGACCGTGGTTGCATCCACATGTGACTCTTCGCCCGACGGCAACTGTTGCGATTGCGAATCGATGTTATTCTCGGTCATCGCTTTTATTAATTGGGGTGCTTGTGCTCACTTTTTACGGGGTCACCACTTTAGGTTATTATTAAATGTTTATTTAAAGTAAACTAATATTACACAAGAAATACATAAAAGATATAATAATCTCGAGCGTTCACGTGCAGCGGTTGATGATGATGAAGATGGACAACATGGATGACTCACGTCGGGCGAACAATATAGCGGCTCACTCTGCACTATCCACTTGATTACAGCGGTGAAGCAAAATCATGCTAAGTTCGCAACCGGTCGGCTACATATATATATATATATATATATATATATATATATATATATATATATATATATATATATATATATATATATATATATATAAATATATATATACATATATATATATATATATATATATATATATATATATATATATATATATATATATATATATATATATATATATATATATATATATATATACCAAATCATAGCTTGTAAGTAATAAAACCACAGTGCCACTAACCTTCTGGGCCAACCGGCGTTGACGATATTACCATTGGGTCCATGGCACAGAATTCGTCACAGTTGTGCGTCCTGGGTTTGACGTAACTAGTTGGGTGCTGCATCTCGTCCATCGCTTCGCTAACACCTTGGTGGTAGTCACGATGCCTACCTCATCGGCTCATATCCCGCTAACAACGTCAGGCCAATAGAGGATCGGGAACAAGCATCTGGAAATAGGCCACACAAAGAACCACATTCTAGATGAAACATATCACGGATACTTATCTGATGTGATCACAGACTCTGCCACCAGCTACCACCAATCTCAACGAGGCCGGATGCCCCAGCAGGCGTCGGAGCTGCCGTGTAGCTTCAGATGCCATCGCCACAGCTATTCCAGGCAGGCCCGCAACATCCACCGGCTCCGCGAACATGCTCCCGAACACAATTTACGCGTATATTTTGCGATCAACACGGCTACCACAAGCTCACTTCCCACGAAACCGACATATGGGTTGACAGTCGAGAACATCAACAAACAACGGAAACCGACATAACCCAAACGTCAACAAAACCCAGTGGTGTACTCAGACCCGACGACCACGGTAAATTATGGGATGGTAGCTAGTAGAGAAATTATCGGATTGGTGGGAATCCTCGATCCGCCCGTGTGGAAAGGAGGACATTCACCTGGTCATATGGGAAAGGTGAAAGTACGGGACTCGAACTAGAAAGGAGAAAGCAGCGGTACCTGATGAAGGAAAAATTTTCCATGCTTTGTGCGACAGTGAAAGCGAGCAGATCAGTAAATTCTTGGAAAATTATCTCATCAGGTAGAACGAATTCTTTGTGCGGCAGTGAAAGCGAGCAGATCAGTAAATTCTTGGAAAATTATCTCATCAGGTAGAACGAATTCTTTGTGCGACAGTGAAAGTGAGTCGTGGATGAAAATTGGGAAATCGCTAAATGCGGTTCTGGAAACGTATTAATTAGATTCTCTGGGCAACGGTGAAAGCGACCCGCGGAACATCTGAACAAGCCAGGCCCAAAGCCGGGTACGAACAAACAAAATTCTTGGTGTGACGGCGAAGGCGAGCAGACGTTTAATTTGAAAACCATCAGAAAAACATCAGAAAACCACCAGAAAACCATCAGGAACGTCGAGGAACATCCTTGGTGTATCGGTGGAAGTAAAAAAAAAAGACTTCCGTTCAAAAAAAAAGTGGCAATTCGAAATCGGGTTCCGGCGGGATTCGAACCCGCGATTATGCGTGCGCCACTTTCTCTCTTCTATCCGGAAATTGGGCGTCGAATTACGAGTCGAACTACGTGTCTAGTCAAATTACGAGGAGGAAGAAGGTCAGTGCGTACTCTAGAATAGTTGTTAAGATTCTATCTAGCTCTTAGCAGTCCAGCACGGAAGCAAAAGAAAATTTCTTTCAACAGTTTATGCATGTCTAGGATTTTAAAAGCATTTCTCTGTGTAATTATTTCGATTGTCATAGTGGAGTGGTGGAAACGATAGTCAGAGTAATCTAACGCAGTTTGAATTGGATTGTTTCTGCGATACGAGATCCGCGAGACCACGGAGGTTATAAGAATAAACTAACTTTTGTTTCAAATTTACCAAATCGTAATTATTCGTGTTCCGAGAAGGAGGTCCGACAATCGTTTTGCATTCAGGTGGTTCGGTGTTCGTAACGAGAACGGAAAAGGGGAGGAGGGTCGCGCCATACGCAGCAGCGCCTTTCAAACCTGGTCCCCTTTGACCTTGGTGAGCCGTAAGCTCACTCGGCGGCTCGTGGTCCATTCTTGGGGTGAGTGAGTGGCGCCCACGCCCAGTATCCTGAGCGAACCCGGGACCCAAACGGACCAAGCCGAGGGTCACTAACCCCCTCAATTAGGCGGGGAGGGTAACAAATTGGCGCCCAACGTGGGGCCTAAAAGGAAATTACAGCGGGTAATTTCTTTGAAATAAATTCTTTGAAATTGAAAATCGAAAATTAGTGTCAAATCTAAGCAGAAGTAGAACACAGCATCACGGTGGTAGACAGTTGAAGTAGGAGAAGCAGTTGACAAGTTGAGGACCTGGGACCTTAGACCAAATTACAGATTCAAAGCAGAGTGTGCAAGGAGCGACAGCTAGGCGGCGAGGATTGCGAGACAGAATAAGAGCAACTGATTTTTTTTTACTTGTAATTTTAATCAAGATTCAGTTTGAAATAAAAATTTGTGTTTTACTCTATTCTTAAGTAACATACGAACTTAGCATTTTTAACTTAAGCACCTAGCAATGGGGAAAATCCAGTATGGCGTCGAAAACCAGGATTCTAATCGACAGACTCAGCAAGGAGGAGTTGGCATACGAATTAGAAATCCGAGGGCAACCTACCGGGACTGTGGAGGCCATGAGAAAGACGCTTCGGGTGGCGCTCCGAGCTGAGACTTCGATGGATACGTCGCTGATTACCACCCGAGACTATCCTTATACCTTGGAAGAGGACTTGGAAGCCGTCAGAGAGAAGCTGGAGGAAATCCAAACCCTGACGGCAACCTTTACGGGCACCCCACAATCGTCGGAATTTCTCAAGATCAAGACGAAAGTTGAATTTGGAATGCGGCGGTTGCAAAACGCACATCACGAGGCTGAGGAGATGGGAGAAGAAGCCAACAAGCTGAGAGTTCGGTTGATTATGGCTATGGGAGAGCTCCTGGTGAAGGCGGAGGGTGAGGAGAGAAACGAGGGAGCAGAGGCAGTAGGGGATGGCGATGGAGGGAACGAGCGAGGGGAGGCACCCGTAAATGGGGATGATGCCGCGGGAGTAACCGTAGGCTTCCGTGAATCGAATCAGGGTCTGGATCACAACACTGGTCCTTTGTTCTCGACACCCAGGGCAACGCCGATGGTAGCGAAAGGGCAGGAGGTGTCCAAGTGGGGCCTCCGCTATAATGGGGACTCCGGGTCCCTGAGCGCATTTCTAGAGCGGGTGGAAGAGCTGCGGGAGGCCAGAGGGGTGTCACCTCAGACGCTATTTCAGTCAGCGGTGGAAATGTTTGAAGGAAAGGCGCTAGTCTGGTACCGTGCCAATCGTACTCGGGTCAACTCGTGGCAGGAGTTGGTGGCAGAACTGCGTGCCGAATTTCTACCGCCTGACTACGACGACCGCCTGCTCAGCGAAATTGGAAGACGCACACAAGGTCCGGAGGAATCGATGGGCATATATGTATCGGCAACGGAGGGGCTGTTTAGGCGTCGTACCGTCCCGTGTTCCGAGGAGGAGAAACTTCGGATCTTACGGAAAAATATAGCCCCATTTTGTCAAACACAGCTGGCTCTGACTCCGTTACGTAGTATCGCGGATCTGATCAGGGTAGGCCGCTCTTTGGAGGTGACACGGGTATCAGTCGAAGCATATTTACCCCCACCGACTCGCAAACAACAACGCCTTTTGGAGCCGGATCTGGCCTACGTTGGTTGCATGGATGGAGTAAATCTAGCGCCTCTGCAGTGAAATCTGGTGCGCTGCTGGAACTGCAAGGGCAGTGGCCACACGTCCAGGGACTGTCGAGAGCCCCAGAGATGCTTTTGTTGTGGGCGGCAAGGTGTCAGAAGAGCGACGTGCCCAAATTGCCAGAGCCAACCGAACCATCCTCGTAGCGCCAGAGCACCACCGGATTCGAGAACGAATGAGAGTTCGATAGCCAGAAACTCCGAAGCCGAATTTCGGAATCGATCGACTCAGGGAAACGGACGTTGTGTCCAGTAGGTGGCAGCCTGGACACAAGGAGCAGTATAGGAAGGGCCGCAACGGAGGTGCAATTGAACTATTTGTTGGCGAAGAGACAGGGAGATAACCGACCACACCTGAAGGTGGAGATTACTACGGTCGCAAGTTTTTGAGTCTCTTGGATTCGGGCGCCACTAATACAGTGGTAGGGGAAGAAGGTTGGAGTGTGCTGAACGAGCTGGGTGTAGAGCTTCTGGACTCCAACCAAAAGGTGATCCGAATGGCCAATAGTCAGGGATGTGCAATTGCGGGGACGGTAATGGTCCCAATTCAGCTGAAGGAGAAGCAGGAGTGGCTTCGAATGCTTGTAGTTCCGTCGCTACCGCAGACGCTCATATTGGGGGTGGACTTCGTCAGACGTTTCAGCCTGGTGATGGCTTTGAGTGAAGAGAGTCGGAGCTTCATCAGCGCATTGCAGGGAGACTCTGGCGAACAGTTGAAGCCACGGAGTCGCCTCACAAGATTGAAGGAGGGCGCCCTAAGCCGATTGCTTCAGGAAGAGTTTCAATTAATGGGGGATGTTGTTGGATGCACTAACAGGGTAGAGCATGTCATCAAGACCAACTCACCCCCCATTAAACAACGTTACTATCCTATCTCGCCGGCCGTTCAAAAGCACGTGGACGCGGAGCTCAACGAGATGTTAGAGCAAGGGATAGTGGAGCCGTCTGCGAGCCCATGGGCCACACCCATTCTCTTGGTGAAGAAAAAGGACGGCACCTATCGGTTTTGCGTTGACTATCGGAAACTGAATAGGGTTACTGAACACGATGCATACCCAATCCCATACGTATCGGCCACGTTAGATAAATTACGCGACGGAAAATATTTATCGTCGCTCGATATTAAGTCAGCCTATTGGCAGGTGCCAGTGGCAGAACAATCGCGGAAATATACGGCTTTTACCGTGCCCCATCGAGGTCTTTTTCAGTTTCGGAGGATGCCATTTGGCTTGCAAAATGCTCCAGCGACGTGGCAGCGGCTGTTTGACCAAGTGCTTGGACCGGATCTCGAACCTTGCGTGTTCACCTATCTCGACGATATCATCGTGGTGACGCAGGATTTCGCGAAGCATTTGGAGACCTTGAGGGAAGTCTTCCGACGGTTGAGGCAGGCGGGTCTGAAGGTGTTTCGGGATAAGTGCGAGTTTTGTCGTCCCCAATTAAAATACCTGGGTTACGTCGTAGACGAGAGGGGTTTGAACGTGGATCCGGACAAAGTAAGGAGTCTGATGGAGATTCCCTCGCCTAAAAACGGGAAGGAAGTACAGCAGTTCCTGGGAATGGTCTCTTGGTATAGGAGATTCATGCCAGAGTTTGCCACGCTGACAGCGCCACTCACGAATCTTCTTAAAAAGCATCAAAAGTTCGAGTGGACCCAGGACTGTCAAGCTGCTTTCACCCAGGCGAAGGTGAAACTTTCCACTGCCCCAATCCTCACCTGCCCGGACTATAGTCTACCTTTTCCGATACAGACCGATGCTTCAGATCTGGGTTTAGGGGCCGTTTTGTCACAACAGCACGCTGAAGGAGAGAAGGTAATCTGCTACCTTAGCCGATCACTGTCGAGGGCCGAAAAGAAGTATAGCACCACAGAAAAGGAGTGTCTCGCGGTTTTGTGGGCTGCGGAAAAGCTCAGGCCATATGTGGAGGGGGCCAAGTTCACAGTGGTTACCGACCACTACTCTCTCGTGTAGCTAAACAATTTGAAAGACCCGTCAGGGCGGTTGGCTAGGTGGGCGATTCGGCTTCAACAATATCCTTTCGAGATAATTCATAGAAAGGGGAAGGAACATCTCGTGCCAGATGCACTATCTCGGATGGTACCTCAAGAAGAGGTAGCAATGCTGGTGACCACGGAGGATAAGTGGCTTGAGGAGATGAAACAGAAGGTTTCGAAGGCTCCAGGACGTTTTGCAGATTGGCTGGTGGTGGGAGGCTCACTCTGGAAGCATGTGCCGGGTCGATATCCTGAGCTGGAAGGGGAGGATGCATGGAAAAGAGTGGTGCTCAAGGCGGAACGGAAGGGAATTCTTCATCAATGTCATGACGATCCAACGGCGGGACATATGGGGGTCAGTCGCACGCAGTCTCGAGTGGCCACGAAGTATTATTGGCCCAAGATGTCCGTGGATGTGAGCTGCTACGTACGAAAATGTAAAGTGTGTCAAGCAAATAAGGTAGAGCGACAAGCTCCGGCTGGGTTTATGGTCTCTCGAAGTGGCGAGCCGCAACAGCCATGGGAGATGGTGTGTGTCGACTTGGTGGGCCCCTTACCTAGATCTACCGGGGGATATACTCATATCCTCAAGCTCGTGGACTACGTAAGCAAATTCACTGTCTTGTTCCCAGTGCGAACGGCGACAGCCGCCTCTGTTTGTCATTTACTTGAAGAGCAAATATTCCTGGTGTTCGGAATACCAAAATGGCTTGTATGTGACAATGGGGTCCAGTTTCGGGGAAAACTAATGCAACAGCTAGTGGGGAAGTACGGGACAGCCATTAAGTACACCGCATTATACCACCCACAAGCCAACCCGGTAGAACGACGGAACCAGGACATCAAGAGAATGTTGCGTTCCTACGTCGCTGATAACCACCGTGTCTGGGATCAACACCTGGCGAAGATTGCCTGCGCGCTACGTACTAGCAAACACGAGGTAACTCAAGTCACCCCATACTTTTATAACTTTGGCAGGGAGATGGTGACGTACCATGACGGCCAGGAACGGCCAGGAGAGGGGCAGGCAGCAGTAGAGCCCGAAGCTAGGGCCGAAGAGCTCGCCAGAGTACGCACGGATGTGCTGGAGCGTATGAAACACGCAACTACGCAGAGCGCTAATAGATACAACTTGCGTAGGCGTGACGTAACGTTTGCGGAAGGAGAGGCTGTGTGGAGGAAAAATTATACCCTCTCGGACGCAGCAAAATTCTATTCAGCAAAGCTAGCGCCTAAATATGTGGGGCCCTTCTGGGTCAAGAAACGGGTATCAGGATGGATCTACCTACTGGTAGATGAAAAAGGCCAGATGCAGGGACATGGCACGTCAAGGATTTAAAAAAATATGTTGACTAGAGGTTTCGAGGAAGGTCCACCCATGATTTAGCTGATAAACCTAAGCTTACAATCTAACTCTTAGGATCTAGATTTGAATTTTACGTAGGGATAGTCAAACTTAAACAACTAGGTTCAGAGAGTTAAACTTAAAATCTTAATCTTAAGAAGCTAAACTTAATTCGCTAAACCTTAAACCCTAAATCGCCGCTGTCTCGTATTCTTCATTGTCGGTTGCTAGCATCGCTCGAAAATTCCTCTTTCTTTCCGGGGGGCGCTGGCAGTCCGGGATCACTAACGTCCCTCTGCCCACCTATCATGGAATTTAGGCGCCCGATACTGTCGTCACGTCGAGGAATCTAAAAGAAACCGTGAAAGTGCGATTTAGTAGGATAACTGGTAAAATAGCAATAGGCTGGAGAGACACAATCAGATGAAATTAGGGATAGCTAGAGGGGAATCAGCAGAATTGGAGAGCTCTAAGTAAAAGAAAAAGAAAATTTGCCATAATTACATAGATTTAGGTAGAATTTAGAAACGTTATGGAGTCCTAGGTAGCTTTAGATAGAAGCACAGAGTGTTAAGGGGAACGTGGTGGAAATATAGCGCATTAGTGAGAATGAGTTAAAGTTAGTTTAGGTAAATATTAATTACTAGTAAACAGAAACCGTGAAATTAGGAAATAAAACAAAAAGCTGTTGAAAGATTAATGAAACACGGTCAGATAGAAGTCAACTTATTAGTTAATCATGAATTTCGAACAAACTTAATTTAACATATTAAAGTGAACCAGATACATCAACTGAAAATAGATAAGAATTAGCTACACCAAAGGAAAATAGGTAAGAGTGAACTAGATACACCGAATGGAAAAAGACAAGGAAGAGGTAACAAAAGCAACCACTGATAACATAAGGGGGTATGAAAAGAATTTCTTGAAAATAAGGATAGAAGTTATCGGAATGGGAGTAATTGCGATAGAATAAGTATAGTAACTAGCGATTAACGATTAATTACAATTGAATAAAGATAGAAACTTCGTGAATAGAGAGTAATTGTTAGGAAGTAAAGATAGAAATTAGCGAGTAGAGAGTAATTGCCCCAGAATAAAGGTAGAAATTAGCGCATAAGGATTAATTTCTAGGGAAGTCTAATCGTTAAAATAATTTGATGGTTGTAATAGGGGGTAGTACACGGTGAGTGCTGACCTGCCAAATTTCCGTCCGGGGATAGAGGCGGATACGCTTCACTTGCTAATAGACCACGCGGCGCGTTAAACGATCCGTAACCGCGAGAATGAAACAAACGATCGGTAACCACGAGCTAGTGTTCGGATTTCGGGGAAATCCTCTTGGGGTAAGGGGGAAGTTGTTACGTTGTAACAAAGTGTACACACTCTTACATTGGAAAAAAAATACAGCCTTCCCCGGGGAAGGCTGAGCAATCGCGGGCTAACCACCACTCCACTAAGTAGAATGTTTGTATCCACCACTCATAGGGAAAGTACGGTCGTAGCATCCGACCCGTGTAGTGTACCCGCCGGATGCTTACGACATAGATTGTTTAATACCAAATCATAGCTTGTAAGTAACGAACATGCTCCCGAACACAATTTACGCGTATATTTTGCGATCAACACGGCTACCACAAACTCACTTCCCACGAAACCGACATATGGGTTGACAGTCGAGAACATCAACAAACAACGGAAACTGACATAACCCAAACGTCAACAAAACCCAGGGGTGTACTCAGACCCGACGACCACGGTAAATTATGGGATGGTAGCTAGTAGAGAAATTATCGGATTGGTGGGAATCCTCGATCCGCCCGTGTGGAAAGGAGGACATTCACCTGGCCATATGGGAAAGGAGAAAGTACGGGACTCGAACTAGAAATGAAAAAGCAGCGGTACCTGATCAAGGAAAAATTTTCCATTCTTTGCGCGACAGTAAAAGCGAGCAGATCAGTAAATTCTTGGAAAATTATCTCATCAGGTAGAACGAATTCTTTGTGCGACAGTGAAAGCGAGCAGATCAGTTAATTCTTGGAAAATTATCTCATCAGGTAGAACGAATTCTTTGTGCGACAGTGAAAGCGAGCAGATCAGTAAATTCTTGGAAAATTATCTAGAACGAATTCTTTGTGCGACAGTGAAAGCGAGCAGATCAGTAAATTCTTGGAAAATTATCTAGAACGAATTCTTTGTGCGACAGTGAAAGCGAGCAGATCAGTAAATTCTTGGAAAATTATCTCATCAGGTAGAACGAATTCTTTGTGCGACAGTGAAAGCGAGAAGATCAGTAAATTCTTGGAAAATTATCTCATCAGGTAGAGCGAATTCTTTGTGCGACAGTGAAAGCGAGTAGATCAGTAAATTATTGGAAAATTATCTCATCAGGTAGAACGAATTCTTTGTGCGACAGTGAAAGTGAGTCGTGAATGAAAATTGGAAAATCGCTAAATGCGGTTCTGGAAACGTATTAATTAGATTCTCTGGGCAACGGTGAAAGCGACCCGCAGAACATCTGAACAAGCTAGGCCCGAAGCCGGGTACGAACAAACAAATTTCTTGGTGTGACGGCGAAGGCGAGCAGACGTTTAATTTGAAAACCATCAGAAAACCATCAGAAAACCACCAGAAAACCATCAGGAACGTCGAGGAACATCCTTGGTGTGTCGGTGGAAGTAAAAAAAAAGACTTCCGTTCAAAAACAAAGTGGCAATTCGAAATCGGGTTCCGGCGGGATTCGAACCCGCGATTCTGCGTGCGCCACTTTCTCTCTTCTATCCGGAAATTGGGCGTCGAATTACGTGTCTAGTCGAACTACGAGGAGGAAGAAGGTCAGTGCGTACTCTAGAATAGTTGTTAAGATCCTATCTAGCTCCAAGCAGTCCAGCACGGAAGCAAAAGAAAATTTCTTTTAACAGTTTATGCATGTCTAGGATATTAAAAGCATTTCTTTGTGTAATTATTTCGATTGTCAGAGTGGAGTGGTGGAAACGATAGTCAGAGTAATCTAACGTAGTTTGAATTGGATTGTTTCTGCGATACGAGATTCGCGAGACCGCGGAGGTTATAAGAATAAACTAACTTTTGTTTCAAATTTACCAAATCGTAATTATTAGTGTTCCGAGAAGTAGGTTCGACAATCGTTTTGCATTCAGGTGGTTCGGTGTTCGTAACAAGAACGGAAAAGGGGAGGAGGGTCGCGCCATACGCAGCAGCGCCTTTCAAACCTGGTCCCCTTTGACCTCGGTGAGCCGTAAGCTCACTCGGCGGCTCGTGGTCCATTCTTGGGGTGAGTGAGTGGCGCCCACGCCCAGTATCCTGAGCGAACCCGGGACCAAAACGGACCAAGCCGAGGGTCACTAACCCTCTCAATAAGGCGGGGAGGGTAACAATATATATATATATATATATATATATATATATATATATATATATATATATATATATATATATATATATATATATATATATATATATGTATATATATATATATATATATATATATATATATTTATATATATATATATATATATATATATATATATATATATATATATATATATATATATATATATATATGTAGCTAATTGACGTGCTACTTATTAATCAACACAATATTTCTTTATCTTTAGTTAAAAACTCCGAATTGATAATTACGACTTTATTCCACTAGGGCTGAATCTCTACAGACTAAACTTCGTATAAATTTGCTTACAACTACCTATTACTAATTTGTGCTGTGCTGCTGAACAAGTGGTACTAAACTACTCAGTGCTCGTTGTTCTGCTAACGTCCGCCGATGTCATTAACTGCGCTGTCACATTTAATCGCCACAGTACTCCCTTCCAAGTACCGAAGGTGATGTTTAAAGTCAATGTTTCTGTTGACATTTTGCTGGCCTATATGTTCGAATGATATGTGGCGGTCGTTTCATAATTGGCTTTAAAACGATGGTTTTATGTGCGGTCTTACGTGGTACTGCTAATGCTCTTTGACAAGCCGGGTCCATCGACACATGTGTTGTTGAGTGCTGATCAATTCGCGTCGGAGAACGGCTTGATGTTGATGTTGATGATGGCCGTGATGTCAATTTAGGATTCCAGGTTACGCGCCTGCTGTCGTTACAAGTAGGTGCTCTGTCAGATAAAGTTCCGTTTCTAGTTGAATTTCCTGAAGACTTTGCTAATAGGTTCGACGAATTTTCCTCCGCATCCGCGATGATAAAAGCTGGTTTCAAACGGTCAATCGATATGCATACATTACGACCGTTTATATTGATGACCAATGTTTTTTCCTTCCGACTAACAACCTTGAATGGCCCGTCGTATGGCTGTTGTAATGGTTGTTTAGTGCTGTCGCGACGAACGAAGACATGACTGCTAGTTGCAAGGTCTTTAAAAATGAAAGATTTCCTTTCACCATGTTGAGTTCCATTACATGACGCGATGTTGCGAATATGTTGTCGAAGTTCTTTGAGAAATCTTGACGCATCGCCAGAGTCGAGGTTTGACTGATGACAGCCGAAGAATTCACCTGGTAGTCTTAGTGGTTGCCCGTACAACATTTCCGCTGCAGTTGATTGAAGATCCTCCTTCCAGGCTGAACGAATCCCAAGTAGGACTGTAGGCAGTGCTTCTGTCCATTTGTTGTGCTTTTGACACATAATCGCTGCCTTTAGTTGCCGGTGGAACCGTTCGACCATGCCATTTGCTGATGGGTGGTACGCAGTTGTTCGCAGGTAAGTCGTACCTGGCAAGCAATTAAGGTGTTTGAAGAGATACGACTCAAACTGTCTTCCTTGATCTGTTGTTATTCTAAGCGGAGTACCAAAGCGTGCAATCCAAGTCGAATATAGTGTACGAGCCACAGTGGAAGCTTCTTGGTCCATCATAGGAGTAGCTTCTGCCCAGCGTGAGAAGCGATCAACCATCGTCAAGCAGTAACGATACCCTTCCGATGATGGCATGATAATGATATCCACATGGATGTGCTCAAAACTTGCTGATGGTAAAGTAAATACACCGACAGGCGATGAAACATGGCGAGATATTTTCGAACGCTGGCATTCGATACAATTCCTACACCATTTTCTACAATCTGATTTGATGGATGGCCAGACGTACCTTTGAGTGATAAGTTTGATTGTAGTGTTTGCGCCTGGGTGTGATAATCGGTGAATTGCATCGAATGTAGTTTTGCGGAAATTTTCGGTAACGAATGGTCTCGCAATGTTCGTCGAGATATCACAATATAATGTTTCATTCGTGCCTGGTATCTGTACACGTTTGAGGTTGAGAGAAGTGTTTCTCAAATTCGCTTTTAGTTCGATATAGTTTTGTTGGGCTGCCGCCAATGCATGAAAATCTAGTGTATTATTAACTTCTTCTATGCCCGACAATGCATCAGCGATGATGTTCCGATCGCCTGATACATGTCGAATGTCAGGTGTAAATTGACTGATATAATCCAAATGGCGGAATTGACGTGGAGAACATTGATGATTTTTCTTGGCAAAGGCATATATAATTGGTTTATGGTCAGTATAAATGACGAAAGGACGTCCCTCTACCATATATCGAAAATGTTTAATTGCAAGGTAAATTGCTAACAGTTCACGATCATAGGCAGCGTATTTAACTTCGGCCGGGCTCAACTTCCTTGAAAAAAATCCTAGTGGCTGCCAACTATCTCCAACTAGTTGTTGCAGCGAAGCGCCCACAGCAAGGTTGGAGGCATCAGTGAACATAGCAAGATGGGCATCTACCGCTGGATGTGCAAGAAGAGTTGCTTGGGCAAGGCTCTCTTTATTTGCCTTAAAGACTTCTATGGTTTCCTGAGTCCATTTGACTGGCGTTTTGCCTTTGACGTTTCCTTGCAGCAAATCATTAAGGGGCGCTTGCAATTTTGCAGCGTTAGGCAGGAATCTCCTGAAGAAATTTAACATGCCCAGAAATTGCCGCAGTTTCTTGACTGTGTCTGGGATTGGATAGGACCGAATAGTTTCCACTTTATCTGGGAGTGGACAAGTTCCTTTATTCGATACAAGGTAGCCAAGAAATTTGACCTGTTGCTGCCCGAAAATACACTTATTATAATTAATGACCACGCCATATTCCTTGAATCGATTGAATACTATTTCAAGATGTTGCAGATGTTCCTCCGTCGATGAAGAAGCGATAAGAATATCATCAATGTAGGCGAAACAGAATTCAAGATTTTGAAGGACTTGACAAATTCTCGTCTGGCAATTTTCAATTTATCCGGTGCTAATCTACGGGGTTTTTGTGCAACAGGCTATCCAGGAGTGGTTATGATACGGTGTTTGGTGGAATGATTAGGCTTCCTAACTGATCCATCGGGTTTCATTATCTCAGGAAATCGTCTGAGTATTTGATGAAATGGTGACGAACCAGAAATGGTTTTAATAGTCTGAATATTAGCTTTACATATTCCTCCGCAAGACGTGAAATTGGTATTAGTGTCCAAAAGTTTTTGATTTTTAATATCTACTAAAATGCCATAATGTGCGAGAAAATCGGCTCCGATAATAGGTTTCGAAACATCAGCGACGACGAATTTCCACGGAAATTGTCGGCGGAGCCCCAATTCTAGATTAAAATTAATCGTACCGTAGGTTGATATTACGGACCCGTTAGCTGCCGCTAGCTCGTATTTGGACTTCTCACGTGTTTGCGGAAGACTTGTGTATGGAAATACACATAAATCAGCGCCTGTATCAACCAAGAATTTAATACCAGAAGAGGCATCATGAATGAAAAGGCGGCTTGAAGCTATTGGGTTTATGTCGTCGGCCGCCATTAACGACTGCCCATGTCGTTTTCCGAGCTATCGGAAAAGAATTCACATGGCTTATTGCATTTCTTTGCTCGTTTTCTGAACCGATAATGGTACCAGCAAATTGCTTTGTTTTTTGGACGGCTTGATGAACGAGAACGCTGCCGGGTCTTTGAATGTGTGCGGCCACGAAAATTACTTGATTGCGAAACTTCTAGCGTCTCAAGTTTTTGGTTCAGTGCAGATATCGTATTTTCCAGACTACTTATTCGTGAATACATAGATAGAGAATTGTTGGACATACCTGTTGATGCTTGAGTTTCTGCAATATTGTTGAATAAGCCATAGACATCAGTGACCGAGTCTGCTATTTCAGCCAGTTTCTCCAACGTAAGGTCCTTGTGAGCCGCTAACAATGCTTGTACGTGTTTTGGTAGACGGCCCAACCACAGAGTCTGCAGTACTTCACGCGGAAATTTGGTTCCAGCAAGGTCGGATAAATGACGCAGATATTGCGTAGGCTTTCGATCTCCGAGGGGCTCGCTCTCCAGGAGCCTTCGAGTCTTTTGTTCTTGAGAAGTGCCCATTCGTTTTATGAGCTCCGATTTGAGCATACTGTACGACCGGTCAGAACGTAACAAAATATATCTTACCTCAACCGCGTACTTCGCATCCAAGGCACTTAATGTGTGTGCAAGCTTAGTTGCATCGCGGGTTATTTTGGAGCTCTCGAAATTGCTCTCCAGCAGTATAAACCATAGTTCCGGGTCTGATGGAATAAATGGTGGTAGACGGGTGGCTACATGGTCCACAGAAACTTGCGCGGAAGATGTTGCTGCTTCGCTTGTGGTAGGTTCGGTTGCCATAACGGTTGCTGCGCACTTTCGAAAAATGGATCGTTATGTCGAATGGATTAGGCCGCAAGTGCGTATTGTTTGATTAAGGGGTCACCAATTTGTAGCTAATTGACGTGCTACTTATTAATCAACACAATATTTCTTTATCTTTAATTAAAAACTCCGAATTGATAATTACGACTTTATTCCACTAGGGCTGAATCTCTACAGACTAAACTACGTATAAATTTGCTTACAACTACCTATTACTAATTTGTGCTGTGCTGCTGAACAAGTGGTACTAAACTACTCAGTGCTCGTTCTGCTAATGTCCGCCGATGTCATAAACTGCGCTGTCACATTTAATCGCCATATATATATATATATATATATATATATATATATATATATATATATATATATATATATATATATATATATATATATATATATAGATATATATATATATATATATATATATATATATATATATATATATATATATATATATATATATATATATATATATATATACATATATATATATATCTATATATATGTATATATATATATATATATATATATATATATATATATATATATATATATATATATATAGATATATATATATATATATATATATATATATATATATATATATATATATATACATATATATATATATATCTATATATATATGTATATATATATATATATATATATATATATTTATATATATATATATATATATATATACATATATATATATATATATATATATATATATATATATATATATATTTATATATATATATATATATATATATATATATATATATATATATATATATATATATATATATATATATATGTATATATATATATATATATATATATATATATATATTTATATATATATATATATATATATATATATATATATATATATATATATATATATATATGACGAATTTTCGGCGAAACGAGTTAAATACTAATTTCCTTCGAAAATTTGTAATAAAAATTCATATATCATAAGAGCAAGGAAAACGTATAGAATAGAAAATGTAACGATTTTGTCTTTTAAAATGGTTTTGAAACGTGACAAGGTTGCTGGCAGAAAACCTAGTCTGAGTGCATTATGCTGCCTAGGTATATGTAACAGCGGAGAAAAGTAGTACGTATCAGTCCGCGCAAAAAGAACGTTAAATGTTAACGCCGTGCGCATCGCTGCAATTGTTCGTCTTGTGTTGTCTTAACAGGCGACTAGGCATAATACAAGCGCTCCAATAAAATAAAACAGGAAAATAAAACTCTAGCGCACCTGACCAACTAGAAAAACTAATGTTCGAAGAACAGTAGAAGAATCGTGCAGGTTTTGATTGCATATTCCTCCACATGAGCTGCTTATTACGGCCAAACTGTTTCAAACGCCACGTTTTACTTTGGTCTCAAGAATGCATTATAACTCATATGGTTTCAGATATTACCCCTGGCATGAATTTCAACGTTTATGAGAGCAAAGCACGGGTTAATTATATTCGTTACCAGTTGCTTATTTCACAAAATTTTGAAAGCAGCATCTCATATAACATCAATGAAGAAAATGCTCAGTGCCTGCAGCACTGTAACTGAAGTTGGTGTTTGGGGCTGCGATCCGAAAAATTTGCAGAGCTTTGGGAATTTAAACATTGGTTATTTATTTTCACTGTAAATGTTTCCGGTATGAATACTAACTGTAAGCATTTATTGATTTGATATTGATTTGAGCATTTATTTATTTGAAAATTCTACAATAAAACCGCTTAATTATAATATTCCAATTAACAACAATTATAATATTCAAATTAACAACCTGAATAACCTGTTTATATAATAGGTTCCATTAATTGTATGAAATTCGTATTGATTTCATGACTGCACTGGAAGCTTTAGGGCAAAAAGTTTTATTTGCCTGAGCGAATTTTCAAAACCAAAGACACAAAAATTGTCATAGCTGGCAGCACCAATCGAATTTTTCAACCAAATTTCTATCAAACAGATTTTAGAGTAAGGTTCAGCTACTGTGTCAATTTCATGAAAATCTGGAATATTATTCACATTTCATAGGGCAAAAAGCAGTTTTTTTCTTTGTAATTTTTCAAGATGGCACCACTGGCACAGAGTTGCCCACAATTCAAAATCGCTTCTATCAGACTTGGTCCTACTTAAGTCCAATGCATTCTGTAAATTTCAATGGTATTTGATTATTGGTTCGTGAGTTCCCGTGAACAGAAGTTTTTGATGCTTAAAATATAGGTTAACTGGGAAAGGGTTACCGATTTTGTCCGACAGGAAATTTCCAAAGTTTTACATTGAACGTATAGATAAGGCATAAAATTTGTATAAAGATTGGTTTTATTGTAAGAAACGGACATTTTTAAGGATATTCGATGGTTTGAATGTTTTCACTTCCAAATGTTTATTGTTTCAAATTTAAGACACCAAAATTATCATAGCTGGACGCTCCAAATGAATTTCTACCAAACGCGGTTAGCGTGAATTGAAGCTACTGTGTGAATTTCGTCAAAATCGAACAATTGAATCAGAATTTATAGGGCTAAAAGCAGTTATCTTTTTTGGTGATTTTTCAAGATTTCACCACTGGCACAGAATCGCCCGCATTTCAAAATCACTTCTATCAGACCTGGTCCTATTTAAGACCAATACATTCTGTTAATTTCAATTAATTCTGCTCATCAGATCGTTAGTTTCCGTGAAGAGAAGTTTTTGATCCTTAAAATATAGGTAAATTGGGCAAGTGTTACCAGGCGCGCTGGTTGTACAATATCAAATTTTTTACTTTGGCTATGTAAACAAAGCATAAGATTTACATATGAGTGGCTTTTTTTGAAGAAGCGGCATCTGTTCAAGAGAGACGATGATTTGGAGGTTTTGACTTTCAGTGCCTGCCCTAGCTACAGGGTTGCCAACACGCTCATTAAAAGCTACACATTGCAATTAAATAATACCAATATATCCTAAAAATTTCGTAATGATTGAATAGCTTTGTCAAAAGTTATCGCATTTTAAAAAGTTTCAAGTTTTCCCGTTCTCTTTTTAGGCACCTAGCGCACACATGGGTTTAAAAAATTCCAAAACATTATCCGATTCAGATTTAAAACACGTTCGAAATTTATTTCGTCAACTTAATTTTTGCAAAAATTATTTGTGTGTGGAATAATAGGTATATTCAAAATATCACTAAAATGGCCACCGGCGCCAAAGGGTGAAAAATAATTGACACTTAGTGAGACTTGGACCTATTCTGCATATACATCAATGTATCCTGAAAGTTTCAGCTTAATCTAATGGCGCGTTCCCGAGATTAACTCACTGAAATTTTTTGATGATATATATATATATATATATATATATACATATATATATATATATATATATATATATATATATATATATATATATATATATATATATATATATATATAAATATATATATATATATATATATATATATATATATATATATATATATATATGTATATATATATATATATATATATATATATATATATATATATATATATATATATATATATATATAATATGCATAATTAATATAATATATAATAATGCAAAAATTAATATAATATAATATATATATATACAGACGGTCACAGCTTAATTTATGCAGTTCATACTCTATGTTATGAGGCTCTGTAACTACGAAACTGGAAAAAATATAAACTTAAAACTCTATTTGAAATAAAAACTTGTAAATTTTAGACGTAAACTTTATTTCATGGCAATGTTTATTATTTATAAGCTACAAGTCAAGATACTTCCAAAAACATCAAAATTCCATCACACAGCTAATTTTATGCAATTACTGATAATATAAAATAAAATGAAAATACATAGAAATTATGTAGATTTTAATATTTTGTGTGATACTCCTTCTGGCTTACAACAGCTTTAAGCCGATTTGACATTGAATTAACTAATTTACGAGTAACATCTGGTGATATTTTCCTCCATTCGAGTTCCACAGCTCGTTTCAGATCATTCTTGTTAGAGATTGTATGTTTCCTGATATTTTGCTCCAATATTGCCCATAAATTTTCAATAACATTCATATCTGGTGATTGTGGTGGTGGCGTCATTAAATGAGGACAGTTGTATATCAGCCATGACTGAACAATGCCTGATTTATGTTTTGGGTCGTTGTCTTGATAGAATCGAAAATTGGACCGAATACCCAAATCTTCAGCGCTTTGCAACAAATTATCTTTAAGAATCTGAAGATACGTGTGCTTGTCCATTGTTGTTTCTATAAAAGTCAGTTTTCCTGGACCAGAAGCCGACATACAGCCCCATACCATAACACTTCCTCCACCATGCTTAACAGTTGGCTTTAGATTTTCTTTATTATACTCTGTATTTGGCTTTCTCCATACGTAAGACATGCCATCTGAGCCAAATATATTAAATTTAGATTCATCGGCAAAGATAACTGAGTTCCAGAAACCTTGGCTCTTACCAAGATGCTCTTAAGCAAAGTTCAATCGACTGAGCTTATTTTTAGGACTAATAAATGGCTTTTTCCGGGAAACTCGACCATGAAAATCGTGATTCCGCAGTACTCGGCGAACAGTTTCCACACTACATTTTTTGCCAAGGCTTTTGGTCACTTCGGTGGTCAATTTTACCGCGGAGAGCCCAGGATTAGCAATAATTTTCCGCACAATGTATCGCTCGTCAGCTTCGTTGAAAATTTTATTTGTTGCTTTTCTTCCTTTATTATGCACCCGGTTCTCGTGCAAAAAACGCTCAATAATTTTTTGAACAGTACATGCATTTATATTTACCATAGAAGCAATTTTTCGCCGTTTTTAAAATGGTTTATGACCAACTCCCTTTGTTCTGTTGTCGTACGAGGACCCATTTTCTATTCTATTTGTGAAAATCTTTTCAATAACTAAATCACACTTCAAAGGAGAACAAAGTAATTAAAAATCAATTATCAAAGTGGACACAAGAAAAATGCTTTCAGAACTGAATGGTAGAGTGCGAAATCGCTAGCTCTTAGCCACTGCATAAAATAAGCTGTGACATGTAATTTTGATACATTTTTGCTTTTCTTCGAATTTTAAAAGCCGCAGACGCATTTATTGATTGTTCGGTGTTTGTTTCATATTTGATGCAGCTGTGATAACCATTCTACTTTGATTTTTCATTATACAACTTTTTCGTTTAAAGAATATACCGTATGAAAATGAGAAGTATCTACTACATTAAATAAGCTGTGACCCACTATATATATATATATATATATATATATATATATATATATATATATATATATATATATATATATATATATATATATGTATATATATATATATATATATATATATATATATATATATATATATATATATATATATATATATATGTATATATATATATATATATATATATATATATATATATATATATATATATAATAATATATATATATATATATATATATATATATATATATATATACATATATATATATATATATATATATATATATATATATAAATATATATATATATATATATATATATATATATATATATATATATATATATATATATATATATATATATATATATAGGTAAGGTTGTACTGGCTGGCACATGGCCACACATAGACCTACCGGTCCGTAGTGATACCAGATAAATGGACCTCGAGAAAGGAATTCAGTCCAAGCGGCCATCAAAGGCCCCGGACTTTTTCGCGAACTGAAGGATGTCCTTCAGGTTTTGCTCTGCCACGTGTGAGAGATCCACCAGCCAGGGCTCACCAAAGTATCGCAGTCTGGTTTTCCCCAGTGCCGGGCAGTGACACAGGAGATGCTGGATAATTTCTGACACCCCCGGCTCTTGACACCTTCTACAGGTGTCGCTCGTTAGGAGTCCCATTTTCTTAGCATGTGCTGCTATAAGACAGTGACCAGTAATGATACCAACGAGTCGTTTGCAGTCAATCCGCACTAACTCGAGGAGGTACTTGGTCGATGCGAGATTGTATGACCCCCACATAATTTTGGTTACTCTGCAGGTCTGAGTTGCATCCCATCTGCGCGTCGCTCCCTGCATCATGTTGGATAGGAGTAAGGATGTTAACCGCTTCCAAAACGGGAAGACTAGCCCCATACTTGGCTAACGCATTCGCCTTTTCATTCCCATCAATACCCTTATGACCGGGAACCCAGAAGATTCTAACTCTTCTGCTGTTACCCAGTCTGTTCAGGGCCTGAATACAATCGAATACACACTTCGATTTGTATGTGTGAGACAGCAGTGCTTTTACCGCCGCTTGACTGTCCGTAAAGATGTTTAGTACTTTGCTAGTAGTATCTTTGGCATATATGAGGTCTGCGGCCTTACGTATCGCAAACACCTCCGCCTGGAAAATACTACTGTGATTCGGAAGCCTGAAAGCTGCTTCCATAGCTGCATCTGCAGAATATACTGCAGCACCCACTCCTGCAGCTGTCTTCGAGCCGTCAGTGTAGATGCTAAGAGCTGCAGGACACATTTGTCGATTCCATTCTTGCCCATCTCCTACAGTCGCTCGATATCCCCGCTCAAAGTACAGAGTGGGAAGCAGGTAGTCAGTGCTTCCTGCGTAACCCCGTTCAATACTGCTGTGGCCAAAGGATCCTGGCTCGAAGTGCCCTGATTCCCTAAGCCTGACAGCAGCCTTTGCGGCAGTGCTTCTAATAAAGAGATCAAGCGGGGGGAGATGAAGCAGGACGTTCAAAGCAGACGAAGGAGTCGAGGCTAAGGCACCTGTAGTGCAGAGGGCCGCCAGCCGCTGAACTCTATTCGCCATGGTAGCAAAGGTGCTTTTATTCACTGCTGGCCACCAGACCAAGCATCCGTAAACAAGGATCAGCCTAGCTATCGCCAAGTAGATCCAGTGCGTTAAAGCAGTGCTCAGACCCCACGTTTTACCCAGCACTCTCTTGCTGGCATAAATCGCGTTGCTTGCCCGCTTAACTCTTTCCTCTAAATTCGCCTTCCATGTGAGCTTGCTGTCCAGAATAAGACCCAAGTACTTAGTTTGTAACTTGAGACCTAAACTGGAGCCGCCCAGCATGATATGGTCTAAATCCGGGGTTTTATACTTCCTAGTGAAGAGCACAATGTCCGTCTTATTGGGGTTAATGCCAAGACCCACGGTATTCGCCCACTCCTCAACCAGCCCTAGAGAGTACTCGATGAGCTGACCAAGGGTGTGTGGAAACCTACCCGAGACTAAGATTGCAATGTCGTCAGCGTAGGCCACAACCGTGAGTCCCTTGCTTTCCAACTTTTCCAGAATTGAGTTTGTTACAAGGTTCCACAAGAAAGGAGATAGAACCCCTCCCTGCGGAGTGCCTCTGCAGACTTTTCTTGTAATTTGCGCACCCGACCACTCCGCTGATGTGAGCCTTTTTTTTTTTTCCTCGTTGGAAGGTGGAAATCTTCCAGAAGATGCTTCAGGGCTCCTGCCCTGGAACATGCCGGATTTTTACCGACTAAAACCACCTCCTTCTTCTTCCGCACTCCCCCACGGGACTACTTATTCAGCATTACTTCGTGGGGGTGGATCAGCCATTAGCTGCTTCTACGCATCCTTTCTTTTTCCTTCTTTCTGTCCCTCTCCGCGTCACGCAGTTTGCGGTGAATATTTTTTAGCGTTTTTTCGACGGCATTCTACGCAGTTTGGGATTTCAGCATGCAGCTCACGATATTTACCGCTGATATCCTTGTGCCTAGTTCCGTCTCTAGGCTACTTCTACATACATCAAAGCGGGGACAGGTGAACATAACGTGTTCCGCATCCTCGGGTACATTTTTGCAGGCTGGACAGTCCGGTGAGGTGTCGAGTCCAAAGCGATGCAGATAATACCGATAACCGCCATGTCCGCTCAAGAATTGGGTTAGGTCATAGCTTGTTTCTCCGTGGCTTCTTGAAACCCATTGCGCAACGTTGGGGATTAATTTGTACGTCCAACGTCCGTTCTGCGCCTCTTCCCAGTTACTCTGCCATGAGCGCATTGACACTAGCCTTTGAATCTATTGCGTGCTCGCTGTCCGTGCTTCGTTTTTATAGAGTCGAAGCGCTTCATCCGCAACAATTTCGATGGGCAGCATACTGGCTATAACACACGTTGCCTCATAGGACGTTGTTCGAAAGGCACAGCAAGTTCGAAGTGCAATCAGTCGGTAGGCTGCTTGCATTTTTCGGCGATTCGATTTTATGTGTAGCGCTGGTGCCCACACTGGTGCTGCGTACATTAGAATAGAGGTCACCACTCTTGAAATCAAAAGCCTTCGGGTTTGCTTCGGGCCACCAATATTGGGTAGCATTCTAGCTAGTGCTGAACCGACAACGGATGCCTCCTTACCAGCTTTCTCCAGATGAGGTTTGAAGCTCAGTCTGCTGTCGATAGTTACGCCTAGGTATTTAATAGCAGGCTGCGAGGTAATTATACAGTCACCAACCTTTATTCGTACTACTGGTAGTTTCCTCCGCTTCGTGATTAGTACCATTTCCGTCTTATGGTCGGCTAGTTTGAGCCCAGCGCAACTAAGCCATGATTTAACAGCCCAGATTGCTTCGGTTGCGTAAATTTCGACCTCTTCAAGGTGACGGGTTGGAATCACGATGCCAATATCGTCGGCGAAGCCTACCACCACCACGTTTCTGGGTACTCGTAGCCTTAGTATCCCGTCGTACTTTACGTTCCAGAGTAGGGGGCCAAGAACAGATCCCTGTGGTACTCCCGCCGTTACTAGGTAGAGTTTTGGTCCTTCGTCTGAGTCGTAGCGTAATGTTCTTTCCTTGAAGTAGTTGACGATTATAGATGCCAAATAGCGTGACACTCCATTATCGACCAGAGCGGCTATAATACGGCTCCACCTCGCGGAGTTAAAGGCGTTCTTTATGTCTAACGTGACCACGGCGCAGCATCCTCCTTTACCCCTCGCGTTCATTGCCATGTCTGACACCATTCTGACAGCGTCTACAGTTGATCGCCCTTCCCGAAAACCGAATTGTCGATCCGATAGTCCGTTTTTGCTTTCGATTTCTGACAGCAATCGTTCGTATATCACTCGCTCGAAAATCTTCCCCATCGTATTCAGCAGGCATATTGGCCTATAAGATGATGCCTCCCTAATAGGTTTATCCTGCTTGGGCAGGAGCACCAGTTTCTGTTGCTTCCATTACTTGGGAAAAACGCCTTCCCGTAGGCACGTTGTGAAAGTATCAGCGAAGACATTTGGCATCCCTTTAACCGCCAGCTTAAGTGCTTTGTTCGGTATCGCATCCAATCCGGGCGCTTTTTCGTCACCGATTTTGCGTATGGCTGCCAATACTTCTTCTCTGCTTACCGCCGGCACGTTTTGAGGGTCTACCTGTATTACCGGTAGGCTATCGTCTCGGTTCTGTGGGAATAACGTTGTGACTATTTCCTGGAGCATCTTCGGACACTTTATTTGAGGAGAATTCTTTTGCTTTATTTTAGTCATAACGGCTTTGTACGCTCCACCCCATGGATCGGAATCGGCCTCGTTACACAGCTCTCTGAAGTGCTCTCTCTTGCTCTTAGCGATCGCAAGTTGTAGGTTCTTCCGGGCGTAATTGTATTGGTTGTGCAAGTCTTCGTAGTCTGGAGTATTCCTGCGACGCTGGCTACGTCGTCTAGCTTTAAGACATTTTTTCCGAAGCTCCTGGATTTCTGCATTCCACCAATAATTTGCCTTCCTGGCCTTGTGGAGAGAACGCCGTGGCATGGAGGCATCACATGCCCGCTGTATCACGCTGATGATTCGCGCGGCCTTCGTCAATGCAGTTCCGTCCATTTCCATATCCGGAGGTAGCATTTCCCGGAACATTTCTTCATCTAGCTTTTTTGATGACCAGCCAAGCATTTTTTTTTCCTGGGAAGTCGCACACATTGTGTTTTTGTTACGTTTGCAGTTCACCGTAGCTATTATGGCCTGATGGTCACTGTGCGTGTAGTGCTTGCTAACCAACCACTGCAAGTCCTTCACTAGAGCGTCGCTCACAAAAGTGAGGTCTACGATGGATCCAAGCTCTCGCCTTCTGAAGGTGTTGGCATTCCCATTGTTTGCGAGGACGATATTTAGTCGCGAAAAAGTTTCCAGTAAAACTCGTCCCTTAGCGTTGGTTTTCTTGCTTCCCCACCCGTCAGACCAGGCGTTGAAGTCGCCGCCTATGAGCTTCGGATTGTGCCATTTTGCCTCCATTGCTACGCTGTCCAACATCTGTTTATATTCTGCCAACGTCAAACTTGGTGCTGCGTAACAGCTATATACATAGATGCCATCAATTTTAGCCCATACGTATCCATTCCCTGGTTGTTGCATTACATCCTGGAACGCCCGATCCCCGCACGCCCATACTGCTGCTTTACCACTTGCATCCGTCGTCCAGACGCCACTATGAAGATTTCGATGTTGCTCGCAAATTATGGCGACGTCTGCTTTTAGCTCGTAAACCGACTGTGAAAGCAAATCCTGCGCTGCTCGACAATGATTGAGATTCAGTTGAATGATCTTCACTTTCGTCTGGAGTTTAACGCCTTCTTGAAAACTGGACACCTGCTGCTACCCGCTACGTGCTTGTTATCGCAACCTTCGGTTTCCCTGCAGAAGAGACAATTCGGATCCTTATTGCAATTTTGGGCAACGTGACCTTCTTCTCCACATCTTCGACACAGCTTTGATCGATCCTGTAGGTTTCTGCAGTTGTTCGCTATGTGTCCGAATTTGAGGCATTTGAAACACCTTTTCATTGAAATCTGCTCCCGTAATCTACAAATTACCCACCCGATTCGGACTTTACCTGCTGCTAAGGCCTTACGTGCTTGGTCAACCGCAAGATGTATAGTGGCTGTTTGAGTACCCCTGAAAGATCTTCTAAGACTCGCGACATTTGATTCCTCCACGTTTGACAGCCCCAGTTGGTCCTTTAGAGCACTGCAGATTTCCTCTTTTGTAGTGATCTCATCTAGATCTTGGCATTCAACTGCTACTCGCTGGCAGTTCACTCGTACGTTAGCCTGTTCTCCAAGAGAGGTCTGAATTTTTGCCTTGAATTCTTCATGTTCGGATCCGCCAGATTTGAGTTCGAGCAGCAGGCAGCCTGTCTGTGTCCGTCGGATGCGGCTCACGTTGTCACTTAAGTCCTTTAAAGTAGGGTCACCCTTAACTGTTCGCAGGACGTCCACGTATGTAACACCTTCCTTAGCAGTGATAATCATTACCTCCGGGCGAGGCCTCCCTTGCAGTTTTTTTTTTTTTTTTTTTTTTGATCTCTCGACCTTGGTCCACTTTTCACTTATTTGCTTGGCGTTTCCACCCACTAGTTGCACAGGTTCTTTGCTGCTTTCTCGCCCCAGTTTGGCACTGGAAAGAATCTTCTTTGGTGTCCTCACCCTCTTTCTTTTAGGTGTAGTTTGTCGCTCGCGTAAATCAGCCGCTTCCTCTCTTGGCCGCTTTTGCACTTCTATTTTTTCTGTGCGTCGACCAGCACTAGCCACAGGGCCTAGCGGAGTGGATTTTTCTCTGGAAGGTGCCGTTGGTGTAGTTTGCGTACCCGTTTCTACCTTGCCCTGAACTTGCATTGTCCGATGTGCCATTTGCTCATCTCTCACCTTGTTGTGGGTCGATCTTATTGCCCGTATCCGCTCCTTAATCGCGTTGTGAACGTTATGACGCGGGTTTACATACTCCATCAGGTCAACAATGAGGGTCCCTAGTTTTGTGAACACATCCGTTACGGGTTGCTTTCTGTCCTCAGAAAGGGTGTTACTCAGTTTTGAGAGTGCACTGTCCTGTGATGTCGGAGATCGACGTAGAAGCACGCTGCGTTGAAACGGATTCTCCGTTTGTACACTGGTGTTTTGCCTTGTAGTATTGAGCGATGAAGGAGCCAAGCTGCCCACTCCTTTGACGTTAGGGTCCGCTGGCGACTCCCTTCCAGCTATGCTGGAAGATAGCCCGCCGGAAGTCACGGTTCCTTCCGACGTTTGAACGTATATCCCCGTTCGAATTTTCTGCTCCTTTACTTCCATCGTTGGTTTATTATTCTGGGTTCCTTCCCATGGCCTTTTATACCTGCGGCCAGGTTAGACGCATAGTTGAAGGACGGCGCCAACTCGTCCTGTCATAGAGAGCTCATTGGGTTTCTAAGGCATTTCCGCCCCACCCTCCTTCTCTACCGCTCTCGGTCGGGGACTGCTTATTTGTTATTCGCAGCTAACCTACATTACTGTAGGCCGTCCATGATCCGCCACCTATGACCCCCACAGTAGCTTGAGCTACGCCCTGTGTGATATGAGCCTGTGGTTAAGCATGTTGCCTATGAAGCTACAAATAGCGGGGTGAGTGTTGTGTGCGTGGAGGCTCTCCCTAATAGCTGTTGTGTGCACATTATTGAAGGCGCCTTCAATATCTAGAAAGGCTCCCAAGGCGTATTCTTTGTAATGGAGTGCCCTTTCAATTTTGAGGACTACCCTATGGAGAGCCGTTTCAACAGATTTTCCTTTCATATACGCATTTTGGGCTCTCGATAGAGTTTGAGTACCAAGTCTTTGTTTGATATGAAGATCAAGTAATCTTTCAAAAACTTTAAGGAGGAGGGAAGTCAGGCTAATTGGTCTGTAGTCCTTCGGATACGCATGGTTGACTTTACTTGCCTTGGGTATAAATACAACCTTAGCGGTCCTCCAGGCTACAGGTACATGGCTTAGCACTAGGCAACCTTTGTAAATTTGTGTTAGCCAGGAAACAGCAAGCATACCTGTTTTTTGAAGCATGACCGGCAGAATTCCATCCGGACCTGGAGACTTGAATGGCTTGAAGGTGTCAATTGCCCAGACAAGCCTCTGCCTGGTGACAACTTCGCCAATGCCTTCGATGTCATACAGATCAGACGCCTGCACACGAGTTAAAGGGGTGGAGTCATCCAAACAGCCCGGAAAGTGAGTGTCTACGAGTACCTTCAGCGTTTCCGAGCTTTTGCTCGTCCACTCCCCATCAGACCTGCATAACAGGCTAGGCGTGACAGGGCGTTTAGCCAGCAAGTTTCTTAGTCTTGCCGTGTCCGAGGTGGATTCAATCCTACCGCACAGCTCTTTCCAGGAGCTCCATTTGGCTTTCCTCATTTCCGTTTTGTAGAGCCTAAGTATGTCCTTGTATTCGTCCACATATATATATATATATATATATATATATATATATATATATATATATATATATATATATATATATATATATATATATATATATATATATATATATATATGGAAATATGAATTTTTGGCCGAATCGATTTTAAAACTAATGTTCTTTTCCCTTACATGTCTCCCTACCTACTTTTGGCATTATCATAGAAAAAAATAGTGTTTCTAGCGGTTTAGGTGCGTTTGAGTTTTTTTTTAGTATTAAAACAAAGGTTAAAGTATACTTATTATATGATAAAAGTTTTAGAATGGGATGGGCAGTAGTTTAGGAGGTAGGTGAATTTCAATATATACAAGTCGTATGAAGTGTAGTACCGAGAGCTTGTTTTGGACAGCTAGTGCGTGGGAGAACAGAACATTTGTAGTAAAATTATTATATATCACTTACATATAGAAGATAAAATATTAAAAATTGGTAATGTTGATTTACTTACTGAAAAAAATACTTGTTTATGGAAAAATGAATTTATTTCACAATTTTTACAATTTTACTCTCGTTTCTTAAACTAGTTCTTTTTATTTAATTACTGGAGGTGTTTCTACAATCGGGTTTGGGGCAGCTAATGCGTGGGAAAGCAAAACATTTGTAGTAAAACTATTATTATTGTATATATTTTGAAGTTTGAGTAGCCTAGTGGGTAGAGCACTAGTTGCGCATGTGGATACAAACTATCCTAATAAAAATCACAGTACGCACATGTCTACATATGACACCCTAATTCTCGATGTGACCGGAAAATTGTAACGTTAGGTAAATGCCAGACGCAACGGCAGCATTTACCTCACCTCGAGTACTTTTGAAAGCCAATAAAAACAGGTATGTGACTCGTTTTTAGCTCTCAGTCACTAGCTAATGCCGGGTTTACATTCTCGCCGAGGAATGGCAAATGTTGACAAGGTGAGTGTGTAAATGGTCTCCTTGTCTATTCTCGGCTGTTTTTTTCATGACAAGCACGCGTGTGTAAATGGCTTGCTCGTCGGCTCTTGTTTGTTTTATGAAGGGATAAAGATCCTTTTATTGCTGTACCTGAATGTTTATAACCGTCTCGTCCTAGCTCGAAGCCGCTCGAAGCGAAGTCGGTTTTATGCATCGAGTCAAAGGGATTCGAGAGGGTAGCGAATGATCATTTACATTTTTCGAATTTTTCACCGGGACTTCAAACATATCCTTGCGTGGCACAGATTGAAATAGCTCAACGCACACCAGGCAGTTGCAATAGCCACAACCTGCACCTCAGCCATCGTTCACTGAACTGAGCAAAATAGCTCACAACTGTCGAAAGGTGCATGGTGCGTGTTGCATGGTGCAATATCCTAGGTAAACAATTCACCCTATGTCTTGCTGAGTCTTGTCCAATGTTTTGCTGAGTGCCCTCACGAGACGCTCGTCCCTATGTATAAACGCAGCATCACATTGTAAACGATAGTACGTAGGTACGATATAATAAAGTATATGTTAAAATCAAAAGTCGATGTTTTTCTTTTTTGCGGCCACTAATCGTGTAATTGTAAATCTGACGCAGTCAGTAAACCCGGTTAAAGTCGCGAAGATAGTAACAAAGGCATAAAAAGTAATTAAAACCGCGAACCGTGAATGAAACGGAAAATTAATTTCTATAAACTGGCAAGAGCTCGGAACATGAAGCTAAAAGTCTGCTTAAAAGACTTGGTGAGGCTGCTATGTTATATTGCCTAGTAATAACAAATAATAATAGTGAATGTTTGACTGAAAGCAGGAAAGAAGTGACGAATACGGAAATAGAAGGTGCTTACACGACGACATGGAGGTATAATTGGAGGAACTACAAAGCCAATTACACCAACGCAATGCTCAAATTGAGCAGATGGCGCGTTATTAACGCAAATGCAACCACAGCAACGAATGCAGTCACCCAGAGAGCAGACACTGAAAGAAACAAGGCATTTGATTACCTTAAGTGGCAAAGGCGAAGAAACAATTAATATGATGAACTCGATGAGTTCATTGCTGCGTAGTCCGATCGAGCTGAAATTTTCTGGATGCATTGATGAATGCATGGGATAGGGGAAGGAAAATATGATACTCTGACGTAATTTGTAACTAAACCGACTCGATAAACGCTTCTGAAAACCGCTGTGTGTGGCAGCCGACGCGACAAACCGAAGCGTTAAACGCTTCGGTGAAACCGAACTGTCTGTCATTGGCCTAATGCATCCAGAAAATTTCAGCTCGATCGGACTACGCAGCAATGAACTCATCAAAAAACGCTCGAAAAACGAGTCGGTGGGTCATTTCTTTCATCAACCGACGCGATTCCGAAACCGAGAGGCGGTTCGCACCGCGGTGTGTGTCACCACAATGCTAATTGTGATGACACACCGCGGTGCGAACCGCCTCTCGGTTTCGGAATCGCGTCAGTAGACGAGAGAAATGACCCAACGACTCGGTTTTCGAGCGTTTTTCGATTATTTCATTGCTACGTAGTCCGATCGAGCTGAAATTTTCTGGATGCATTGATGAATGCATCGGATAGAGGAAGAAAAATCTGATAAGAAAAAAGATTTGTGAAGGATGGTTAGGATACAGTACTGGGAAATGAAACATTTGTTGGCACTTGGTTTCTAAAAGTATGTAATTACAGATTTTCAAAGAAAATTAGTGTTAGAATCATTTTGCCCAAATTTCATATGCATATATATACTAACATATATATGTATATACATATGTATGTGCGCACGACTACTTTTCGACAAGCATCTATATGATACTCCGACGTAATTTGTAACTGAACCGACTCGATAAACGCTTCTGAAAACCGCTGTGTGTGGCAGCCGACGCGCCAAACCGAAGCGTTAAACGCTTCGGTGAAACCGAACTGTCTGTCATTGGCCTAAGGCTAATGACAAACACGGCGGTTTTTGCGAGGCGTTTCCCGAGAGGAAAACCGAGTCGGTATAGTCGTGCATTAGGCCAATGACAGACAGTTCGGTTTCACCGAAGCGTTTAACGCTTCGGTTTGGCGCGTCGGCTGCCACACACAGCGGTTTTCAGAAGCGTTTATCGAGTCGGTTTAGTTACAAATTACGTCAGAGTATCATATTTTCCTTCCCCTATCCCATGCATTCATCAATGCATCCAGAAAATTTCAGCTCGATCGGACTACGCAGCAATGAACTCATCGAAAAACGCTCGAAAAACGAGTCGGTGGGTCATTTCTCTCATCAACCGACGCGATTCCGAAACCGAGAGGCGGTTCGCACCGCGGTGTGTGTCATCACAATGCTAAAGTAATGTACGACTATACCGACTCGGTTTTCCTCTCGGGAAACGCCTCGCAAAAACCGCTCTGTTTGTCATTGGCCTTACTTAAGCATTGTGATGACACACACCGCAGTGCGAACCGCCTCTCGGTTTCGGAACCGAGTCGGTAGATGAGAGAAATGAGCCACCGACTCGGTTTTCGAGCGTTTTTCGATATGTTTATTGCTGCGTAGTCCGATTGAGCGGAAATTTTCTGGATGCATTGATGAATGCATGAGATAGGGGAAGGAAAATCTGATAAGAAAACAGATTTTTGAAGAATGGTTAGGATACAGTAGTGGAAAATGAAACATTTGTGGGCACTTGGTTTCTGAAAGTAGGGAATTACAGATTTTCAAAGAAAATTAGTATTAGAATTACTTTGCCCAAAATTCATATGCATATATATACTTACATATATATGTATATACATATATATACATATGTATGTATACACGACTACTTTTTTCACAAGCATCTATATGATACTCCGACGTAATTTGTAACTGAACCTCAGAACTGAGCCGACTCGATAAACGCTTCTGAAAACCGCTGTGTATGTCAGCCGACGCGCCAAACCGAAGCGTTAAACGCTTCGGTGAAACCAAACTGTCTGTCATTGGCCTAATGTTCAAAGAACAGTAGAAGAATCGTGCATGTTTTGAGTGCATATTTCACCACATGAGCTGCTTATTACGGCCAAACTGTTTCAAATGCCAAGTTTTACTTTGGTCTCAAGAGTGCATTATAACTCATATGGTAGAAGGTTTTAGATATTACCACTGGCATGAGTTTCAAAGTGTATGAGAGAAAAACACTTGTTAATTATATTCGTTATCAGTTGCATATTTCACAAAATTTTGAAAGCAGCATCTCATATAACATCAATGAAGAAAATGCTCAGTGCCTGCAGCACTGCAACTGAAGTTGGTGTTCGGAGCTGCGATCCGAAAAATTTGCAGAACTTTGGGAATCGAAACATCGGTTATTTATTTTCATTGTAAATGTTTCCGGTATGAATACTAACTGTAAGCATTTATTGATACAAAAGTAGCACAACAAAGCCAAGAATATATCACATCTGCTTCACGTTGTTATACTACATTCGAAGTTATAGGAGCATAAAGAAATTTAAGGCAACCTGCAGCGAGTTTTTTCAAATAATCGAGAGCTTAATATTTGCTTTTTATTGTCACTACAATATCATTACCAATTGAAAATTCTACGATAAAACCGCTTAATACAGATATTGCAAACACACACAAAACCAACAATAGCTGGCAACCCTATCGTGGCTTTTCAGCCAAATTTGGCCAGAATAACCTGTTTATAATAGGTTCTATTAATTGTATGAAGTTCGTATTGATTTCATGACTGCACTGGAAGTTATGGGGCAAAAAGTTTTATTTTCATGAGCGAATTTTCAAAACCACAGACACAAAAATTACCATAGCTAGCAGCACTTATCGAATTTTTCAACCAAATTTCTATCAAACAGAGTTTAGAATAAGGTTCAGCTACTGTGTAAATTTCATGAAAATCTGAAAACTTGTTCACATTTCATAAGGCAAAAAGCAGTTTTTTTCTTTGTAATTTTTCAAGATGGCACCACTGGCACAGAGTTGCCTATAATTCAAAATCGCTTTTATCAGACCTGGTCCTACTTAAGTCCAATGCATGCTGTAAATTTCAGCTGTATCTGATTATTGGTTCGTGAGTTGCCGTGAACAGAAGTTTTTGATGCTTAAAATATAGGTTAACTGGGAAAGGGTTACTGTTCTTGTCCGACATGAAATTTCCAAAGTTTTACTTTGAACTTGTAGATAAAGCATTAGGTTTGTATACAGATTGGTTTTATTGTAAGAAACGGACATTTTTTAGGATATTGGATGGTTTGAATGTTTTAACTTCTGTCAACAAACCCGATCTGAGCGAGAAATAAGATGAACGGAGGTGAGGATGAGTATCAAGAGAACAGGCAGTCAGTGCCGAAACGCCGCCGTATTGACATCGCGCACAAACCATTCATTGTCATTTTAGTTAATATTAGCGTTTTTTAATCAATCTTATCTAAAACTCCCGTTCTTGTTTCTTATTTAACAACTTCAGAAGTGGGATAAAACACACAACGCGCCGTGTGAGTTATTAATATCCTCGAGTGATAGCAAACATGTCAGCCCCTCTTGAATCTTTGTCGAGTAAAGACTTGAAGGCCGAGTTGGAGAAACGAGGCTTGTCTACAACCGGCACAAAGTCCGAGTTACAAATAAGACTAAGACAAGATATCGGTAGTGACACGGTTCAAACTGGTGAAATGGTGCCCGAAACAGTGAGCCGCAGTGAGTTGGAAAGGTTAAAATCAGATATCGCGGAAATAACGTTGATGCTGTCCACGCTTGTAGCATCACAAAATGGTGGTGCATCGAACACAAGATCAGGTATAAGTAATAGTGCCGCTGACACCAATCCAACGGCAGTCGAACAGGACCGTGTATTAGATTTTACGACCGACGTCGTGTTAAAACCCTACGTAAAAGGGACGAAAGAAGAGACCGAAGCAGACTCATGCATCAAACGACCGACCGCCAGCGCAGTGCCAGCCAATGAATTCCCGAAACTAGCATCATCCGAATCGCCGTGGACGAAGCCGTTCAGCATTAGTGAGGTTGCAGAATTGTTGCCCAAACTCGATCCATCGTCGGAGTTTTCAGTCTCTACGCAGCAGTTTATAGATCGAATAAATATGCTGAGAGACGTGTACAAACTAGAAGACAAGCTTACTCTTCTTGCCATCCCCGGAAGCCTCAAAGGCCTCTCAAAATTGTGGTATGATAGTCGCCCGATCGTGCATACTACATGGGACTTGTTCTCATACGAATTGTTGCGTGCGTTCCCCAGCGAAGTGGACGAAGGAGAAGTTCATGTGACTCTGATCAAAAGCGAACGGCAGCCAAACGAGAGCGTCGAAGGGTTGTACGATGTACGCACAGGATGTACGCTATTCCCCGCCGAGGACACATTAGCGAAAAGGCGACGGTTAGGTACATTCGTATGGGACTCCGTCATCAAGCCTTACAGAACTCAAACGCAGGTACTGATTTCAATACTACCGCCGAAATGCTAAATACAATCAAACGGTACCTTGCGAACTCCAACGAACGTAGTCGTGAGCGAATTGATCGTCATGGCTACCATGCAATTGTACCGAAAACGAATATGCAACGGATTAACAGGCAACACGAAACCGTCCACACACCATCAGTTAACACCATGGGCAGCCGCACACTTAGAAAGTCGGTGTGTTACAATTGCGGAGAACCGGGACACATCTCTGTAAATTGTACACAACCGCAACTCAAGGAACGCTGTGCCATATGCACTCGCACAACCCACAAGACAACACAGTGCACCGAAAAACCGAATGTTCATCGGATTATGAGCACTAAGAAGAAAACGCCGTTATGTGCTAAAACAATACATGTGAACGGCCAAGAAGTGAGTCCATTTATCGACCCTGGCAGTGATCACTCTCTCATCCAGAAAACACTCGCATTTGAACTATCTGCTGTATCAGATAGAGCACCATTAGTATTGAAGGGATTTGCAGGCGGCACAATTACAAGCAAGCAATGTGCAACATTTGTAGCAACTATGGATGGTGAGTGTGATTTACTTGTTGTTGACGATGGACTGATTCCGGCTCCTATACTATTAGGTAGCGACGTGCTTTGTTCGTCGAATAACCGTCTTGTGCTTGAGTCTGGCCAGTGCAAGTTAGAGCGTGTGAGCACAGAAAATCTAACAGTAGGAACGACGTTACCAGAGAAAGACAAACTTAAACTCCACCATCTGGTCAACGAGTTCTCAAGTTGTTTTGCTAACAAAATGAGTGAAGTAGGACACTGCCGTACTGCGTCGATGACAATTAAACTGAATTTGGAAAAACCTGTAAATCTACAACCGCACCGATTGCCATTCGCCAAAAGAGAGTCCGCGGAGAAAATCATACAGGAGCTGATCGACAATAATATTATTCGACCGAGTGCATCTGAATATGCGTCACCAATTGTAATGGTGATGAAATCGAACGGCGAAGATCGATTATGTGTTGATTATCGATCTCTCAACGCTATAACTGTCAAGCAGCCATATCCATCGCCAACGGTTGAAGAGCAACTATCGTTTATTGCCGGAAATCGTTATTTCACGACACTCGATTTAAGGTCAGGTTATTACCAAATACCAATCGAGGAATCATTGAAGAGATTCACAGCATTTGTGACGCACGAGGGCCAGGGGCCAGGGTCACTACACTATCATTACCAATTGAAAATTCTACGATAAAACCGCCTAATAAAGATATTGCAACTAAACACAAAACCAACAATAGCTGGCAGCCCTATTGTGGCTTTTCAACCAAATTTGGCCTGAATAATGCTTATAATAGGTTCCATTAATTGTATGAAATTCGTATTGATTTCATGACTGCACTGGAAGTTATAGGGCAAAAAGTTTTATTTTCCTGAGAGAATTTTCAAAACCAAAGACACAAAAATTACCATAGCTGGCAGCACCAATCAAATTTTTGAACCAAATTTCCATCCAATAGAGTTTAGAGTAAGATGCAAATACTGTGTCAATTTCATGAAAATCTGGTTACTAATTCACATTTCATAGGGCAAAAAGCAGTTTTTTTTCTTTGTAATTTTTCGAGATGGCACCACTGGCACAGAGTTGCCCACAATTCAAAATCGCTTCTATCAGACCTGGTTCTACTTAAGTCCAATGCATTATGTAAATTTAAATGGTATCTGATTATTGGTTCGTGAATTCCGGTGAACAGAAGTTTTTGATGCTAAAAATATAGGTTTACTGGGAAAGGGTTACCGTTCTTGTCCGACATGAAATTTCCAAAGTTTCACTTTGAGCGTGTAGATATAGCATAAGATTAGTATACAGATTGGTTTTACTGTAAAAAACGGACATTTTTAGGATATTCGATGATTTGAATGTTTTCACTTCCAAATTTTTATTTTTTCAAATTTAAGACACCAAAATTATCGTAGCTGGCAGCTGGCAGCTGGCTTCAACCAAATTGCTACCAAAGATGGTCTAAAATAAGGTCCAGCTACTGTGTGAATTTCGTCAAAATCGAACGATTCAATCAGAATTTATAGGGCTAAAAGCAGTTATCTTTTTTAGTGATTTTCCAAGATGGCACCACTGGCACAGAATCGCCCGCATTTTAAAATTACTTTTATCAGACCTGGTCCTATTTAAGACAAATTCAGTCTGCAAATTTCAATTAATTCTGCTCATTGAATCGTGAGTTTCCGTGAACAGAAGTTTTTGATGCTAAAAATATAGGTAAATTGGGCAAGGGTTACCAGGCGTGCCCGTTATACCATATCAATTTTTTTTTTGTCTATGTAAACAAAGCACAAGATTTACAAATGAGTGGCTTTTTTTTGAAGAAATGGTATTTTTTCAAGAGAGACGATGATTTGGAGGTTTTCACTTTCAGTGCCTGTCCTAGCTACAAGGTCGCCGGCACGCTCTTTGAAAGCTACAAAAATATTCAACTAGCTAATACCAATATGTCCTGAAAATTTAGTTCTGATTGAATAGCTGTGTCAAAAGTTATCGCCATTTAAAAATTTTCAATTTTTCCCGTTTTTTTTTTAGGCACCCAGCGCACACATGGGGCTAAAAAAATTCCAAAACATTATCCGATTCACATGTAAAACACGTTCGAAATTTATTTCGTCAACTTTATTTTTGCAAAACTTATTTGTGTACGGAATAATAGGTATATTAAAAATATCTTTAAAATGGCCGCCGGCGCCAAAGGGTTAAAGATTTTTAACTTTTTCTGAGACCTGGCACTATTCTGCATATACACCAATGTGTCCTAAAAATTTCAGTTCAATCGGATGGCGCGTTCTTGAGATTTTTTCACTGAAATTTTTTGATGATATATATATATATATATATATATATATATATATATATATATATATTTATATATATATATATATATATATATATATATATATATATAAATATATATATATATATATATATATATATATATATATATATATATATATATATATATATATATATATATATATATATATATATATATATATATATATATATATATATATATATATATATATATATATATATATATATATATATATATAGAAATATGAATTTTTGGCCAAAGTGATTTTAATACTAATGTTCTTCTTCGAACATTAGTAACAAAAGACTTTGTTTCAAAAACGATCATTTATTTTCACATAAACGGAATGTTTACTCGTTTAACGTTAGATACCAACTCAGCTATGTACGACAACTAGGCGAGAAGTTACCTGACCCGCATCTTTTATTGGATCACATTCGTTGACATCGCGTCTGGTTTTCTAGCATTGTCTAGGAATGTTTTTAGGTCTAGCCAGACGGTGTCCGTTTTCCGCGCTTCTAGAGTTTTTGCATCTAAAGGCTGGTACTGAGTTCGAGTTCAAGTGAAATTTTGACATGTCTCCATTATCTGGTCATTCTTTCGAGCGAAAATTTTGGCAATGGAGAAAAGCAGAGACAATGCTCATTTCTGACGGATAAAATGTCAAGAATTTCACCTTTCGATCGATTTTCTTATTGGAAAGATATTTGCACTGCTTCATTTTCAAATTGAAACACCAAATGTCACTTTTTCGCTCAAAAGAATGAACTGCACAAACTAAATTGGCGTGAAATGATTGGAGACATGTTTCAGTGCCATCTACGTTTTCAACGCGAAAGCAACTTCAAAGCAACTTTTCATGCTAAAGGCTGGTACTGCGTTCGAGTTCACGTGAAATTTTGACATATTTCCATTATCTGGTCATTCTTTCGAGCGAAAATTTTGACAATTGCTCATTTCTGACGGATAAAATATCATGAATTTCACTTTTCGATTGATTTTCTTATTGGAAAGACATTTTCACTGCTCCATTTTCAAATTGAAACACCAAATGTCACTTTTCCGCTCGAAAAAATGAACTGCACAAACTAAATTGGCGTGAAATGATTCGAGACATGTTTCAGTGCCATCTATATTTTCGAAGCGAAAGCAACTTCGAAGCAACTTTTCATGCTAAGAACACAGTACCAAACTTGCTTATTTTCAAGCTAAATTTTCGCCGAAACCAATTTCACGTGAAATTTTGTATGAAAATCGCACGTGAAATCGAACTCAGTACTATGCTTAAAAACTTAGTACAACTCTTGCTTATTTTCAAGCTAAATTTTCGCCGAAGCAGATTTCACGTGAAATTTTGTATGAAAATTTCACGTGAAATCGAACTTAGTACTATGCTTAACGGAGAAGATGCAAATTCGTGGCATTGTTTTTTTATGGTGTGAATGTGCTGATGCATATATAACTTCTCCCCCTTTTGATGTTGAATTCTCCTGAATTCTATTTTCAATTTTGACGATTTGATTTTTTCTCTGTTTTATGTAATACAATATTAGTAATGATATCAATACGAATAATATAATATCTAAGCTTGCATTAATGCCGACATTAGTTATTTTTGTAAACTGTAGCTCTTCGATTTTCTCTGTATTTTGAATATTTTGAATAACAATGTTATCTAAAGTCAATTTATCTGGAAAATTTACATTTTTTGTATTGGGATAGGAGAATCTTTCGTTGAATTTGTGTATAGTGTTTGAAAAATAATGATTAAAAGCTGCAATCGAACAATTATTGAAAGGTACAAGGAGGTTTCCAGTGAGATTTAATTTCCTAGCGTCGCATGTTTGATTTAGAAAAATATTTTTAGCGTTTTTAATTATCAGTTTCTCTGTCTATTTCAAATATTTCTGTATTTTGATTTTGAACCAATTTGCAATTATTTTTGTAGACGCAATGTTTCGTTATTTTTAGTTCGTTAAGATATTTATCACTTTCGTATGTGTAAAGTGTATTTTCAATCATACAAACTATTTCATTTGGGGAATTAATTTCTTTGTGCTGTTTGTTTGTGATTGGCAGTATCATTTTAAGTTGGATATTTATAAATTCGATCGGAATTTTAATGGCAAAAAAAAGTATATTTTTATTAAATTTGAAGAATCCAACTTTTACATATTGTAATTTGCTTACGTCTATGTCGAACATTTTGATTTCTTCGTCGGATAGAATGTTGGGGTGCAATATGCCGTATTTTGCGAATGCAATATTATCCTGCATGTGCTCTACTCTGTTTTTAAGGACCTGCATTTTATTTGATCGTAATATAGATTATTTTCTTGATTATTGTTCAAAATACTGTTTAATTGGTTTGCAATGGTGTGTCGGTCTCTAGTTGCAACATCTCCAAGTGTTTTAATAGTTTTACTCAAATTTCTGTTAATTTCAATCTGCTGGTTTACATTTTTGATTAGGTTATGGCTATTCAATTCAATTGTCTTAAGATGTTCGTCAATATTATTTCTGTCTTGGTCGTCCATTGTTCCAAAAAGAAAGTGTTGTGCGTTACCTACTAGATTAATAAGCCCCCTTTTAAGTCTTTTGTCTGATGGTGTAATTGTTTTTACTTTAAGCGTTAGATGTTGTAATTCTGTCAAAATTAAGGCTTTATGTTGGTCTTGTAAATGTTCCGCGTTTAGTTTGAATTCGTTAATTACTCTCAATATCTCAGTAGAGTTAATTACGTGTAGGACTATATTAGCTTTTGTGGGAATTTTGGCTTTGTTTAGTTGAATTTGTGTGAATCCTGAAGTTTCCTCAATCCTATGTATGATGAATTGTCCGTTGGTTGGGGTCAGTAAGAAAAACAACACTGTGGCCAATGTTAAAAATGGCTGTAAAAGAATAGTTGAATACTTAGATTAGATGATGATTTCTCTGAAATTTGGGAAATATGACATAATCAAACGGTCAGAGTAATAATTTTCCTTGCATTATTTCGAGCATGATTTTATTCCGGATGTAAGAGATATTTTCTTGTGTAAACGCTATTTGCCGGTTTCTAGAAATATTTTCTGCAATGCTACAGCTAAAAACGCCACAGTCATTACCGTTTTCTTGTTGGGGAGTATTTCCTAAATCAGCTTTTGTAAATTCTGTTATATCAACAGGTGTTCCTCGTTTGTTGACGAACAATCTTTTATGGTTTCCAAAATTTGTGGGATTGGTACTCCTAATGAATCGTAATATTTGATCGTCTTTTGTGGAAAATCAATGACACTGATGGTCCAATGGTTTTGGTTGATGTTGATTGGTAGTAAAAGGATATCAAAATCGAAAATATTTATATTTCGCTTTCACCGCTTAATGGATTGATAACCTGATCTTAGAAGACGTTGGATCAAAAATGTGCTCATTGCACACACTTTGGGTAGATTTCGGGATCTGTCCTTTTCGCTGCGTTCTACAATAAGTTTCAAATAAAATTCTATGATTTTATCGTTCAGCCATTTGTCATTCCTGAGTGTTCTAATATCGCGTCTAGTTATATCTACTCGGAGTTTCGAGGATAAAATGTCGTCATCTGTATCTTCGTTCAGTACGCTATTTATCACTGATCGTTGTTCTTCTGTAAATTCGGGAAATTCTACGTTATTATCATTTCAAACTTCTTCATTGGGGTGTTGGAGTATGTCTCAGTTATCATTAACTCTATGTAAAAAAAACACTCTACATTAATTGTATTAGTAAGTTTCGCTCTCATGCTTAAACTGTCATGCTTATATTTTAGTTCTCATCAAGCACTCGAACAGGGCAGTCAATTGTTAACTTTGATTTTTGAAATAAACGTTATAAAATAACAGTTTTTTCTGTGAACCGTAAAAGGTTATGGGCCCAGACTCGTTGTTATAAAAATTTATTTTTTTGTGCATCGAACTATAATACTGAATCTTGATTATGGAAATCGAAAAATTCAAAATTGAAAAGCTTCGAAACAAGGACAATTGGCATTGTTGGAAATTCGTAATTCGAACGTTGCTGGAGGAAGATCAGGATTTATTAGATGTTTGCGAAGGCGTCTTGGTGCGGCCAACGGTAGGTGAAACTGATTATCAATCAAAGGTCACGAAATTTTTGAAAGCAGATAAAGCAGCTAGAAAAATGATCGTAACAACAGAAGAGAGAAAACCGTTAGATCTTCTATTGAATTGTACTACTGCTCGAGAAATGTGGTTAAAATTGAAAAAGTTGCGCATAACCTCATAAGGCTCGAACAACTAGCGACAAAAATGAAAGCACTCGATACTGAAATTCCAGATTCCATGCTAATGGCGCGAGTTCTTTCTACGTTACCACCAAAATTCAATCATTTCCATAGTGCGTGGGATTCGGTTGAAGATAAGAAGAAAACATTTGAAAATTTAACTACGCGACGAATTCCAATGGTTGATCGATTCGGGAGCTTCAGAGCACATGACGTATCGCCGTGACAGGTTTCAGAACTTGAAGTTTTTTGAAAAACCAGTGAATGTAACTGTCGGTAATGGTGACGAGATATTTGCGTACGGTTCAGGTAATGTTGAAATAGAAACTATCGTAAACGGAAAATGGATACCTGGTACTATGCACAATGTGTTGTTTATACCCAAAATGAAAAGAAATTTGTTTTCGGTTAAGGTTGTTGCTAAACGAGGTATCAATTTTTCAATAACGGATAGCGGTAAGAAAATGTACATTTACATGTAACAATGAAATAGTGGCCACAGGTTCTGATTGCGGATTGTTATACAAAATGAATCTAAGAGTTTTACTTCCTAAAGAATGTTTTGTTGCAAATAAAGTAGATTCACTTCAGTTATGGCATGAAAGGCTTTGCCATCAAAATAAAAGGCATGTCGAAAATTACTTAAAAAGATTCGGGTTTGTCGTAAGTGATGCAAATGAGTTTTGTGATGGCTGTGCATATGGCAAACATCACAGGTTAAGTTTTCATGAGAAAGTTGAACGCGCTAAGCAAGTAAGAGAAGTTATTTATACAGATGTCTGTGGCCCTATGGAAGTTGAATCTCTTGGCAGGCGGCGTTATTATGTAGTTTTCAAAGATGATTTCTCTGGATTTAGACAAATTTATTTTTTGCGTAATAAATCAGAAGTTTTTGAAAAATTAAAATTATTCTGCGTGAGCATCGAAAATTAATTTGGAGTCTCTGTGAAAGAAATTCATAGTGATGGTGGTAAAGAGTTTGTTAATAGTAATATAAATGTATTTTTGGGGAGTAAAGGCATAAAGCATTCTGTCAATGTTCCTTACACACCAGAACAAAACGGTGTAGCGGAACGTGAAAATCGTATTATAGTTGAAGCTGCGCTATCAATGCTGTATGCAAAACCTGAATTACCTCTGTTTTTATGGGCTGAACAATGAATACAGCCGTGTATGTTATCAATAGAACAGGTCCAACGAAAATAGATAGTAAAACTCCTTTTGAGCTATGGTATGATAAACCCATGAATATATCAAAATTTAAAGTACTTGGTACAAAATGTTTCGTGCATATTCCAAAAGAATAAAGATCTAAACTTAACAAAAAGTCGATGAAAGGATACTATGTTGGCTACATAAAAAATGGCAAAGGCTATCGCGTTTACGTTCCGGAAAAACATGATATAATTTTGAGTCGTGATGTTTTGTTTAAAGAAGAAAGTTTGATCTCTAATAAAGTTTATGTGCAACGCGCTCGTGGTAGTTTAATGGACTCGAAGTTATTATGTGTTCCTCAGAGCCCGAAGTCAGCAATATTCCAAAAACTAAAGTGAAGAGTCTAGAATCTAGTGATGTGAGTGACTCGGAGTCAACTATAGAGACCCGTAATTTGAGAGATAGGAACACAATTAGGCAACCAGACTTTTTTGGTTCTCCTATCACCTTTTTCTCTCAGACCAATCCACTAAGCTATAATGAAGCTATCAAATCTGAGAACAAGGAAAAATGGAAAACAGCAATGCAAGATGAATTTGATTCTGTACATAAAAATAAAACGTGGATACTCGTGGAAAAACCTACAAATCACAAAGTTATCGATAGTCGTTGGGTATTTAGAACAAAGTTAAATCCGGATGGTACAAAGCTCGGTTAGTGATCAAAGGTTTTTCTCAGGTTAAAGGGATTAACTATAATGAAACATTTAGCCCGGTTGTTCGTTTTGATACAGTTAGAGCACTGTTAAGTGTAGCTGCCCGTGGTAAATTGCTATTGCGTCAGTTTGACATTAAGACAGCCTTTTTGAATGGAAAATTAGATGAGAATATTTTCATGAAGCAGCCAAAAGGTTTTGTAGATGGAACGAATAGGGTATGTAAACTACTCAAAAGTTTATACTGTTTGAAACAAGCACCAAGGTGCTGGACGGAACATTTTTCGAATTTTGTTAATAAATTCGGCTTTCGAAAAAGCACAGGTGATCCCAGTTTGTATATATATAAACACGGAGGTGAGAAAATGTTCTTGGCTGTTTATGTTGATGATGGGCTGTTGACTGCCACACAGGAACAAATTGCCAATGATTTTTTATCTGAATTAAATAATGAATTTGAAACTACAGTTGAAGAAGAAGTAAAAAACTTCGTTGGAATTGAAATTCTTAGGTTGAAAGATGGTTCTGTATTTATCAATCAACAAAACTATATAAAAAGACTCATAGAAAAATTTAATTTGGATAATGCTAACCCTGTTTCAACACCGATTGAAGTTGGATGGAGCACAAACCTTTTTCAAAAAAAGGAATGTAATGTACTCTATCGTGAGGCTGTCAGCTCACTCATGTATTTGCAAGTAATTAGTAGACCAGACATAAGTTTTCCTGTAAATTGTGCATCCAAAGCACTTGAGAATTCAACATCTGCACACTGGGCTTTAGTCAAAAGAACTATAAGATATTTGAAAGGCACGATCGATTTAGGATTATTGTATTGCAAAGATGGTGATTTTGAAGCTTATTGCGATGCTTACTTTGGTGGTGACACTGACTCGCGAAAATCTACTACAGGTATTGTTTGTAAATATGGAAATGCATCCATTACTTGGCAAAGCAAACTCCAACAATGCGTAGCTTAGTCTACTACAGAAGCTGAATATATTAGTGCAGCCGCCGCTAGTAAAGAAATTTTATGGTTGAAGAAATTGTTTTTCGATTTCGATGTAGAAATTAAAGATTATATTTTGCATATTGATAATATGAGTGCAATTAAGTTGATAAAAAATCCAGAGTCTCATCAGCAAAGCAAGCACATAGACATAAAATATCATTTTGTACGAGACTTTTATGAAAAATCAGAAGTAAATGTAATGTATCTGAAGTCTGATGAACAAGTAGCCGATGTACAAACAAAGGGTCTGCCAAAGCCAAGATTTATATATCTAAGAGAGAAGCTAGGTCTAGTTAAGAAAGAAAAAATAGAATTAAAATGAAACAACGAATTGTTTTCTTGAATTAAAATTGAATAACATTTTTGATCATGTAGAGTTTTAGGGAGAGTGTTGGAGTATGTCTCAGTTATCATAACAAATTATATTTCAATGGTCTTTTGATATTGCCTGGATGTATCTTTTTGAGCTTACTTTTAACAAATCTTGGTTGGTGTTTCAATCTAGCGGCTTTGTAATTTTTAATGAAACCAGTCGTCGTATTTTCTTCGTAGTCTTCGCGGTTTTTGTTTGCTTTTTTAATCAATTTTTGTTTTGCGTTTTTCAAATGTTCTCTAATCTTTTCGAAATTTGATTTTACTCCGAAAAGTTGCCACCACCCCCCGCCCCCCTTTGCCATAAAACTTATAGGGACATCTGTTTGCTACTCCCTTCTCCGAAAAAATTGTATTGCGGCATCATTTATGGGATATTCCACGAAAGAGCAGGACAAAACAACAAAATTGCAGGTGAAAATAGATTTTGTAACATATCATGGGCCTAGGAGCACACTTTTCCACCTACCCTGGAGTCTGGTAGATAAGTTTATTTATGTTGGAATTGTTTTTGCGGGATGTTTAAAATTGAAAAATTTTTATTTATCTTGAAAATTTTTATTTGACAAAGTGGTTTCGAAAGCATGCACTGTTTCTCATCAGACACCAGCACACAGTGCATACTTGACTGGTGTGACCACTTGCAGTTGGAAATCATTAATTGTTATTTACGCTGGTTGTGACAAATTTTAACATCTCCGACTTATATCCATGGAAATAATTGAAATAATTGAAAAAAAACCGTGATCACAAATCAATAACCTTTATGAGTAAATTATTTCCATGGATATAAGTCGGAGATGTTAAAATTTGTCACAACCAGCGTAAATAACAATTAATGATTTCCAACTGCAAGTGGTCACACCAGTCAAGTATGCACTGTGTGCTGGTGTCTGATGAGAAACAGTGCATGCTTTCGAAACCACTTTGTCAAATAAAAATTTTCAAGATAAATAAAAATTTTTCAATTTTAAACATCCCGCAAAAACAATTCCAATTTGATTCTGCTTTCGGAGGCTTATTCCGCAAAACGATCGAGTTTCCCGTATCAATTATTCTCTGCTTTGATAAGCTTTAGAGACGATATACGTTGTCTATGCGATTATAGACAAGAAGGGAACCGTGATCACAAATCAATAACCTTTATGAGTTTATTTATGTGTTTTTTCCATGTGCCTCTTAAATATAGAAAAACAAACTCAGAAACATGCCAAGTCGTAATCGAAATCGGATAATATTAACCTGCCGTGAGAAAGAGGATGCTGTTAGTAACAAATGTTTAGATCAACATATCTCAAAAACGGTTATGGTTACAGGAAAAAGCGATATAATTTTTTTTGTTGGAAATTTGCTAAGCTACAAATTTGTCATACATTGTTTTTCTAAAGACGTAACCGTTACTGATATATTTAGGAAAGGTCACTTTTGGTGACCTTTGACCCCGTGTAAAAAGCGACGCAGCACTCGGATCGATGGGGACTTTTGACATTTTGTTCAATACGCCAGTACCAAAGTTCAGCTTTCCCCTAATTTTTCCGAAGCACCATGTTAGATTTCCCCAGACTATTAACAGCTTCTACCTCAGTCTCAGTGTCTTGAGCCCTAAATGAGCATTTTATAAATTTAGTTTGTTTATAGTTCGAGAATAATTCTCGAAGTTTTTCTTGAACGATATTGTATATATGATCGGGTATTTCGAAATATATGCCCGTAGTCCCTTTTTTGATATACTTTCTAAAGATTTCTTCGAGGTTTTCAAAGTCGTATTCAGCTATATAAATGATACGCTTCTTGTGCACAAATTCAATCTCTGATATTTTATTGTTTGTAAGAATAATTTGTGTATTGTATTTGTTGACAATAACCTATTTGATTGGGATGTGGTCAAGGAGTTCTTGTTGTTGTCATGGTAGAGTCATCGTCCACCTTTTCAATGTTTAAAAGGATTCCCAAGTCAGAACATGTATTTGTATTTGTTTTATGAGAAACGGACTTAACTGATTTGGTTTCCTCCATTGTTTCCATTCTACTCAAAAAATCGGCTACACGGTGTTCCTTTCCCTTGATATATTCAATGTCATACTGATATTCCCCCTAATTTTAGTAACCACCTTTGATGTCTCGGCGAAAGGTCTTTGCCTTTATACTTTGCCTTTATTTGATTGGTTGATGATCAGTAAGAATTTTAAATTTATTGCCGTACAGGTATGGTCTTAAGTAACCCACAGACCATATTATAGCTAAAAATTCTTTATCTGTCGCGGAATAATTCCGTTTGTGACAGTTCAAGGTTCTCGATGCAAAGCAAATAGGGTGGCCTTTTTGCTAAAGAACGGCGCCTATTGCATAATTTGAGGCATCTGTGGTGAGCTAAAAAGGCTTTTTGAAATTTGGAAAACGCAGAATTGGGTGTGAACTTATTAATGTTTTAAGTTTTTCAAATGCTTCTACATAATTTGGATCTTTTGTATTTATTTTACAATCTTTTCTTAAAAATTTTGTTATAGGCTGTGCCACTTTGGCATAGTCTCGAGTGAATTTACGATAATAGCCTGTTAATCCTAAAAAGCTTTTGATTTGTTTCTCGTTTCGAGGTAATTTAAGCTCTCCAATAATTTTAATCTTTTCAGGGTTGGGTTTTATACCTTCTTTGGTAATAACATGACCTAAAAAACTGGATTCTCTTTTCATAAAGTTGTACTTGTCAACTTGAACTTTAAGCCGGTTTTCTTTCAAAGCTTTAAAAACGTCTGTTATTGCACTGAAATGCTCCTGCAATGAGGTACTAAATATGAGGACGTCGTCCAAATAGACAACGAAAGTTTTGTTGATGAGCTCCCGGAGCACATCATTCATGAGTCTCTGGAATGTCGCTGGCACGTTTTTCAGACCAAACGGCATTCTCACAAACTTGTTAAGACCATGAGAAGTCACAAAAGCAGTTTTATGTCTGTCTTCCTGCTTCACAAAAATTTGGTGATAGCATTTGGCGAGATCAATCGTCGAAAAATATTGAGCTCTGCTAAGTTTGTCTAACAGAGAATCAATATTTCGTACAGGATATTTATCATCTACAGTAACATCGTTAAGTTTTTGGTAGTCAATCACCAACCGAAATCTTTTATTTTCCAAGCTATCACTCTTTTTAGGAATAACAATTAATGAACTCCAGTATTTGGAACAACTTTTTCGTATTATTCCTTGCGATTCCATTTCTATAATTTGTCTGCGGACCTCCTCTTCATGCTTAGGGGGGTACCGATAGAGTTTTGAGTTTATTTGAGCATCGGTTATTGTTTTAATTTCATGCTCAACCGATGGTGTACTCGTTAATAAGTCTCCCTCTTCATAGAAAATACCTTCAAACTTTTGTATCACCTTCACAATTTCCGTATACTCTTCTTTATTTAAATGATCTAATTTAAGTCTTTCTATAAAATTAGTTTGGGTACTTTCTAGTGAGCAAATTTCATTAAAAATGTATGAATTATTTATGAACTTTATGTTTTGTCCATTCACAGATATTGTTCTCTCTTCAACGTCAATTTAAGTGTCTAGCGTATTAAGAAGATCCATACCAATTATTAACTGATATTTTCTTCTCTTTAGGGATTTAACTTTCCATCTAGTTCTTGCTGCTGGTGGCAGTTTAAATTCCTTTGGAGCAACTGTATGCACTTCGTATTTTATTATATCTTTGATTGTAATTGTACTAAATACAATGGGTTGTATTGATACTTTTTTAAAACCGTAAATTGTTTCGTCAATTGCAGAAAATGATAGCCCCGTGTCGATAAGAGCAGTAAAATTTTTACTAATGTTCGAAGAACAATAGTATTAAACTCGTTTCGCCGAAAATTCATATTTCCTTTTATATATATATATATATATATATATATATATATATATATATATATATATATATATATATATATATATATATATATATATATATATATATATATATATATATATATATATATATATATATATATACATATATATATATATATATATATATATATATATATATATATATAAATATATATATATATATATATAAATATATATATATATATATATATATATATATATATATATATATATATATATATATATATATATATATATATATATATATATATATATATATATATATATATATATATATATATATATATATATATATATATATATATATATATATATATATATATATATATATATATGTAGGAGCTCGCGTTCGCAGCGACGTGGAATCGTATTGTAGCAGGATTTTTAAATTTGTAGTTTTTAATCAAAGCTAGCCACATGAGGCATAATGTATATGAAACAAAAGAATGTTTTAGTTTGAGTTGTCAGAGAGATAATAAAATATTGTTTGATATTCGAATTCAGAATAATTGAGAATTAAGTTATTTTTTTATACAAGTTGAAGTCTCTGATTCAATCAGAGATAATATCAGTAGAAAGAGACTCAACATATATATATATATATATATATATATATATATATATATATATATATATATATATATATATATATACATATATATAGGCCGTATATACATATACACAAGGCCGGAGGCTATACCACTTGCGGATCAAACGGCCGAGTCGGTTGCAAAAGCTTTTTACGGCCAATGGGTAGCACGTTTCGGTGTTCCACACACGGTGACTACAGATCAAGGAAGACTTTGAGTCGGCACTTTTCAAAGCGCTAGCCAAACGAATGGGTTGCAAACGAAACAGGACATCTGCATATCACCCAGAGTCGAATGGCCTAATCGAACGTTGGCACCGATCGCTGAAGGCCTCCATCATGTGCATTACAGCAAACACAAACTGGGTGGACGCGCTCCCAACAGTCTTACTAGGCCTTCGAAATTGCTACAAGGAAGACCTAAAAACTTCAAGTGCGGATATGGTGTATGGCACAATATTAACAATTCCAGGGGAATTTATTGTAAATAACAACGAGCAAAGTGAACCATTTTCGTTCATGGAAAACCTACGGAATTTGATGCGACAATTACGACCGATAGAAACTTCTCACCGAAATCAGCTAACAACATTCCACCACAAAAATTTGCAAACTTGCACGCATGTCTTCATGCGGGTTGATGCCGTTCGAAAGCCACTGGTACCGCCATACACTGGTCCACATATGGTTCTGAAACGACTATCAACGGCATTGTTTCAGATAGAAGTAAATGGAAGAAAGGTCAACGTGTCCACAAATCGACTTAAACCGGCATTTTTGGTGGAGATGCCAACTTCCCATTCAGCGACGACACCCAATCAAGAGCAGCGTACACCGCAACAACAGTGTGGATTTCAGCAACAACAGCAGCCAAGAACTTCATCACCCAGGTCAGAACGGAGATTTCAATGGAAACAAAAAATTCTAACTCCCAGCAACATAACCCGCACTTACGGGCCCAGCAAAATCAAAACAATGAAATGACGTTTCACACTGGGAGGAGAGTATGTAGGAGCTCGCGTTCGCAGCGACGTGGAATCGTATTGCGGCAGGATTTTTAAATTTGTATTTTTTAATCAAAGCTAGCCACATGAGGCATAATGTATATGAAACAAAGGAATGTTTTAGTTTGAGTTGTCAGAGAGATAATAAAATATTGTTTGATGTTCGAATTCAAAATAATTGAGAATTAAGTTATTTTTTTATACAAGTTGAAGTCTCTGATTCAATCAGAGATAATATCAGTAGAAAGAGACTCAACATATATATATATATCTATATATATATATATATATATATATATATATATATATATATATATATATATATATATATATATATATATATATATATATATATATATATATATACATGTATATATATATATATATATATATATATATATATATATATATATATATAAATATATATATATATATATATATATATATATATATATATATATATATATATATATATATATATATATATATATATATATATAAATATATATATATATATATATATATATATATATATATATATATATATATATATATATATATATATATATATATACATATATATATATATATATATATATATATATATATATATATATATATATCAGCAAAATGATTAAGGGAGATAATCTCTGGAGTGGCCGATCCGATTGAGCTAAAATTTTCGGAGAACGTACATGTATATAGTAGGTAGGTCCATAACTTTTTCAAATTCAGATATCCTAAACATTTTGGCGGCGGCAAGCGTTTAAATGAATTTTGAGGAACTCCTATATTTCCAAGCAGGGTAAATTTTTGTTAAAGAAAAGTATTGGGAATGAAAACTTATTATGTTTTAAACTTGTTTATGATAAAGAATTGGAAATTTTGAGCCGTGTGTGGGTGCAGGGTGCCTAAAAGTAGGCAAGGATTTTTTTTTCAAATTTTGATTTGTCATTTCTTGTAAGAAAAACAATGGATCATCGTGAAAATTACAAAGCGTTTTGATGTTGACTAAAATTTTGCGCATATAGATTTTCAGCATAAAGCGGGTAACCTTGTAGCTGTGGCAGGCTGCTGAAAAAAAAATCCTTCAAATCATTGACCTTCCTGAAAAATTTTTGATTTTTGACAAAAATTTCAAATCTTTGATAAATTTTATCCTTTGTTCTTCATCTCAAGATAAAGTTTTCAAAATTCCGATTTGCATAAGAACGGCAACCAATCACCAAATTACCTCTATTTTCAGCACTCGAAAGTTCTGTTCACGAGAACTGACGACCGGATAATCCGATCATAATGAAATTTACAGGACTTGTTGGTATTAGCTAGGACCAGGTCTGATAGAAGTGATTTTGAAATGCGGGCAACCCTGTGGCAGTGGTATCATCTTGAAAAATAACTGAAAAAAAACATCTTTTTGGCCTATAACTTCCGATTCAGCCATCAGATTTTAACAAAATTTACACATTACTTGGATGTTATTTTATGTAACATTTGGTGAAAAGTTGGTTGAAAAATTAGTTTAGGGCTGGCAGCTGTAGTGATTTTTGTCTCATAAATCTTGCAAATTTGCTCAGCAAAATAAAGGTTTTTTCCCTATAACTTCCGGTCCAGTGTAGAAATCAACACGAAGTTCATGCAGTAACTTGACCTTAATGTGAAGTAAATGTCGCAGAAATTTGGTACAGAAATCATGAAAGGGCTGCCAGCTATGATCATTTTTGTAATTTTATGGAATTTCTTTACTGAGCGATTATGTAATTAGATTTGCAATTGAGAATGATCCTGCAATGAAAATTAACAACAAATATTAACTTTTTAAAAATTTTAAAAGTTTTGAGGGTGGTAACCCTAAAATCGAATCGAAACGAAATTTACTGGTTGGGTTTAACTTAACGCGAAGCAGATTTGGTATATATTTTGCTTTGCTGCTGACACAGGCTAACCAGCAATGTGCCATTTCCGTTAATATTGCACCAACAGATGCTTCAAATTACGTTCTCATATGCAAAGCATTTGCAATAAAAATAAGGAATCAATTTATTAATTTTCCGAGTTTTGAAAATTTTTCGGATGGTAGCCTCAAACAACGTTTAACCGCTGAAACTTTCCATGAAATCCTGCGATGAGACCGAAATTCAAAGGATAAGTTGATTTAAGTATGAGCTTGTTATGGTAAACTTATTGCTGCTTCGTTTGGAAAGTGTTACCAGTACTGAACATTTTCATCATTTGTGTTATAGTTGAGTTTTGTTGCTTTGGATAAGGAATGGTTGATATGATTCTACAAAACAGTGTATTACGTCTTTTCACACTTTTTTGTCACTCAAAGACAATTTCTTCGAAAATTAGTTTTCTAGCGGTTCTGATGCGCTAGAGTTTTTATCAATGTTCGAAGAAGAACATTAGTATTAAAATCACTTTGGCCAAAAATTCATATTTCTATATATATATATATATATATATATATATATATATATATATATATATATATATATATATATATATATATATATATATATATATATATATATATATATATATATCTATTATATATATATATATCATCAAAAAATTTCAGTGAAAAAATCTCAGGAACGCGCCATCCGATTGAGCTGACATTTGCAGGACACATTGGTGTATATGCAGAATAGTGCCCGGTCTCACAAAAAGTTAATAATCTTTAACCCTTTGGCGCCGGCGGCCATTTTAGTGATTTTTTTAAAATACCTATTATTCCGTACACAAATAATTTTTGCAAAAATAAAGCTGACGACATAAATTTCGAGCAAGTTTTACATGCGAATCGGATAACGTTTTAGATTTTTTTTGACCCCATGTGTGCGCTGGGTGCCTAAAAAGAGAACGGGAATATTTGAAAATTTTTAAATTGCGATAACTTTTGACAAAGCTATTCAATCATTACGAAATTTTCAGGACATGTTTGTTTTATTTAGATGTAGATAAATGTTTGTCAACCCTGTAGCTAGGGCAGGCACTGAAAGTGAAAACCTCCAAATCATCGTCTCTCTTGAAAAAATGTCGTTTTTTTAAAAAAAAGCCACTCATATGTAAATTTTGTGCTTTGTTGACATAACCAAAAAAAAATTGGATATGGTATAACGGGCATGCCTGGTAACCCTTGCCCAAGTTACCTATATTTTTAGCATCAAAAACTTCTGTTCACGGAAACTCACGATCTGATGAACAGAATTTATTGAAATTTGCAGAATGTATTGGTCTTAAATAGGATCAGGTCTGATAGAAGTGATTTTGAAATGCGGGTGATTCTGTGCCAGTGGTGCCATCTTGAAAAATCACTTAAAAAAGATAACTGCTTTTAGCCCTATAGATTCTGATTGAATCGTTCGATTTTGACGAAATTAACTCAGTAGCTGGACCTTACTTCAAACCACGTTTGGTAGAAATTTGGTTGAAAAATTCGGTTGGAGCTGCCAGCTATGATAATTAAATTTAAATTAAAAAATAAAAAATTTGAAAAAATAAAAATTTGGAAGTGAAAACAATCAAACAATCGAATATTCTAAAAAATGTCCGTTTCTACAATAAAACCAATCTGTATACAAATCTTATGCTCAATCTACACAGTCAAAGTAAAACTTTGGAAATTTCATGTCGGACAAGAACGGTAACCCTTTCCCAGTTAACCTATATTTTTAGCATCAAAAATTTCAGTTCACGGGAACTCACGAATAAATAATCAGATACAATTGAACTTTACAGAATGCATTGGACTTAAGTAGGACCAGGTCTGATAGAAGCGATTTTGAATTGTGGGCAACTCTGTGCCAGTGGTGCCATCTTGAAAAATTACAAAGAAAAAAAAATGCTTTTTGCCCTATGAAATGTGAATAAGTAACCAGATTTTCATGAAATTTACACAGTAACTGCACCCTACTCTAAACTCTGTTTGGTAGAAATTTGGTTGAAAAATTCGATTGTTGCTGCCAGCAATGGTAATTTTTGTGCCTTTGGTTTTGAAAATTCGCTCAGGAAAATAAAACTTTTTGCCCTATAGCTTCCAGTGCAGTCATGAAATCAATACGAATTTCATACAATTAATGGAACCTATTATAAACATTATTCAGGCCACATTTGGTTGAAAGGCCACGATAGGGTTGCCAGCTATTGTTGGTTTTATGTTTGTTTGTAATATCTTTATTAAGCGGTTTTATCGCAGAATTTTCAATTTCTAGTGATATTGTAGTGACAATAAACAGCAAATATTAAGCGTTCGATTATTTGAAAAAACTCGCTGCAGGTAACCCTTAGTTTCTTTATACTCCTATAACTTCGAATGTAATATAACAACGTGAAGCAGATGTGATATATTCTTGGCTTTGATACTTGCGAAAGGTTGCCAGCACGAGTCGGTTGTGCTACTTTTGTATCAATAAATGTTTACAGTTAGTATTCATACCGGAAACATTTACAATGAAAATAAATAACCAATGTTTCATTTCCCTTCTGCAAATTTTTCGGATCGCAGCCCCAAACACCAACTTCAGTTACAGTGCTGCAGGCACTGAGCATTTTCTACATTGATTTTATATGAGATGCTGCTTTCAAAATTTTGTGAAATAAGCAACTGATGACGAATATAATTAACCCGTGTTTTGCTCTCATAAACGTTCAAATTCATGCCAGTGGTAATATCTGAAACCATCTACCATATGAGTTATAATGCATTCTTGAGACAAAAGTAAAACGTGGCATTTGAAACAATTTGGCCGTAATAAGCAGCGCATGTGGTGGAATATGCACTCAAAACCTGCACGACTCTTCTACTGTTCTTCGAACATTAGTGTTTCTAGCGGTTCAGGTGCGCTAGAGTTTTTTACTAATGTTCGAAGATCATTAGTATTAAAATCGATTCGGCCAAAAATTCATATTTCCATATATATATATATATATATATATTAGGGGACCAGAAAGTAATGTCGCTTTTTTACACAAAATTCAAACACATAATTTTTTAATTAATTTTTATTTTTAATCAATGATGTAATCACCATCATTATCGACAACCTTTTGCCACCTAGTGAGTAAATTTTCAATGCCGGATCGATAAAAATCAATTGGTTTTTCGGCAAAATATCCGGAGAGGGCATTTTGGAGGTCATTCAAATTTGCGAATTTTTTGCCACTTAGAAAGTGTTGCAGCGATCGGAATAAATGGAAATCAGATGGTGCAACATCAGGCGAGTATGGTGGGTGAGGCAGTACTTCCCACCCCAATTCATTAATTTTTTCCAGGGTTCGCTTCGCACTGTGCGGCCTTGCATTATCGTGTTGCAAAATAACGCCTTTGCGGTTAACAATCGCTGGCCACTTTCCAATTAAAGATTGATTTACTCGCTCCAATTGTGCACAGTAAAGGTCTGCATTAACAGTTTGTCCAGGTTTTAGCAACTCAAAATGAACAACGCCGCGAATACTCCACCATACACACAAAAGCGCTTTTTTAGGGTGTAAATCTGGCTTAGCAGTGCTTCGTGGCAATTCATTTGGAGAGAGCCACTGCCTTTTGCGTTTGGGATTATCATAAAGGACCCATTTCTCATCTCCAGTAATCAAGCGATCAAAAAATGATTCTGTGTTGTATCTTTGAAGCAATATGTTGCATGTGGTGGATCGGTTAGCTTTGTTCTGATCGGATAAGTTGTGCGGGATCCAGACTCCTGCTCTGCTTACTTTTCCAATCTGCTGCAAATGTTCTTGGATGGTGGACCATGATCGGTTAAGACTATTTGACAATTCTTCGATTGTTTGACGCGGATTTGCTTCCACTTCCGCCCTTAACATGTCGTTGTCTAATGTTGTTGGTCTTCCTGATCGATACGAGTCCGAAAGATCAAAATTACCCGATTTGAATCTGGAAAACCACCTTTGGCATTTACGAACGTCCAGTGCATTTGGATAAACATCGCAAATGTTTTTGGTCCCAACCGTTGCGTTGCTACCCTTGCGAAACTCAAAAAGCATGCAGTGTCGGATGTGTACCTCTTCTGGTATTTGGCTGGCCATTTCAGCTAAGATCGCAAAAAAACAAAATTAATTTCATTGTTTATAAGTAAACAAGTCACTATAACCTTACAATGCCTTTAGCACCACTTTGAAATGCACAATGAGCTGACAGATGACAATCAAGTTTTGACATGCGCAGAAACGACATTACTTTCCGGTCCCCCTAATATATATATATATATATATATATATATATATATATATATATATATATATATATATATATATATATATATATATCATCAAAAAATTTCAGTGAGATAATCTCGGGAACGCGCCATCCGATTGAGCTGAAACTTTCAGGATACATTGGTGTATATGCAGAATAGGTCCAGGTTTCTTTAAATATCAGTTATTGTTAACCTTTTGGCGCCGGCGGCCATTTAAGTGATATTTTTAATATACCTATTATTTCGTGCACAAATAATTTTCGCAAAAATGAAGTTAACGAAATTAATTTCGAACGTGTTTTACATATGAATCGGATAATGCTTTGGAATTTTTTAACCCTATGTGTGCGCTGGGTGCCTAAAAAGAGGACGGGAAAATTTGGAAATTTTTAAATTGCGATTACTTTTGACAGAGCTATTCAATCATTACGAAATTTTCAGGACATATTGATATTATTTAGTTGTAGATTTGTGTAGCTTTTAATGAGCGTGCTTGCAACTCTGTAGCTAGGGCAGGCACTGAAAGTGAAAACCTCCAAATCATCGTCTCTCTTGAAAAAATGCCGTTTCTTCAAAAAAAAGCCACTCATATGTAAATCTTGTGCTTTGTTTACATAACCAAAAAAAAAAAAGATATGGTATAACGGGCACGCCTGGTAACCCTTGCTCAATTTACCTATATTTTTAGCATCAAAAACTTCTGTTCACGGAAACTCACGATTCGATGAACAGAATTAATTGAAATTTGCAGAATGTATTGGTCTTAAATAGGACCAGGTCTGATAGAAGTGATTTTGAAATGCAGGCGATTCTGTGCCAGTGGTGCCATCTTGAAAAAGCACTAAAAAAGATAACTGTTTTTAGCCCTATAAATTCTGATTGAATCGTTCGATTTTGACGGAACTCACACAACTGGTGGACCTTACCTTAAGCCACGTTTGGTAGAAATTTGGTCAAAAAATTCGGTTGGAGTTGCCAGCTATGATAATTTTGGTGTCTTCATTTTGAAAAAAAAAATTTGGAAGTGAAAACATTCAAACCATCGAATATTCAAAAAAATGTCCGTTTCTTACAATAAAACCAATCTGTATATAAATCTTATGTTTTATCTACACGTTCAAAATAAAACTTTGGAAATTTCATGTCGGACAAGAACGGTAACCTTCTCCCAGTTAACCTATATTTTTAGCATCAAAAACTTCTGTTCACGGAAACTCACGAACCAATAATCAGATACTGCTAAAATTTACAGAATGCATTGGACTTAAGTAAGACCAGATTTGGTAGAAGCGATTTTGAATTGTGGGCAAGTCTGTGCCAGTGGTGCCATCTTGAAAAATTACAAAGAAAAAAAACTGCTTTTTGCCCTATGAAATGTGAATAAATTACCAGATTTTCATGAAATTGACACAGTAGCTAAACCTAACTCTAATCTCTGTTTGGTGGAAATTTGGCTGAAAAATTTGATTGGTGCTACCGGCTATGGTAATTTTTGTGTCTTTGGTTTTGAAAATACGCTCAGGAAAATAAAACTTTTTGCACTATAACTTCCAGTGCAGTCATGAAATCAATACGAATTTCATACAATTAATGAAACCTGTCATAAACATTATTCAGGCCAAATTTGGTTGAAAAGCCACGATAGGGTTGCCAGCTATTGTTGGTTTTGTGTTTAATTGCAATATCTTTATTAAGCGGTTTTATCGTAGAATTTTCAAATGGTAATGATATTGTAGTGACAATAAACAGCAAATATTAAGGTTTCGATTATTTGAATAAACTCGCTGCAGGTAATTTTAAATTTCTTTATACTCCTTTAACTTCGAATGTTATATAACAACGTGAAGCAGATGTGATATATTCTTGGCTTTGATACTGGCAGAAGGTTGTCAGCACGAGTCGGTTGTGCTACTTTTGTATCAATAAACGCTTACAGTTAGTATTCATACCGGAAACATTTACAATTAAAATAAATAATCAATGTTGCAATTCGCAAAGTTCTGCAAATGTTTCTGCAAACACCAACTTCAGTTACAGTGCTGCAGGCACTGAGCATTTTCTTCATTGATGTTCTATGAGATGCTGCTTTCAAAATTTTGTGAAATAAGCAACTGATAACGAATATAATTAACCCATGTTTTGCTCTCATAAACGTTGAAATTCATGCCAGTGGTAATATCTGAAACCTTCCACCATATGAGTTATAATGCATTCTTGAGACCAAAGTAAAACGTGGCATTTCAAACAGTTTGGTCGTAATAAGCAGCACATGTGGTGGAATATGCACTCAAAACCTGCACGATTCTTCTACTGTTCTTCGAACATTAGTGTTTCTAGCGGCTCAGGTGCGCTAGAGTTTTTTTCATTTATGATTATTTTAAACATAGGAAGAATGTCCGAGGCTAGTTTTGAAAAAAACATTGTCTCATTATTTATATTGTTAGCTTCTAAAAAACTTTGATCTACTTTGCAAGAGCTGGGATTGATATCTTCGTTAAAACCATCCTGGGAGAAATTTCGTGATGAATTTTTCGATTGAAGTCTTTCAACGTTATCAATTTCCATAGAAATTTTCGTTTCGTTCTAATCTATTTTGACCCGATAGCCGGCGTTGGCCAGAATTTCTGTTAAAAGTTTGGTTGTTCGGCTCTTGATATCGATTATTTCGGAATTGTCCAGAATTTATATTGAAACGGACTTTTCCGTCGACATTATTTGCTAGGTTGTTTTGATTCCGATATCGACCCGAATAGCTATTCGATTCGTTATTTGTTGCGTTTACGTTACAATTCTGTCTATTGTCGTTAGTCTTTTGTTTAAATTGTCCTGATCTATAAGATTGTGATTGTTCAGTATCAAAATTTCGATTACTTTTATTATTACTGTTGAAATTTTTACCACAATTACTCCCGAACATTCTCTTTTCACTATCACTTTTCACTTTTCCATATTCGTATCTAACACCAGAATTTTCCAAACACCTACTTGTCATTATATCAATTACATTATTATTATCGTGTATCTCTATAATTTTATCTTAAAGAATTCCCTGTGTCATTTCTTTAGCAGTATTGACGAGAATCGCGTCAACATTACCAAGATCTACGTATGGAGAAATCTTGTAGTAAATACATAGCTCATCTTTTTACTAATTTTCGAAGAAAATTAGTATTAAACTCGTTTTGGCGAAAATTCATATTTCTTTGTAGATATATATATATATATATATATATATATATATATATATATATATATATATATATATATATATATATATATATGTATATATATATCTATATATATATATATATATATATATATATATATATATATATATATATATATATATATATATATATATATATATATATATATATATATATAAATCTATACATATAAATATATATATATATATATATATATATATATATATATATATATATATATATATATATATATATATATATATATATATCAGGAAAATGGTTAATAGAGATAATCGCTGGAGTGGCCTATTCGATTGAAGTGAAAGATTTTGGAAAACGTAGATGTATATAGTAGGTAGATTCATGATTTGCTAGAATTCAGATATCCTAAACCTTTTGGCGGTGGCAAGTGTTTTAGTGAATTTTCAGGTTCTCCTATATTTCCAAGCAGTGCAAACTTTTGTTAAAATAAATATTCGGATATGAAAACTTATTGTGTTTTAAGCTTGTCTATGATAAATAATTGGAAATTTTGAGCCGTGTGTGGGTGCAGGGTGCCTAAAAGTAGCTATGGACACTTTCCATTATACTTCGAGCTACCATGGTAATATCAATTACCTCAACCCTGTTCCTAGTGATAAATGTGGGTTTGTTACCTATATTCAGGATATTGAAGTTGATTGACGTTGAAAATTCCAGCAAACACCTGTCTTTGTATTTAATATTGGGGCTTCCCAATATTTCGTAGTGAGCATTTGCGGTGTCATTGCCGCTTCTGCTAGTCTTCTCAGTCCGGGTGTGACTCGATATATGTCGTATGGTAGATAAGTCGCTGACAACAGGTACCGTTGCGTGCCGCTACCAGCGATCCTCCTCTCCCAACACTCCGTGGTTGTATTCCGATTATAAAGCTGTGGAATCAAGATTGAAATCACCTCTTTTTTGGCGGCAATACAAGCCCTCTTCTTGTTCTGTTAGCTGCAACACACTAAGACTCGCGCCGAATCCACAAACCGCATTCTTATACAAAAGCGGCTCCCGTATCAAGCACAAGCACGTGCTTTGCTGCACCAGTTAAATTGGGCTCCACCGATTGGTTGTTTAGTCTGACAGCCTGGAATAGTCTGCAGCCTGAAAGTGTCAGATCAGTATGCTGCTTCTTTAACAAAGACAGAGCCACCATTAGCTTGGGAACGGATGTTTCCTCCACCACGTCTAGGCCTGAATGGTCTCCGAAAATGTTCATGACGGTAGACCGAGGCCATTCCGTTGAGCCATTCTGCAAGTCACCGCAATGAGGCCGCAAACAATATTGCAGCCTTTAAAGAGAAGGGACCCTTCTTCCGTCAACATGGCAAACTTGAGGAGTTTTTCGGAGATCCGTTTAAAAATCACCTTGGCCTCGTCATTCTCGAGTCTCCATTCCAGGAGCTCCTGTTTGTCAACGACGGCCAGCTTAACATGATTGGCCACTACGTATCTAAAAGAACGAACTACCGTCTCCTATCATGGCCTCTTCGTCAGTTTACCTCTCGGCGGGATCTGCTCCTCTGAGCATTGACGTTTCCGCTGCAGTAGGTTTCACTTGGGTATCCTCGGGTTTTCCTTTGCATTCCAGCGTCCACGTACTCATAGTACCCCTTCCTTCCCTGCGAGCCTTTCAGCTTGCCGCCTCCTCTCTCGGTCGTTGCTCTGCTAAGTGCTGATTCAACCGCCGCTTTCGCTGGAGCGATACCTTAAACCCGCCGCCAAACTGCTGGGTAGCTGCTCCGCTGAGCGGTACCACTACGTCCATCAGACTCACAGTAGCTCCCGGAGCGGGTTCTCCACCCAGCTTGAAGGCCCGCAATCTCTCGATAGCCCTGAGCCGTTTCGTCTCCCGTCGTTGGTGTTCTTTTCTAGTGACCTCCCTCCAGTAGTACAGGCGGAAAGTTTGATTTTCTTTTCGTTTTTGGTTTGATTCATAGATTCAGTTTAATTAATGCTTGAAGTTTGGGTTTCGCGTCTTCGGACCGCAGCCGAAGAAAGCGCTAGCATTTACCTCCCACTACATCCCGCCGCCATATGAACAACGTATTGCTCCAACCGTCCTTCCCCCCTTCAGATCGGGATTCAGACTCCCCCACCTTCTTCCTTCCGAGGGTACCTTAGGCTTTCACAGTACCCTGAACTTACGAATCTTGCTGCCGAGGCAGCCAAGGCAACCAACGCGTCTCCCCTAGTTTAACAGTTTGCCACTCTGTAGACCGCAGTTCGATAGATTCCAAAGCTCGGCAAAGTGTAGTGTTCGATCCAGAGCACCGCAGGTGAACTTTTACCTCAATCACTAGCCCAGACTCGTCCCCAGGCCCCCAAGCCACCCCTGCGCAGAGAAACAAAGGCACCTCTCTGCCGGTTACGGGTGAGCCCTCCGTATCACAGCCTATACAACTGGCTGCTGTACGCGCGTGTGGTAGAAATAAAAACTATTTACGGGAGAGGGACCTCTCAACTACCTTGCTTAGAATGGAATAGCTTGATCCGATTAGCCAAGTTTCCCTTCAGGGAGGATTGTTGCCACCGGTCACTGCGAGGAAGCTAAAGACCACAATTTCACCAGTCCGAATAGTTGCCGCATGTGTTCATTAGCATATACTTCATGTTCCTCCGCCTATTTGGCTGACGACTAACCACCTGGACTTGGGATATACTTGTAACATATGCATGTGCAATGAATGAAAATAAATTGTCTTGTTAATGGATGGATTTGAGTTATTTGACCGTGATCGTGAAATGCAAGATGTGGATCGTTTGTAGATTTTACGTGTACAAATCTGGTGCAAATGTGAAGATTGTGTCATAACTGACCTATGTCGGGTATGGATGAATGAGGTTACGAGGATTTTTTTTTCAAGTGAAGATAATGTTATGCCAACACAAAGTGGTTAAAATATATTATGATAGATGATTCAACAAAGAAAAATGTTGTTATTGAACATGTAGTGCATGTTATATTTTCTTTGTAATGCTTAGATGGTGTGTGGGGCAAAACATTTTAGACAAACAAAACAAATGTTTGCATGAATAGCAATATTGACTTTTATTTGACAAGTTTTTATTTACAAAATGTAAGATTTCAATTTGTATCCGTATAATGCTATGCAGTTCTGGTGTGAAATAAAAAAGCGTATGACATGTAGAAGTGGAATGGTTTATTTTATAGTGACGTGAAATAGAATTATTTGTTGATATTTTACATGGAAAAATAATTGTATATTCAAACCGATCCACATATAACTCCACCAAGAATCACTCCGAATCCAACCCTGGCCGTGATATAGAAGACCGGTCACGACTTGCAATCTGACAGATACAAATGTACTTTTATTGGTTGAAATGGTCGAAAAATGTACGTCGACTGGTCGAAAAAAGGTACATTAAGCCCGCTATCTTGGTAGGTTAATTGCTTTTGCGACCGGCCTTCTATGTAACGGCCAGGATCCAACACATTTTAATAGGTTGTAGAGACAGTACTCTATTCTGGAATATTTCTTTGGTGCAATAAGTGTCCCGTAAGGGCAACAGACGTCTTTACAGTTGGCGTAGAAACATTCTGGTTGCAACCGTAAATGTTCACTCTCGACATAAGCAGGTGCACTGAATGCATTCATGGTGACCGAGCAGAAGTAACATCTGACTTGGTCTTTATTGTTTGTGTAAAAGAATCCACTACGAGCAAGCTTAAGTATATTTTTTCATCAATATTTAGATTGGTGAACGTTTTGGCTCGGAAAAATTTCAGTGGACCACTTTTGGTGAGTAGCTGTTTTCAAACACGTGTTTATGTTTACTTAAACGCACAAAGTCACCTGCTTTGAATTTAGGCTTTGACGTAACTTTACTTTCTAATAAACATAAAAAGGCCTATTGACGCATTAACGTCGATGGACCGTATCTTAATAACACGATGTTTAGTTATATTATCCTGATCAACTAGTTTCGATACTGTGCAGTTCAGGTGTGAAATAAAAAAGCGTATGACATGTAGAAGTGGAATGGTTTATTTTATAGTGACATGAAATAGAATTATTTGTTGATATTTTACATGGAAAAATAATTATATATTCAAACCGATCCACATATAACTCCACCAAGAATCACTCCGAATCCAACCCTGGCCGTCATATAGAAGACTGGTCGCGATGTTTCGATACCCATACTACTGGGTACATCCAATGTATATATATATATCTACATGTCAGGAATGATCCTGGATAGATTGCTGGAATTTTCAACGTCAATCAACTTCAATATCCTGAATATAGGTAACAAACCCACATTTATAACTAGGAACAGGGCTGAGGTAATTGATATTACCATGGTAGCTCGAAGTATAATGGAAAGTGTCCATAGCTGGTAGGTTTCTTACCTGCCTTCGCTTTTGGACCACTCGTGGTTATGCTGGAATATAGGTAGTTCTGTTATCTCACCCAAAAAAGTACGGAACCCGAGAACAGCACAATGGGAAGTTGACTCAAGAAAAATAAATAGACACCTCAGGGCACTAGACGGACTAGATCTGACGAGTTCAGGACAACTTAGCGAGCAGGTGAACCGATTAACAGAAATCTTAGTGTCGGGTTTCAAAGACGTGTTGTTACGTTACTACGTTTCAGCGACACACGAAAAACCCCTGGACTCAACTTTATCCACGGGGAGTGATTTCGGGAGGCTTCCCTCACCGGAGGTGGGGTGGTTCAGGCGCCACTCGCTTCAAAACCCCGAAATCACCTCATCAACGACGCTCCGAAGCGAGAAGTGAACGTCGTCGTTCCACTCGTCCCTCTCGGCTGATTATTCCAGCTCTCTTACAAATCTCGCACTAAAGACTTTTCACTAGGGTCTAACCGAAATCAACCGTTTCCGACGATTCACAATTAAAAACTCTCAGAATTCGTTTTTTTACAATTCCGGTTACAATTATTTTTATATTTCACTATTCTACACCCAATCTCGTATTCAAATTAAAGATATTCAACAAAGTTCTTATTCTAATTAAGCCTAGTGTGCACACTACCTTATTTTTGCGGTCGATGTAATCTCATTGAAGTCCTGATCGCTCAACTCCTTCGCAATTGCCTGCTGCTCGGGTCGCTCCTCGCACCGGAATTTTCACGCAAACCGCCGGGTCGAAATCGCCAGTGTCGTATCTATTCGAGAATTTGCTTGTTGACCGGATCGACAAACTGCTTCCCTCGTCGACTTCTTATATTCGCTCCTTTATCTTGTTAGATTCCTTTCGACTTCTCCGTCGCCAGTTCTCATGAAAAACACCAGAATTTTGTATCAATATTTCAGCCTCCGCTATTAGGACTTCCACACACTCACCCGTCTGTCGCCAAAAGAGGGCCTTTCTCCATCAGCTCGCCCGCAGGAAAACTTTTTGGCGGCAGCGGGATTTTCAAACTCCATTGGGAGCATTCACCCTGGCAGTTGAAAGCCGTGATTCGCGAACTATCTCCATCGTGCTCCCTCTGGGAGGACGGTGGAGGATCTTTTTTTTTTTTTTTCTTTTTCGATTTTAAAAGAACAAACTGTGAACCGTGACACCCCCCTCGCTTCAGAGAATTTCGTCGAAATTCTCGACTATTTCTTTCCCAATTCAACTGCGATTCCGACTCTAAATGAGAAATCGATACTCGGAAACCGATTTAGCTGACTACTCCTCTAGTTCGGTCGCGTTCGTTCACGAAAGCATCGGTATCTCCCGGGTACTTGTATTCTGATTTTTATGGACCTAGAACCGCACCACACTCATTCTGCATCAACATTCAATCCTACTTTTTCCGCCCGCGCCCCTTTCTTCCTACCCTAACCTTTTCTCGCTTGATTTCTTGATGTATGTGTTTGTTTAAACTGGTGTTGGTCTCCGTTCATTTGCTATCCAAGATTCTAAAACAGACTGATCTCGATTTTAGGAACATGCAAGATTCATCGTATGAAGATCCAACCGGAACGAAAAACAAGAAAAAAAAGAACCACACTTGAAGAAAATCTAAAAGAGACGACCGACACGGGATTCCCCTCAGACTTACGGTATTTGCTCTTCTATTAATTAGTTTTTTTTTCTTTTTTTTATATATATCCCTCTAGTGGCAAGTAGGACTAACCCCTCGAAACCTTACTGAAAGCCGTGACTGGACTTTCTTATAACTAACCTTTTACCCTATGTGTTCCCTTCCCGCTAACTAACCCTTCACCGTATGTTTTCCTTAATATTTTATTAACCTACCACCGAACTGCTCTAACAACCGTTGACTCCCCACTACCACCGTCATACTTATCGTAATATTACTAACCTAAGTTAAATCTAATCTAACCTACTTGACTAAGACTACCGAATAACCCTACACCGTAAGCCTAACGACCAAGCTAATTCCCTGAACGCATGCAATTCTACTACGATTTCATATCCCTTTCTCCCAATTCCATGATCCTATCATTGCTAATACCATTCCATATTATTTTAGCTTACCGAATAAACCACCACCATCAGACCTTCATCTAGAGATTACAAGGAGGAAGAATAAATAAATAAATACCTCGAGGAGAATAGAAAAAGAAAAAAAAAACACCCAAGATCGAAACGAAATTGCAATCCACTGCAGCCATTTGGTAAGCCTGATAACCTTACGCTTGTTTGTTTAATTTTTTTTTTAATTCGGTTCCGGGACCACTAACCCCCGCTAACCCCTTTCTATCTACAGGTTTTTTTTTCCCGGCTGTCTATTTAACCACTTACCATAAGCTCAGATTAAACTAACATTGATCTTCCCTAACCTTGTTATGAATATTCGTAGCCTTCGTAGCCACCATTCTTATTTATATATACTCCTTTCCTATATTCTATTTTATATATAGATATATATACCATTCCTATATATGCATCATATTAATGTCTGAGGTATGGTCCGACGTTCATTTTCCGCTCTGCTAACTATCCTCGCCTTCGATGTACGGTTTGAGGTCCTTCGCGTGCCATAACCCCGCAGGTTTCCCCTTTACATCCAACAACTCGAAGGTCCACGCTGAGGTTTTCTTGTTAATCTTGAAAGGACCGACAAATGCGGGAGCCAACTTCGCTGCGAAATTTTTCGTGGCATCGGACAGGACATAATTTTTTTTCCACACGAAATCCCCGACCTGGAAATTATCATTTCTTCGGCGTAAGTCATAACGTCCCTTGCTCGACTTGGCTGCATTTCGCATTCTTAGCACAACTTCCTTGCGGATTGCCTCTAAGGTCTCCGCGTTCTTCGTTAGAGAGAAATCCGTCTGCACACCCTCTGGAGGCCCCACCTCTTCCCTGTAGGTTACCATTTCCCTCCCGAAATTCAAGAAGTAAGGGGAATAACCCGTTACTTCGTGTCGATAAGTGCGCAGGGCGCACGCGATTTTCGCCAAGTATAGGTCCCATGAGCGGTGATTGTCGGCAACGTAGCATCGTAACATACATTTTATATCCTGGTTACGTCACTCGGCCGGGTTAGCCTGAGGGTGATAGAGGGCTGTATAGCTCACCCGCGCTCCATATTCTTCCACCGCTCTCCGAAATTGTTTGCCCGCGAACTGTACTCCATTATCACAGACTATGACCTTCGGTACTCCATAGATTAGAAGTACATTCTCCTCTAACAAACGGAAAACGGCCGATGCAGTAGCAGTTCGCATCGGTAGTATTACTGAGTACTTCGTCACGTAATCCAAAATTGTTAGAATATATGAGTAGCCGCGCGTTGACCTGGGTAACGGCCCAATCAGGTCCATGCAAATCATTTCCCATGGTGACCTCGCCTCGCCAGCCCTACTGGCCATCAAACCCCTTGGTGATTTCCGCTCCACCTTGCATGACTGACACACCTTGCAGGATCTCACACCTCTTGAGGATATCTCCACGTTCTGATTTCGGCACAACCCTCTTCCAACCGTTCGCGTTTTCTCCCTTTTGTTTGCGACCAGGCAATTGTTTCCACAGCGTGTCTCCTACGACCCTCCAGCCTTCGTACTTGTCGGGGTCCTCCCTCACCTTCCCTATCATACCCGAATACCAACGCTCTGAAACTTGGGGGGTATCTACGCTATCAACATTGACTACGGCTCGAGAAAGTGCGTCCGGCACTAAATGTTCTTTTCCTTTCCGATGGATCACCTCGAAATCAAACTGTTGCAACCTCACTGCCCATCTAGCCAGTCTGCCCGTAGGGTCCTTGAGGTTATTCAGCCAGACCAAGGAATGGTGGTCAGTTATGACATAGAAGCGTGTCCCCTCTATGTAGGGCCGAAATTTCTCGACTGCCCACAGCACTGCCAAGCTTTCTCGTTCTGTCACGGAATATTTTCTTTCCTGATTCGACAGTGCCCTGCTCAGATAACAGATGACCTTTTCACCCACCGTGTGCGCTTGGCTCAACACTGCTCCGATACCCACGTCGGAAGCGCCCGTTTGCACTTTGAACGGCAGACCAAAATCCGGGCACGCCAAAACCGGCGCGGTCGTTAGCTTGCGTTTGCACATCTCAAAAGCCTCCTCGCACTCCTTGGACCATACAAACTTGCGACCCTTCTTTAATAAGTCGCTTAAAGGAGCCACCATCGTCGCGTGACCGGGGATGAAACGTCGGTACCAGGATACCATCCCAAGGAGTTGGCGAACTTGCTTTACCGAAGTTGGACGAGGAAATACGTTCACCGCTACTACCTTCTCGGGATCTACCCTGAGGCCCTCTACGTCGACCAGGTAGCCTAAATACTTAAGCTGTGCCCTACAGAACTGGAACTTTTCTTTAGAGAGTCGCAATCCCTCCTCCCTCAGCCGCGAAAAAACCTGCTGGAGTATCTCTATATGCCTTTCAAAAGTCTCCGTCACTACGATTATGTCGTCGAGGTAGGTGAACACGAAAGGTTCTAATGTGGGCCCGAGAACAGTATCAATGAGACGCTGCCATGTTGCACCGGAGTTGTGTAGCCCAAAGGGCATTCGCAGGAAATGAAAAAGTCCTCTTCCAGGCACGGTGAACGCCGTAAATTGCCGCGACCCCTCTGCCATCGGGACTTGCCAATATGCTGACTTGACATCTAGTGTCGACAGATATTTAGCATTTCGGAGCTAGTCGAGTGTTGCCGAGATGTAAGGTAGCGGATACGCATCTTTTTCAGAAACGGCGTTTACTTTGCGGAAATCGACGCAAAACCTGTAAGAACCGTCTTTTTTGCGGACCAACAAGATTGGAGAGGACCAAGCACTTTTCGATGGCTCAACCACTCCCATTCGCAGCATTTCGTCTAATTCCAAGTTTATCTGTTTTTGAACCGCGGGGGAAACCGGGTAGTACCGTTGTTTGATTGGGGCCGCCGTCGTTTTGATAACGTGTTTGACAGATTTAGCACGTCCCAGCCCCTCCCCCATCAAACCGAATTGCTCCTCCAATAATTTTGACAAATCCTCGGCCTCCTCAGCAGACAAAAGATCTCGACCCCGTAGTGCCCTTCCATCAACCAACTCCGCAGACGCAATGGACGTCCATTGCCTACCCTTCATGTCGAGCACCACCCCAAAACACTTCCAAAAGTCTATCCCCAAGACTACTTCCTGAGGAATCGTCGGCACCACCAGCGATTCTATATTATGCACTCGACCGTTCAATGCAAACCTCACCTGTACCGCCCCCAATACCGAGCATGTCATGCCATTCGCAAGCCGAACTTCGCCAATTCCATTCTCGTTCAACTTCACACCTTTCGCTTTCAAGCGCGACCAACCTCTCCCCCCGATAATAGTTCGACTCGCTCCCGAATCCAACAGTCCCTCCATGACGCAACCTTCTATCTCCACCTGCAGGTGCGGACGGCTGTCTTGACTGGTACTGATGAGAGCATAATCCACGTTCGGCTGTCGACTTTCCTGGCGCGGCCTTTTTATGGTGCTCGCTCGACCGCTTAGCGAACACGACGTCCGTTTCCCGAAGCCGGAGGATTTGGCCTCGACCGATTTTCTCGACTACTAGCTCTAGTCTGGCAACTCGGGCACGCTGACCGCATAACCCCCTGGCGACCGCATCCGAAACATCTACGCGGCTCCGGGCATTCCCTCGACATGTGTCCGTCTCGCTTGCAGTTCCAACATTGGATGCGCGTTCCACTCGACTTGGAGGCGACTCGCTCAACGTCTTCCGCTCCCACGTACGCCAAATCCGGCTCCAAACAGCGCCTAGTCCGCGTGGTGGGTGGTACGAAAGCTGCCACCGACGCTCTGGTAGCATCTAGGGTACGACCCATCCTCACCAAATCCGCAATAGAGGTAACCTGCTTAAGGGACAATTGCTGCTGGTAGAACGGAGCTATATTTCGTCGCAATGTGCGCAGCTTTTCTTCCTCTGAGCAACTCGTCTTCAGTCGGCTGAACAGGCGCTCCATAACTGCCACATATACTCCGACAGACTCGTTTTCGCCCTGTGTGCGTCTACGAATTTCGTCCCATAGACGGTCCTCATAATCTGAGGGCAAAAATTCCGCCTTGAGTTCAGTCACCAGCTCATCCCAAGACGACACCAAGTTGCGATTTGCGCGAAACCATATTAGAGCCCTTGAGTCGAACAAATCGACAGCTGCTTTAAACAACTGTGGCTTGGTGAGTCCCCTCGCTTGCCGTAGCTCCTCGACACGCACGAGGAACGCGTTTACCGAGCCAGAAGAGTCTCCACTAAACTTTAAACCCCATTTCGCCACCTCTGCCAGACCCGGGGCTCTAACCTCCACCGGAATGACCGATCTACCGCCACCCTCAACCAGTTCCTCTTCGCCCTCGCTCGCCTCCTCGGTCTTGGACACAAAGGTCCCCATCGCCAATATGAACCGGTTTCGTAGTTCCTTTGCGCCAGCTTTTTGTTCGGTGGTGACTGCCTGCATATTCCCCAGTCGACGGAACGCAAACTCGATCTTCACCTTCGTCTTCAGGAAATCAGAAGCGGCGCTCTCTCCCGACACCCTCGCGACCAACTCTTCGACCTCCAACGCCTTGGCCTCCAATTCCGCATAGTCAGTCTCGTAGCTGAAAGGATACTCGGCTTGTACATACGAGGTATCTAACGCGGTCTCCGCTTTCAGGGTCGCCCTCAGCGTCTTCCGCATGTTTTCCACCGTGTCCGATGGAAAACCACGGATGGTAAGCTCATACGTGAGCTCGTCCTTATTTAAACGGTCTACCAAAATCTTCATTTTCACTAAATCCAAACACCACCCCCGTACCAAAAAGAAACACTCACCAGGCTAATAGCGTGGCTCTTGCAAAAAAAGATTGTTTCGATGATTAAAAGTATAAGAAAATAACACTATGCAGGTAACCGAATTACCGCAAGACCTATTTCAGCTTAGTCCTAATAAAATTTAAAACAATTCACCAAATAAAATAGAACCTAGAAAGAAATTTTAACTAGAACCCTTGCAGCTACCGAAAATACTCCTTTATTACAAAAAAAAAACGCAGTTCCCGCTGTACTGTAGGACCAAACCGTCTCGCAATTTCCCCCCTCACCCAATTTGCCTCGAATATTCGCACTTCTATCTATTATCAGGAACCCGCTACACACTTGTATAATAAAACCATCGCTAAACAAACTCACTCTCACCCATTATCTGCTCCAATCAACTCCACTCGAAATCCTCAGAATTCAAGAATCTGTATATTTATTTTTAACTGTTCAATGAAAAAAATTTTCTATGTATATTTTGTTACCGAAGGAAAAACCATGCGGTAAATTCAATTGTAATATCTCACGCAAAATAAATATCTTCATATACTTAGCAACGAAAAATTGTAACACCGTGATTACGATCTATTCAACTTCGACAAGATACACGATAAATTCAGTTTCAAGACCGTTTCCAAAATTCCGCGATAGATTAGTAGTTTTCCGACGATTTTGGATCTAAAGATACGATTTTTCTTTGACCCGTGCCTTCCCACAATTTGGGACTTGGCAAACAAAAAATTTTGCGAGTACCGTTATGAACCGTTATCACCGTTAGGCCCCACGTTGGGCGCCAATTTGTTACGTTACTACGTTTCAGCGACACACGAAAAACCCCTGGACTCAACTTTATCCACGGGGAGTGATTTCGGGAGGCTTCGCTCACCGGAGGTGGGGTGATTCAGGCGCCACTCGCTTCAAAACCCCGAAATCACCTCATCAACGACGCTCCGAAGCGAGAAGTGAACGTCGTCGTTCCACTCGTCCCTCTCGGCTGATTATTCCAGCTCTCTTACAAATCTCGCACTAAAGACTTTTCACTAGGTTCTAACCGAAATCAACCGTTTCCGACGATTCACAATTAAAAACTCTCAGAATTCGTTTTTTTACAATTCCGGTTACAATTATTTTTATATTTCACTATTCTACACTCAATCTCGTATTCAAATTAAAGATATTCAACAAAGTTCTTATTCTAATTAAGCCTAGTGTGCACACTACCTTATTTTTGCGGTCGATGTAATCTCATTGAAGTCCTGATCGCTCAACTCCTTCGCAATTGCCTGCTGCTCGGGTCGCTCCTCGCACCGGAATTTTCACGCAAACCGCCGGGTCGAAATCGCCAGTGTCGTATCTATTCGAGAATTTGCTTGTTGACCGGATCGACAAACTGCTTCCCTCGTCGACTTCTTATATTCGCTCCTTTATCTTGTTAGATTCCTTTCGACTTCTCCGTCGCCAGTTCTCATGAAAAACACCAGAATTTTGTATCAATATTTCAGCCTCCGCTATTAGGACTTCCACACACTCACCCGTCTGTCGCCAAAAGAGGGCCTTTCTCCATCAGCTCGCCCGCAGGAAAACTTTTTGGCGGCAGCGGGATTTTCAAACTCCGTTGGGAGCATTCACCCTGGCAGTTGCACGCGCCAGGGTGTTGGGTTGATCATCCACCACACGGCCCACATTTGGGACACTCAACTCACCACTGTCTCGTTTGGCCGATGACAGATTGTTGACATTTCGAACGTAAATGTCACATTAAAAACGAAAGATGTACGGGAGTGTTTTTATAGTTTCATCAAAGTGTCGAGGCCCCCAGAGATACAAATACTTTCGAAAGTGTCCATAGTACCACACAGGTAAGTTCCCTTCAGTTCCATTCGATATGTTGACTATCCAACTTTGCGTTTTATTCGCAAGAAGTTCCTGAATAAAGTTGCTTAAGCTCCATAGTTTTCATCCGGTGTTGTGTGAATGGATGGAAACTTAACACGAAGCTCAGACGAAATTTCGTTAAGGTCGGCCGCATAAAAGAATGAATTTCCATCCATCTCGATTCTGTGACAGCAATGCCAAAATGCCTTCAGCTGCAATTTAGATTTACTATTCGAATTTTTCCCTGGGTGCCGCTGGCTGCGTGATCTCAGTCGATTCCGACTGTCGGGCGCTGACGTCTACTCTGGTATGTGAATTTGTGGTGCGGATGTGAATATTGATAGTGCGGTGTGCGTCATTCACGACAAAATTGCGTTTCGCGCGGGAAGCGATGTCTTCGATTTGATTTCGCCTACGTTATAGATGTATTTTTCGTTGTTGCTATTTTAGTAAAACTGGGTCAACTATTGACACAGGTCAGTGACGTCGCCAGCTGACATCAACAGCGCGCGTCGCTCGGGAAGTAATGCTTAGGCGGGTCCGTGCGTTCAGGTGCGATGCCTGCCCTGGCCTTCATCTGGCGCCTCCGTTGCGACTTCACGAACTCGTAGCTATCCAACTTACAATTAAATTAACTTATCGCTATTCATACTAATATTCAATTAAATGGAAAATTCTATCTTAAACTCTAATTAAATCACAATATGTTGGTTTATTACGCTTAATGTAAAATTCTGAAAGCCGTGATTCGCGAACTATCTCCATCGTGCTCCCTCTGGGAGGACGGTGGAGGATCTTTTTTTTTTTTTTTCTTTTTCGATTTTAAAAGAACAAACTGTGAACCGTGACAGTGTGTCCGGAAAAGCCCGCAAGGAAAAGCTCTACCTTGTGGAGGAATGGCAAACTTATAGAGGCTAGAGGTTGCACACGAAGGGCATTTAACAACGCTAGGCGATCTAGAGATCGAGAGGACTGGGCTAGGCGATCGAGAAGACTGGGATCGATACAAGAAAAAGCTGTTGTTCTTCAAAAGAGGATAAGACGAGCCAAGCGCGACTCATTGAGGGAATTCCATGAGAACATTGAAGGAAGTACAGAGGCTGCTTGAATCACGAACGTCCTAAGTGCAACTCCCGGAGTACCTACGTTTCTGCGAAGGGAAAACGGGGATGGGGAGGAGGACCCGAAAGAATGTCTGAACATGCTATTGGAAACTCACTTCCCGGAATCAGTTTGCACGGCACCGCATGGTGACGTATTTCGAGCAACCCACCAGCCGCCTGAGCAGCTGATCAAGGAAGTAGTATATGAGGTCAAGATTGAATGGGCTATAGGCACATTTCGACCTAACAAGGCTACAGGAATTGATGAAATATCGCCCATCATGCTTCACAAAGCAGACAGTACCATCACGCCCATCCTGCAGCTTATTTTTACTGCATGCCTTTGCCTCGGGGTAGTACCCGATCAATAGACAAAAGCTAGGGTGGTCTTCATTCTGAAACCTGGTAGGTTTAATCAGCATTACATGAAGAACTTTAAACTAATTAGCTTAACATCGTTTCTGCTCGAAACACTAGCGAGGCTTGTTGATCTGCATATCAAGAGTTCTATTGATGTCGCGAGACTCTGTGTTGATCAACACGCGTATCTAGCGGGCACATCAGTAGAAACGGCATTACACAAAGTTGTCGGTATATTAGAAAAATCCTTACAGCAAAAAGAATTCACGTTGACAGCCTTCATAGACATTGAAGGGGCCTTCAATAATATCACTGTTGCGAGTATAATCGATGCGTTGGTTCAATATGGAGTGGATAAAACTCTGGCAACCTGGGCATCGGACTTGCTCAAAAATAAGCAAATTGAGACAACCTTTCTGGAGGCCAAAGTGGAAAGAATAGTCGGAACCGGATCACTAGAGGGAGAGATTATATCTCCCCTTTTCTGGATCCTGACAGTCAACGAAAAACTGGAGAATTTAAGGCCAAATGGCTTGGAGGTAGTGGCGTATGCCGATGACATTGTTGCACTTGTGATGGGTGTGTTCCCACAAACTTTGTCGGACCTTATGCAATCGGCGCTGGACCATATCCAAATCTGAGCCAGAAAAGCCGGTCTTATAGCAAACCTGATAGAAACCGAACTTGGACTTTTCACAAGGAAACAAATGGTGCCGACTATTGTCACACCTAGCCTCAACGGAATAACATTAGAACTTGTTGGTAGTGTTAAATTTTTGGGTCTTATACAGTGGAGGAAATAGCTATAAATCCGTCAAAATTTCATATAAACTCTTTTAAAGCAAAAGAAATTTAAACTTCTTGTATCGTATACTAATGTTTTATTTAAGTAACAAATATATTTCCGCTCAAAAATAAAAAAAATGCTTATGGATTCATGAAAAACAATGAAAATCAGTTCACTTCTAAGGGAAATGGTTATAAAGCCATTCTAATTAAATTTATGTGTATCAGTCTGAATGTAATGTTTATAAGTTTAATAGTTGGTACTACCAACTTTGTTAGAAATGATGGCTTAAATGCGAGCTGGCATAAAATTGATCAAGTCCTGAGGAATTCCGGCGGTGCTTTTAACTCAAAAACGTTGTTAAAATGACGAGCCTGTTCGTAAATTTGACGCAAGAGTTTCCTCCACAGAAACTCGATCGGGTTTAAGGCGAGACTACAAGCGGGCCATTCCATAACCTCAATATTCCGCTCCTAAGGTGTCACGCGAACGATATATTGACGCATTATCCTGTTGGAAGATGAATTGTTTTTCCATAAGTCCTTCGGAAAAGATAATCAATACTTCACCCAGGAGATCAGTGTAGTTTTTGGAGTTCACTTTCGACGAAATGCTACAAAATAGGGTTTTACCTTTATAGGAAAATACTGTCCATGTGATTACTGTACCTCCACCGAAATTCATACTTAAGCGAACTTCCTTATCTTTTCTCAAGTCATGTCAATAAAACTGAAAGCCGTCTGGGCCGTTCAAATAAAATTTTTTTTCATCGCCAAAATCTACATTACGCCACTCCTACTTCCATGACATGTATTTTCTAGCAAACATTAAGCGTGCTTGCTTATGCCTTTCTAGCCCAGTCAGATTAGCATCAAAAAGGGGTCAACCTCGGAATGAAGCTGAATTTTCGTATGTACCTTTATTTTGGCGTTCTAAAAGTTGTCTCAAAAGTCTTATAAAATCTCGTGTCTGCGTCGTAAGTTGTTCAAGGTCAACGGTGAGAAATAAACAATTTTTTTGTGATTACTTTGGTTTCTATTGCTCCAATGATGTTAACATCTATTATAAAAATGTTAAAGCATAAAATTTGCGACAAATTTTATCTGAAACATTTTTTCATGCGTTCAACCGTTTCTGCAATAGAGGGCGCACACCGCCCTCTATTGCAAAAACGGTTGAACGCATGAAAAAATGTTTCAGATAAAAAACGGTTCCACAACAGATGAACTGCTATGTACAAACTATTTATTATCGTAACAAGAAATATATAAATATCAACACTTGAACACAACCACTCTCGACGGCGTCCGCAAGAAGAAGAAGGAAAGGTCGTGACGTTTTTGCAAAGCGATGGTGTCGGCACGATGCGGGAAATTTCGATACTACGGTATGCATTGTAGCCAACCTTGCGGTCCCTACAATACTCCCCCCAAGTGTCTTTGACATTGAACGTCAACAGTTCGCGAATCGAACAGTTTTCGTAGATTTAGCGTTAGGTCCTGCATATGTCCTGAGAGTTGGTGTAGCTGTGTTATTTCCGTCATCTGGATGTAGCTCTATATGCGCTGGCTTAATTCGATCAACGCTGATGTTCATTGCTTTCCCTTGTACGTCTATGGTGAAAACGTTATCCGATGGTCTGCCGAGAACTTTGTACGGTCCTTCGTATGGATGTTCTAGTGGTGGTTTCACTCGGTCAATTCGTATGAAAACATGCGTGCAAGAGTAGAGATCCTTGTGTATGAAAACTCTGCGCTTGTCGTGGTGACTCATTGGCGTAGCTCGCACTCGTCTCATATGTTGACGGAATTTTTCGATGAAAATCTTCGGGTCTGGAGGCATCTCCTCGTTCGGGAAAAATTCACCAGGAACTCGCAATGTCGTTCCGTATACTAGCTCTGCTGCCGTTGTGCCGATATCTTCTTTTAAGCTGGTTCGTAACCCCAACAAGACGGTGGGTAAAACTTCCACCTAATCTTGTGTGTTATGGCACCTAATTGCTGCCTTCAAAGACCGGTGCCACCGCTCTATCATGCCGTTAGATTGTGGATGATAGGCAGTTGTGCGAGTTTTCTGACATCCGACTAAATGTGCAAGCGCCTTGAATAATGCAGCTTCAAATTGTGAGCCTTGGTCTGTTGTCAGAATCGTAGGTGCTCCAAATCGCGCAATCCATGACGAGTAAAAAGCGTCTGCGATGACTTCAGCTGTAATATTTTTGATTGGCACCGCTTCTGGCCACCGTGAATCGTGAATCTATCGATCATAGTTAAGGCATAAGAATAGCCTTTCGATTGTACCAAAGGACCGACAATATCGATGTGCACGTGACTGAATCTAGTATCCGACGTTGGAATATGCTCGGGAGGAAATTTGATGTGTCTGCCGATTTTGCTGCGTTGACATGCTAGACATGTACGTGCCCAGCCAATAACATCTTTAGCTAAGCTTGGCCAGATGAATTTTTGTTGAATCAACTTTTTCGTCGCTCGACCACTGGGGTGAGATAGGCCATGATTCAAATCAAAAATCCTCTTCCTTAGTGTTTTCGGAACGTAAGGACGAATATGTCTTGTCGAGACGTCACAATAAATCGTAGTTTCGGTGTCGTCAATTCGAAGTTTGCGTAAATCTAGCGTTGTATTGGATTTCAAAAGAGGTGGAAGTTCGGCGTCCTGTTGCTGAGCGATTGCTAGATCGTTTGTAGTTATTGCAACTGGCATCTGCAAACTGGCGATTCTCGATAGGGCATCTGCTGTCACATTATCTTTTCCAGCGACATGAACTATGTGCGTAGAAAATTGGCCGATAAAATCAAGCTGTCGAAGTTGCCGTGGAGAAGCTTGTCACCATTTAGCTGCTCAAGAACTGCGCCCATAGATGTATCCGATGCATCGCACTCAATTGCCAAAATAGTGTTTTCGATCGGATGTATTAAAAGTGCTGCATCGGCGATCTGCTTTTTACATAGCTCAAAAGCTGTTTCGGCTGTCGGGTTCCAGTTGATCAAACGTGTGTCATTTTTCTTGGCTCCAGCCAGTAACTCATGTAAAGCGGATTGAGTTTTCGCCGCGTTTTTGATGAATCGTCTATAAAAATTTACTGCGCCTAAAAATCTTCGTAAGTCTGCGAAGCTGGCTGGCTTTTTGAAATTCAAAATTGCTTGTGCGCTTCTGGAAGCGGTTTCGTGCCATGTTCGTCCATTGCATATCCCAGATAGTTTACCGAACTTGCTCCAAAAACGCATTTCGAAACGTTGATAGAGAGTCCATATTCTCGTAACCTCTGGAAAATTATTTCGAGATGCTGTCGGTGCTCTTCATGAGATTTTGAAGCAACAAGGATATCGTCGATGTAAGCGTATACAAAATCAAGTCCTCGAAGCGCTAAGTCGATATACCGCTGAAACGTCTGCGCTGCGTTGCAGAGTCCGAATGTCATAACTTTGAATTCATAGAGGCCGAACGGCGTTATGACAGCAGTTTTCGGTACGTCCTCTGGCGCTACAGGAATCTGGTTGAAGGCTCGTATTAAATCCAATGTTGAAAAGAACTTGCATCCATTTAGCCGTTGCGAAAAATCGTGCAAGTGTGCAATCGGATACTTGTCCGGGACGGTGGCAGCATTCAGGCGTCTGTAATCGCCGCATGGTCTCCACTGACCATTCTTTTTGGGCACAAGGTGTAGCGGACTGGCCCACTGACTGCTGGACGGCTGACAAATATCTTGCTCGATCATGAAGTCAAACTCCGCTTTAGCTTCTCTGAGCTTTTCTGGCGTAAGTCTGCGGGCTCGCTGCGCAATCGGTGGTCCCTCCGTGCAAATGTGATGACAGAAGTTGTGACTGATTACCTTTTTCACGTTAGAGGCGATCGTAACATCAACAAACTTCCGCAGTATATCCTCATATACCATGTTATCTGCAATCGTTGAGACTTGTTGAGTAGGCTTTTCGCTGATGTTGGCGGTACGGGAGAGGTTAGTTCTGCTATCTATAACCTTCCGGGCTCGCAAGTCTACTACAATTCCATGATGCTTTAACAGGTCTGCTCCAATTATCGGCTGAGAGACGTCTGCGACGGTGAAACTCCAGTTGAAAAGGCGTCGAAACCCAAAGTCTAACGATAAAACTTTCTGCCCATACGTGGCGATTGTCGTATTATTCGCAGCATACAGTTTAATATTCGTCGGTTCGGTATACCTCGGTGAGAAATGCCGTGGAAGAACCGATAAGTCTGATCCGGTGTCAATGAGGAAGCGCATGCCAGTTTTTCTATCAGCAATAATTAGGCGGTTTTTATCTGTTCCGTCGTCTCTGATCGCCTTAACACGAGACGACGATGTTAGTTTTCCGCTGGCTTGTTACTTTTCCACTGGCAGGGTGAACGACAATTTCTCGCCCTACCGCCGAACTTTTTGTGGAAGTAACACAATCTGCCATTTTTCGTCTCTCTGGATTTAGATCTGTGTGTGTGTGTGTGTGTGTGTGTGAGTTGGGGGAGAGGCGCATTGGCGCCTCTAAGCACTCAGGCCAAAGGACCCATTGTACTCATTACCCCCTGCCTACCATAGTTTCCCAGACCTCTTGATAAAGTCTAGGATCACTGATAGGGGAAAAGAGGCTATCGTCTGCATGCGTGCAACATCCCAGCCAAAGCATTGATATCTGAGACGCGCAAACGCTGGGCATTCACAGAGGAAATGCTCCGCAGAGTCAGCCTCTTCTAGGCAGGATGAACAGAGGTCATCCTGTACAACACCTATTTGGTACATATGTCCTCCTAGGCAGTTGTGTCCAGTCAGAATACCTACCATGGCCCTGCAAACTTTCCTGCTCTTATTGAGCAAGAATCCCGCAGTCACATGGTTGGGTTCTGAAAGGAATACCTTCGTGTGCCTGGCCACACCGGCAGCCGTCCATCTATCTTTGTGAGCATCATCTACCCACTTTCGAATAATGGCACGTGCAGATGCGGTCGGCACACCCAAGGCGGGTTCAGGGCCCCGTAGCGGAAGTTCCGAACCTTGCTTCGCAATGGCGTCAGCAATTTCATTCCCCTCAACACCACAGTGCCCCGGTACCCAGAGCAGATGCACGCTATTGAATCTGGCGACAGAGTTCAATCGTGCTCTGCACTCTTGGACAATTTTCGAGTTTGTCAGGGGTCTACGCAGCGCCATCAGTGCAGCTTGACTGTCACTGCAAATAGCAATGCTCTTTCCCCTCCATCTTTCCTCAATTGCCCAACAGGCAGCTCTCAGGATAGCAAACATTTCTGCTTGAAAAACCGAAGCGTGCTCTCCAAGAGAGAAAGCCCATCTGCCATTCGATGAATGTAGATAGACACCAGCTCCAGATCTACTATCTGACCTCGAGCCGTCCGTGAAGAAGATCTCCGAATATCCCCTCGTACACAGATCGGGATCATCCCAGCTACTTCTGCTTAAGAGGATTACTTCGTACCTTCTTCTGAAGTCGAGGAAGGGCACCCGAGCGTCCGAAGGCATCGCGAGAATCGGAGAGATCTCACACATCGACCTCCTAATAGAGCAGTGCCCCACATCGTCTTCACCTACCCATAAGCCAAGCTGAGCTAGTCTATGGGCAGAGCTCATCGCCACACTCTGAACTTGAATGTCGAGAGGAGGCAGATTGAGAAGCGCATCAAGGGCCGCACCCGGAGTAGTGCTCATGGCACCACAGATACCCAGGCACACCGTCCTTTGCAGCGTGGCTAACTTTTTCCGAGCATACAATAGCCTCACGATAGTCCACCACACCACCGATGCGTACGTGAACATCGGCCTAATTATTGCTGTGTAGATCCACATCACTACACGAGGCTTTAGACCCCATGTGGTAGCAAAAGCTCTCTTACACTGCCCGAAAGCCTTTATAGCACGAGTAAGCTTCACTTCCACATGTTTCTTCCAGAGAAGTTTTTTGTCCAAGATTACTCCAAGATATTTGACTTCATCTGAAAGTTGAAGTGTTACACCCTTCATGATTGGAAGCACTAGTCCTCTCAGTTTTCTTTTCCTGGTAAACAAAACAAGTTTCGTCTTACCAGGATTCACTGTTAAGCCGTGCCTCGAACACCAGCTGCCAATCAGATCCAATGCACGCTGTGTATTTCTACATACCACATTCAGATCTTTACCGACAGCCAGTGCGGCCACGTCATCAGCATAAGCTTGTACGTGCAGCCTTTCTTGTTGCAGTTCGTTAAGCAGGGAGTCGACTAGCATACTCCACAGGAGCGGTGATAGGACGCCCCCTTGAGGGCATCCATTTGTCGCCTCTGTTCTTAAGTAGCAATCGGATCCAGCTTCCGCCAGCAACCATCTCTGCGTCAACATGGCATGAATCCACCTAACTAAGACATCATCCACGCCATGCACTTTCGCAGCATCACATAGTTCCACGAAGGGCGCGCAATCAAAGGCCCCTTCAATGTCCACAAACACCCCCAACGCATACTCACCATTGGAGATCGCTCCCTCAACTCTGGCCACCAAAGAATGAAGGGCCGACTCGCATGATTTTCCTCGCTGGTACGCATGTTGCTCATCATTCAAAGGGTTAAACCTAAGCGCCGTAGTACGTATGTGTCGTTCGACAAGTCTCTCTAGGCATTTCAACATAAACGAAGTTAAGCTGATCGGTCTAAAGTTCCTTGGATCGGAATAGTCATCTCTCCCCGGTTTAGGTATAAAAACTACCTTAACCTCTCGCCAAGGTGACGGAACATACCCCAAGGAAAGGCATGCCCAGAAGATTTCTCTCAGGTCTGCCCCCAAGTGGTCAATTCCCTCCCTAAGCATAACCGGATAGATACCATCCAGGCCCGGCGATTTGAAATTCTCAAAAGACATGATTGCATCCCTGACCTTTTCACTAGTGACCACAGATCTAGTTGTGTACCAGCACTTCCTACTGCTGCGAAAAGCAGGGATTTCGGTCACAGGCGCATTTGCCTTCTGCGACTCAATAACCGGGGCTCCCGGGAAGTGAGTCCCAAGTAAAGTCTGCAAAGACTCCTTTTTGGACTTGGTAAAATCACCATCCGAGCGTTTTAGAGAGTCTAGCTTAGCTGATTGATCCTTCTCTAGGACTTTGCAAAGCCTAGACGTCTCCCGTGCGCCTTCCAGTCTTTCACAGTAAGATCTAAATGATTCCCTCTTAGAGGTCCTCACCAGCTTCTTATACTTTCTCTGCAAAGTTCTGTAGGCGATCCAGTCATCCTCATTGTTGCTCTTACAAGCTCTGTTGAGAATTTTCCTGGTACTTTTCCTTAGCTTCTGTAGTTCCCGATTCCACCAGGGAACCGTCTTGCCACATCTGCTCTTACTGATCGGGCAGGCCTCTTCATAGCTACTCATTAGGTCTCTATTCAGAGTGCTCAACCGGGATTCTATTGACTTTGGCGATTTTATCCTACCACTAGGACGCGCTTTGTCTGCAAGAAGCCGATTGAACGTAGGCCAATCAGTGTTTCTTGGGTTTCTTCTTTCCACCACGGGTGTTAGATCCGTGGCTAAAGAGAACACCAAGTAGCGATGATCAGAGAGTGAATCCTCATCTGATACATTCCATCCAGTCATTGATCCAACTATTCCAGCTGAACATAGCGATACATCAATGACCGCCCTTCTGTTTGGGGTGACAAATGTGGGAGTAGTCCCAGTGTTTAAGATCATCAGCCCGGCAGAAGTGATAAAATCAAAGAGACTTTTACCCCTGGCGTTACATTTGTTGCTACCCCAGCTGGTATGCTGGGAGTTGGCATCGCAGCCCACCACAAGTTCAAGTCTCTCCGATTCAGCGTACAAAACCAGGTCCTTTAACTCCTGTATCGGCAGCGGGAGTAAGGAGTCAAAGGGAAAGTAAGCTGAGGCAACTATCGTGCGCTTAAGCCTACCATTTTCTCGGTGTTGTACGACGACCGCTGACAGGTCCGGGCTTGAAATCTGTCTGAGCATGGTGGCATCAAGCAGATTGGAAGCCAGAACACAAGTCCTCGGCCGTATTGACCTTTCATCATAAAAGATCTTGGCCCCCGTGGTTGGACTAAGTCCGTAGATCCTACCGCCTCGAACCCACGGTTCCTGTACAAGTGCAATGTAGGGGGAGGCTTGCAGTTTTGTCAATTTTTCGCTCAAAAGATAGGACGAAGCCTTGGCACGCCGCAAGTTGATCTGGACAAATCTTATACCTTCAGGCACAGAAACGTCCGGAGTTTAAATCTTTGGATCCCTTTGCAGGGACCCTTAGATAATGTCCGCATGACCAGTGAAAGAAACTCTATGGGAGAGAATTTCCACTGGATCTCTGCGTTTTGCTCTGGCGATCTGTCCATAGACAGTCACAAAAGCTCGTGCCTCACCACTTCCTGATTTGGTTAAATTTAACCGCATACAAGAAGTAGCTCAGCACCATCCGGTACCTGTCTCTTAGCATCGAGAAACTTCTCTGGTCAAGTACGATCACCAGGTTGAAACCATCTTCACCTGTGGTGGGATTCTTCCTGGGATTCATGTACTTGATGATCCAGTGTTTCGCACCGATGCCCGGATTCAGTTTGCCGAACATGCCAGTGATGTCACCTGCACTCTTGCGAGGACCAGGGATCCAACAACTGACATAATAGGGTTTGGCCAGGTCGGAGTCCAAAATGGTAAATTTGGGCCGACTGCCAGTACCCAATTTAAGAACGATCTGTGTGAGCCACTCCTTAGATGTTTGATTGGAGCAGGCGACTTGGAGGTGACCATCCACAAACTTCGCTTGCGTGAAGTTGTAAACTGGTCCCGACTCCGCTATCTCTCGCCACAGTTCGTTCTTAAGGATAGCGCACTGACCTTCGGTCAGTTTGCCACCCTTGCCAGACACACCTATCACAACAACCAGCGAAGAAGACGCAGCTTCTGCATACGTTCTCCTCCCTACCCTTGTGGAAGGTGTGTTTGTGCCAGAAGGGCCAGCCTCTGCAAGATCTCTCTCGCAGATTTTGACACCTTTCGGCACCTTGCGCTCAGAGACGCAGGTATCCGCTTTCGCCTCAACCTTGCGTCTCTTTCGTGCGCCGCCGCTGGCAGATTTGGCCTCTGTGCTGGCCGGCTGGGAGATCTTCGGTGTGACCGGTCCCTCCTTACCTTTCAGCGTCGTCGCTGAATCCCGATTTGCATCAGGAATCATCGATTTCTTGAACAGAGTCCTCTTCTGTCGACGGCTAAGAGCTTTCCTGGGTTCACGAAGTCCAGTCGGCGTAGCTTTGCATCCAGCCGCCGGTCCAGAACATTTCTGCTCCGAACATGCGACCTTAGCATCACCAGCCAACCTTTCTTTCGCTACCCCGGGTCGGCTCAGAGGTTTCGCTGCCTGACGTCCAGTCTCCAGGGAAACACCTGCAGTTAATACTGCATTTGTCTCTCCGTCAGCATTCGGCGGCAGCTTGCCCCTTTTGCGCAGTCTCCTACGTTGTCTGCGACTGAGAGCCTCCACAGGTTTCCAGAGTTCAGAGGAATGAGCACTCTTACTATCTGTACTTCCAGCGGGCGTCTCATTTGCACTAGTCGGAGTTACCTCCTCTAATGCATCCCTTCTCCTCTTATGTGAGGATTCGGGAAGAAACATCTTTACCCCTGGTACGGCCGTAATCGGACTTCCAGCTGGTGCTGTACTCGCCTTTCCGGAGCCTGTGATCAGGGGGGATGCTATCAGCAAGTCCGAAAACTTGCTGGCCATGGAGTCTTCCACGATGGTAACCTGTGAGCTTCCACTGCAACCAGGGTCCTCCATTGCAGTCATACATGAGGTTGGGGCCTGCAGAATCCGAGCCCCTGCCGTGCTGAGCACGGGTGGATTTCCAGACTCAGTCTGGCTGCCACCTGCAGAGATAAAATCCTTGGGATTCATCCTCATGCTTACTACAGCCATCAGGCTGCAAATATACGCATTTTACTGAGGATAGAGTTACCTCGTTACCTCAAACCCTCCTCCTTTCTCCGGGCTTGGGACCGGCATATCACAAGTTAGACTTGTGAGCGGCGGAGTAGATCTGTATCGCGATCCGTGGTATCGTCCTCTAGATCTGCTTCGGAACTGTGTTTCTAATCGGCTGAGTTGATTGACTAGTTGTGCCATGACGTCGTCACGTGACACTTCAGGCGTCGCTTCTTGCACTTCGGACACATTAGGCGGCTGTTGTAGCTCCAGCATCATGTCGGCCATCTTAGCGAGCTTCTCAACGTCAAGTTCACTGGAAATGCCCAGGACCACTCGTATTTGCTCCGGCAGTTGCTCTAAAAGCAGTGTTCGTAGAATGGCATCGCTAACATGATTTTCTCCCAGGTTTTTCAAGTCCTGGAGATAGTGTGAAGGCTTCTTGCCATCGCGATTATGACCTTGCAGAATTCTTCGAAGTCTTTTTTCTTCTGACTCTGCGAAGGCTGAAAGAATTCGCTGCTTGACGGCTTCGTATTTATTTGTTGGTGGCGGATTCCTGGCGATCGATATAACATGGGGCATGATTTCCGCCTCGGCATGTTGAATCACATACTTAAACTTCGTTTCGTCCTGCGTTATTCCATGCGTGTGGAACGCGGCTTCGACTTGTTCAAACCAGAACGCAGGATCGGCTTTGTAAAACGCCGGAAATTTACTAATGCGCGCTGCCTGCACGTATACTGGCGTGGGCAGGCTGCGTGGCGTGCTTGGTGGCGGATTCCCTGCTCCTTCGGGCCTGCTAGGCGATGCGTGGTCTGGGTTCGACATCGTGGCGTTGCAATTTCAAAATCAGCGTGGGCTGAATAAAATCACAAATGGCGTCAATTATCACAACACAAATTGTCTCTGATGTACTCGATGTCGAGGCTGATATCGTTAATTTTCCACGTACGGGGTCACCAATTCTATGGGCACTAGAATAATAAACAGATGAACTGCTATGTACAAACTATTTAGTATCGTAACAAGAAATATATAAATATCAACACTTGAACACAACCACTCTCGACGGCGTCCGCAAGAAGAAGAAGGAAAGGTCGTGACGTTTTTGCAAAGCGATGGTGTCGGCACGATGCGGGAAATTTCGATACTACGGTATGCATTGTAGCCAACCTTGCGGTCCACCGCCACCGCCACCGCCACCGCCTCAACCATATGTACTGTAATGCAAGGCCAATCGTGAATACCTGTAAATACTGCCTTGAATTTTGAATTATTTGTATTATTTATCAGTTGATACATTGTATTTATTAATATTTTAGATATTTTTAATATATTCATTTAATAATATTTACCAATCCTTCTTGTCTATAAATCAGCACAGACAACGTATATCGTCTTTAAAGCTTATCAAAGCAGAGACTATTGATGTGGGAAACTCGATCGTTTTGCGGAATAAGCCTCCAAAGCCGAATCAAATTGGAATTGTTTTTGCGGGATGATTAAAATTGAAAAAAAATGTTCTCTTATTTACATTGAAAATTTTTATTTGACAAAGTAGTTTCGAAAGTATGCACTGATTCTCATCAGATACCAGCACACAGTGCAGACTTGACTGATGTGACCACTTGCAGTTGGAAATCATTAATTTTTATTTACGCTAGTTGCGACAAATTTTAACATCTCCGACTTATATCCATCGATATAATTTACTTGTAAAGGTTATTTAATTTACTGAAATTATTTTAAAACTTAATAATTTACATATCAAAACAATTTATGTTACAATTTTACTCACTAATAACTGAAAATCCGGCACTGGCTTTGTTACTATTTTCCCCGAATTACGACACTGAACTGAATTTTTCCCTATATTTTACAGATTATTTTAATAAGTCGTATGGTGCATTATCACAAACGAGTGCAAACATATTTCAGAAACTGTAAACAAAAATTCTGCTTCGCAGAACGAATGAAATGGATTTTCTGAGTAAATATATGATTGGCTTTATAGCTATTTCTTCCACTGTACTAGACTGGAAACTGAGCCGGGGGGCTAACGTGAAGCACAGAATAGATACGGCTCACAATCTGACAGGAAACTGAGCTAGGGGGTTAACGTGGAAGTGCAGAAAAGGTACGGCTGCCAATCTGCTTACTCCACTACCTGGGGTCTTAAACCTAGGGCAGCTTACTACATATTCACATGTGTAGTGAGGCTGATTTTGGTAAATGGAGCGATCGTGTGGTGGAAGGCAGCGGAGAGTTAAACCAATATCAAAGATCAAATAAAACCACAAAGATTAGTTTGCATATGTATTAAGGGCGCTTTAAGAACCACTCAAATGGCTGGGTTGGAAATGATTCTGGGACTTATGCCCCTGGATCGATTCATCTTTAGAAGCGCAAGCTTAGTGGAACGATTTAAATCAGTGGGGCCACAGCGGTATTCTTACAGAATGCATCAAAAGATTTGGGCTCGTTGCAGAAAACACAGACAATATAAGCAAAATAATAGATCTTGGCAGGGATTTCCAGTTCAAGATACCCACAAGAGCAGACTGGAAGAAAAATGAAGCTACCACAGATAGTGGCGTCTGACTTTACACGAACGGGTCAAAGACGGATACAGGAGTTGCCTCGGATGTTTTTTCTACGGATTTGAGCCTAAACATGCGGTGTAGACTGTCGAACCATGCAACTGTTTTTCAATCTGAAGTATATGTTATAAACATGGCAGCTGAGTCCATTAATGGAACATCAACCAACCCAACAACAATTTACGTCGACAGAGAGGCAGCCATTCTCGCTCTTGCGTTTTACAGACTTTCTTCAAAAACTGTTAACACTTCCAGAGTGGCTCTCAATGAAAAGGCAAGGCATACTCTTATCCGGATAATGTGAGTGCCAGGGTGTAGTGGAGTCAAAGGCAACGAAAAAGCCGATGAATTGACGAGAAAAGGTTCAGGAGCTAGTCATAGCTCTTGCATCACTATACCACGGTCAATCACTGCCGCCATAAGGGCCAAACTAAAGTCCGAATGGGAAAACAGGATGGACTGCAATGTGGCCAGGATATTATTGGCAGCGCCAGATCCAAGCAAAAGCAAGAAACTGCTCAAGCTCAGCAGAAACTGCTTGAGAGCGGCGGTTGGCTTGCTCACAGTGCACTACCTTACCGCATCTCATGCAAACGAAATGGGACTAACATCCAGCAATTTATACAAGATAGAAGAGGACACCCTTGACCACACTCTCTGCGATTGTTTGGCCCTAAATAATAAACGACTCAAGATTTTTGGTTTTTACCACTTCCAAATATTAGCAGAGGTGGCTAGTACCGTCACGTTGAGGCAGCTGATTCGGTTTCGTGAAGCGGTCACTTGGCAGCTTTAACAAGCCAGCGTAGGGTAACAGATACTGGCCGCGTATCCGGCAACCCTCTTTACTAACATGACCTAATCTAACCATATCCCAAGCCCAAGATTATATTATTATGATTGAGTTTGAATACTACTTTAGTATTTCTGCCCCTTTCGTTCTGATCTCGTTCGCAACATCGTACGAAATTGTCGATCGTACAAAATATACACTGTACATATATCTGCATGAAGGCCAAAAATGCACATGCCGACCTACCTTATCGCATTCATCCCGATAAAAAAACAAAATCATGAACACTCAAATCTTGTTTCATCCTCGCCAGCACCGCTAAACAAACGCACATTTTATTTTTGGAACAGGTATCACTACTGTGAACAAACCCACGTGTTTACAGTACGGACATATATCCCTTTTTATCCAAATACAGTACTTGGACTATTCAGCACGGCCACGTCAACTCATAGCAAAAACGGCTCCAATACACACACGCACTCACATATTTGCGCACAATTTCAATTTTGCACAATGCTCAATTTTTTTTCGATTCCCAAGAGTATTTCGCTGTTTTTCGTTGCGCCCGAGCTCAAAAAAAAGGAATATCAGAATAAAACCGGCAATGGTACGTTCATAAAAATTTCTTATTATTGCGCCTTTGCCACATAAAAAAATATTCAAATACACACACGGTAAAGAACCTTAAAGTACTTTGAAAAAAAGAATCCAAAAGTACCAATTTGTGACAGTCGAAAACTATATGTACTTTTACATCGCATATAATTCCAACGTCTTCGTTCATATTTTTATAAGTTAGTTTACTATTCCTTTCAAAGATTGCTTCCGCACTTGACTGGAGATCAACTATGAACTCGACTACTGTAAATTAATGTCCGATATGTTATTAATTAAGGACGAACCCGAAATATTTTGACCTATGATGTTCTAGAATTCATTTTTTTAATAAAACTTAATTTCAGTAATGAAGTACAATTTGAAAAAAACATCAAAAATAAAGAGAGACTCGCATGTAGTTGATATACCCTGTACCAGAAAAATTAAAAAAAGTGAAGAGCATCAGAACCGCTAGAAAACTAATTTTCGATGAAGCTATCTTTGAGGGATTTAAAAATGTGTTAAGACGTTATACACTTCTTTGTAGTATCATATCAACCATTTCTTACTCAAAGGAACAAATATCATTTTCTGACAGCATTTTCTATAGCACAAATGATAAAAATGTTCAGTGCTTGCAACATTTGTCCAACACAACAGCAATAAATCTACCATAACATGCTTGTGCTAAATCAACCTCTCCTTTGAATTTCATTTTCATCCGATGATGTCATCGAAAGTTTCAGCGATTAAACTATGTCTGGGGCTGCCATCCGAAAAATTTCCAAAACTCGGAACATTTAAATATCGGTTGATTATTTTGTTGTAAATGCTTTGCTTATGAATAGAAAATGGAAGCATCTGTTGGTGCGACATTTACGAAATTGTCTGGTGCTGGCAATCATGTGCCGGCACCATAGCTTCCTCACATTGTGTTGAACTCACCCTATGAATTTCGTTTCGATTGAATGGCTGCGCTGTAAGTTATAGAAGTGAATATTATTTTGGGGTAACCATCGTCCAAACTTTTTGAATTTTTGAAACGTAAATATTTGTTGTTAAGTGTCATTGCAGGATCATTCCCATTTGCAAATTCTATGACAACATCGCACGATAAAGAAATATCAATAAATTACGAATTTCATCATAGCTGGCAACCCTTTCGCGGTTTTTCAACAAAATTCCTACAAAATTAGAAACGCAACAAATTCCACTTATCACATGAATTTCGTTTTGATTTCGTTACTGCATCGGAAGTTATAGGGAAAAAATCTTTATTTTCCTGAGCAAATTTACAATACTTAGGAGACACAAATTGCCATAGCTGGCGTCCCTATACTAATTTGTCAACCAAATTTCTACGACATCCATCTCAAAGTAAGGTTCACCTACTGCGTGAATTTTGCTAAAATCTGGCGGCTAAATTAGAAGCTATAGGCCAAAAACCCTTCTTTTTTCTCAGTGATTTTTCCAAATGGCACCACTGCCACAGTGTGGCCCATATTACAAAATCACTTCTATCAGACCTGGCCTTGGCAAATTTCAGCATGTCCTGGAAATTTCATGTTGATCGCATTATCCGATCGTCAGTTCTCGTGAACAGAAATCTTGAGCGCTGAAAGTAGAGGTAATTTGATCACGGGTTGCCGTTCTTGTTAACCGCGGAATTTCGAAAATTTTTATTTGACTTGGTGGACAAAAGTCAAAATTTATCAATAATTTTAATTCATTTTCAAAAATCAAAAATTTTTGAGGAAGGTCGATGATTTGAAGGATTTGTTTTAAGGAGCCTGTTGTAGCTACAGAGTTACCTGCACAGTCTTGAAAGTCCATGTATGTTAAATTCTAGTCAACATCAATACGGTCTAAAAATTTCACGATGATCCATTGTTTTTCTTAGAAGCTGTGACAAATCGAGATTTGAAAAAAATACTTGCCTACTTTTAGGCACTCAGCACCTACACAAGGCTCAAAATTTCCACTTCCTTATCATAATCAAATTCAGAAAATTATAAGTTTTTATTCCTATTACTTTTTTTTAACAAAAATTTACACTGCTTGCTAATATAGGAGCACCTGAAAGTTCACTTAAACCCCCGCCGCCAAAAGGTTCAAGATATCTGAATTCTAGCAAATCACGGACCTACTTGTTATGTACATCTATGTCCTCCGAAACTTTTAGCTCAATCGGATCGACTACTCCAGAGATTATCTCCCTTGACCAGTTTGCTGATATATATATTATATATATATATATATATATATATATATATATATATATATATATATATATATATATATATATATATATATATATATATATATATATATATATATATATATATATATATATATACAGTTGTGTTCATGAAAATAGTAGTGCAGCACCTCACAACATTAAATATTCATGTTTCGACAAACAGAATACTGCAAATTGAATACGTTTTCATATTTTTCTAAGAATAGCATGCAAAGAAGAGAATAGCGATAAAATTCCGTAAGTTTTGCATTGGTTTGGGTAAGTTTTTGATTACTTTTGAGTGATGCACCGAAATTTGGCTGTTCATTAAAATAGTAGTGCTCGGTGTGAGTGGTTGAAAAACAATTCTAATAATTGATTAGTACAACAAAAAACGTCAATAGTAAGTGTAATTTAGCAATGAGTAGTTTGATGATTGATATTCATTGGGGTTGTAACTATTTTTTATTCTAGTGGGCAGAGGAAAGCATTGCACGGCTGCGAAAAGAAATTTAATAGTTATCCTTACAGCAAAAGGCAAGGAAATTGAAAATATTGTTTCCTGCACACCTACAATGATATTTATAGCGATTAATTATAAAAAAAACCCAGAAAATCGTGGTGGGAAACGCAAAAAAACCGCTGCCGAAGATAGACGCATTGTACGCTTTAGCCAGATTCGGCCATCAGCATCCTCTAAAGTTGTCAAAAATGATTTAAATCTAAAGGTTAGTGATGTTACTGTCCGTCGTTGCCTAATTGAGCATAATTTAAATGCCAGAAGTCCTAGAAAGGTACCCCTTTTGACTCGGAAGCATGTGTAAGGACTACTTAGATTTGCAAAAACTCATCGAGTCTGGCCCGCCAAAAAATGGCGCAACATATTGTGGACAGATGAAAGCAAAATTGTTTAATTTGGTGGAACAGGCTCTAGGCAGTATGTACGACGTCCACCAAACACAGAATATAGTCCTAGGTACACCAAAAAAAAAAACTAAACATGGTGGCCTAAGTATAATGATATGGGCTTGCTTTTCTTACAATGGCGTTGGTCCTATCCACATGATAAATGGTATAATGGACACACATGTTTATGTTGACATACTAAAAACACAATGCTTCCATATGCCAGTTTGGAATTGCCTAAAAAATGGACATTTCAACTGGACAACGATCCTAAACATACTAGCAGGCCCGCAAAAGATTGGTTTATATCGGAGAAGATCGATGTGATGCAATGACCACCTCAGTCCTCAGATCTTAATCCTATAGAAAACTTATGGGTAGATGTAAAACGGGTTGTGGCAACCGCAAAACCTTCAAACAAAGCACAACTTTGGCAAGCGGTTCAGGAAGCATGGTCTCAAATTCCTTTGAAGCGTTGTCAGGACCTTATCGATTCCATGCCCCGGTGGTGCGAAGCCGTTATTAAAAATAACGGATATACAACTAAATATTAGACTATTTCCAATATTAAGAACCTGTAAAATCAATTTTGAATAAAGTTATACAGTTTTGTTTTTCCTCTCATGTAGCCACTACTATTTTGATGAACAGCCAAATTTCAGTGCATCACTCAAAAGTCATCAAAACACATCCAAACCAATGCGAAACTAACGAGATCTTATCCCTATTCTCTTCTTTGCATGCTGTTCTTAGAAAAATATGAACACTTGTTCAATTTGCAATGGTCAGTATGTCGAAACATGAATATTTAATGTTGTGAGGTGCTGCACTACTATTTTCATGAACACAGCTGTATATATATATATATATATATATATATATATATATATATATATATATATATATATATATATATATATATATATATATATCTATACATATATATATAAATATATGTATATATATATATATATATATATATATATATATATATATATATATATATATATATATATCTATACATATATATACATAAATATATATATATATATATATATATATATATATATATATATATATATATATATATATATATATATATATATATATATATATATATATATATATATATATATATATATATATATATGTATATATATATATATATATATATATATATAAAAATATATATATATATATATATATATATATATATATATATATATACATATATATATATATATATATATATATATATATATATATATATATATATACATATATATATATGACGAATTTTCCGCGAAGCGAGTTTAATACTAATTTTCTTCGAAAATTAGTAAAAAAGTCTAGCGCATCAGAATCGCTAGAAAACTAATTTTCGAAGAAGTTATCTTTGAGGGATTTGAAAATGTGTGAAGACGTTATACACTTCTTTGTAGTATCATATCAACCATTTCTTACTCAAAGGAACAAATGTCATTTTCTTTCAGCATTTCCTATAACAAAAATTATGAAAATGTTCAGTGCTGGCAATATTTGTCCAACATAGCAGCAATAAATTTGCCATAATATGCTCGTGCTTAATCAACCTTTCCTTTGAATTTTATTTTCATCCAAGGATGTCATCAAAAGTTTCAGCAATTGAACTATGTCTGGGGCTGCCATCCCGAAATTTTCCAAAACTCGGAAAACTTTCCACAATTCCAAAAAATTTACATATCAGTTGCTTATTTTATTGCAAATGGTTTGCTTATGAATAGAAAGTGAAAGTACCTGTTGGTGCAATATTTACGAAATTGTCTGGTGCTGGCAATCATGTGCTAGCACTATAGCTGCTTCACGTTGTACTAAACCCACCCTATGAATTTTGTTTCGATTGAATGGCTGCGCTGTAATTATAGGAGTGAATATAATTTTAAGGCTACCACCGTCCAGACTTTCTTCAATTTTTGAAAGGTAAATATTTCCTGTAAATTTTCATTGTAGGATCATTCCCATTTGGAAATTTTATGACAACATCACTCGATAAAAAAATGTCAATTAATTACGAAATTCATCATAGTTGGCAACCCTTTCACTATTTTTCAAAAAAAATTCCTACAGAATTAGAAACGTAACAAGATCCACTTATCATATGAATTTCGTTTTAATTTCGTTACTGCATCGGAAGTTATAGGGAAAAAATCTTTCTTTTCCTGAGCAAATTTACAATATTTAGGAGACAAAAATTGCCCTAGCTGGCGGTTTTATACTATTTTTTCCCCCAAATTCTATGAAATCTATCTCAGAGTAAGGTTCACCTACTGCGTGAATTTCGTTAAAATCTGGTGGCTAAATCAGAAGCTATAGGCCGAAGACCAGTTTTTTTCCAGCGATTTTTCCATAGGGCACCACTGCCACAATGTTGCCCACATTTCAAAATCACTCCTATCAGTCCTGGTCTCAGCTAATTCCACCATGTCCTGTAAATTTCATATTGATCACATTATCTGGTCGTCAGTTCTCGTGAAAAAAATTTTGAGTGCTGAAAATAGAGGTAATTTGATCACGGGTTTCCGTTCTTGTTAAGCGCGGGATTTTGAAAAAATTTTATTTGACTTGTTGGACAAAAGTCAAAATTTATCAATAATTTGAATCTATTTCCAAAAATCAAAAAATTTTCAGGTAGTTCGATGTTTTGAAGGATTTTTTTTCAGGAGCCTGCTGTAGCTTCAGAGTTGCTCACACAGTCTGGAAAGTCCATGTGTGTAAAAGTTTAGTCTACATCAATACGCCCTGAAAATTTCACGATGATCCATTGATTCGCTTAGAAGTTATGTCAAATCGAAATTTGAAAAAAATCCTTGCCTACTTTTATGCACTCAGCGCCTACATAAGGCTCAAAATGTCCACTTCTTTATCATAACCAAATTAAAAACATAATAAGTTTTTATTCCTTCCACTGTTTTTGGCACAGCTTGGAAATATAGGAGTACCTGAAAATTCACTAAAATGCTCGGCGCCGCCAAAAGGTGTAAGGTATCTGAGTTCTAGGAAGTTATGGACCTACCTGTTATATACATCTATGTCCTCCGGATCGGCTACTCCAGAGATTATCTCCCTTAATCATTTTGCTGATATATATATATATATATCTATATATATATATATATATATATATATATATATATATATATATATATATATATATATATATATATATATATATATAAATATATATATATATATATATATATATATACATATATGAACATATGTATATATACATATATATATATATATATATATATATATATATATATATATATATATATATATATATATATATATATATATATATATATATATAGATATATATATATATATATATATATAGATATATATATATATATATATATATAATATATAATATATAATATATATATAAATATATATAAAATAAATATATATATATATATATTTATAATATATATAGTATATTATATATATATATATATATATATATATATATATATATATATATATATATATATATATATATATATATATATATATATATATATATATATATATATATATATATATATATATATATATATGGCGAATTTTCGGCGAAGCGAGTTTAATACTAATTTTCTTCGAAAATTTGCAAAAATTCTCTCAAAAATCAACGCATGCAAATATTTACCTCTGATATGTATTTCGTAAATTGAAGAGGTATTATTGGGGCTTTTGTTTAGAATCTATTTAGGTATTTTAAGTCCCGTTTTAGGTACTTCCAGATAGTTTTTAGGTACTTTTTAGGTATTTTTAAGTTTCTTTGGTCCTTTACCGTGATCGCATTTCGATATTTTTACTAATGTTCGAAGAACATTAGTATTATTAATTCGGCCAAAAATTCATATTTCCACATATATATATATATATATATATATATATATATATATATATATATATATATATATATATATATATATATATATATATATATATATATATATATATATCATCAAAAAATTTCAGTGAGATAATCTCGGGAACGCGCCATCTGATTGAGTTGAAGCTTTCAGGATACATTGGTGTACATGCAGAATAGGTCCAGGTCTCACTAAATGTCAGTTATTGTTAACCTTTTGCCGCCGGCGGCCATTTAAGTGATATTTTCATTATACCTATTATTTCGTACACAAATAATTTTCGCAAAAAATAAAGTTGACGAAATAAATTTCGAACGTGTTTTACATGTGAGTCGGATAATGTTTTGGAATTTTTTAACCCCATGTGTGCGCTGGGTGCCTAAAAAGAGAACGAGAAAATTTGAAAACTTTTAAATTGCGATAACTTTTGACAGAGCTATTGAATCATTATGAAATTTTCAGGACATATTAAGATTATTTAGTTGAAGGCTTGTGAAGCTCTGAATGAGCGTGCTGGCAATTCTGTAGCAAGGGCAGGCACTTAAAATATAAACCTCCAAATCATCGTCCCTCTTCAAAAAATACCGCTTCTTCAAAAAGCGCCACTCATATGTAAATCTTATGCTTTGTTCACATAGACAATAAAAAAAATTTGATATGGTATAACGGGCACGCCTGGTAACCCTTGGCCAATTTACCTATATTTTTAACATCAAAAACTTCTGTTCACGGAAACTCACGATCCAATAAGCAGAATTAATTGAAATTTGCAGACTGTGTTGGTCTTAAATAGGACCAGGTCTGAAAGAAGTGATTTTGAAATGCGTGCGATTCTGTGCCAGCGGTGCCATCTTGAAAAATCACTTAAAAAAGATAACTGCTTTTAGCCCTATAAATTCTGATTGAATCGTTTGATTTCGACGAAATTAACTCAGTAGCTGGACCTTACTTCAAACCACGTTTAATAGAAATTTGGTTGAAAAATCCGGTTGGAGCTGCCAGCTATGATAATTTTGGTGTCTTAAATTTGAAAAACAAAAATTTGGAAGTGAAAACATTCAAACCATCGAATATTCAAAAAATGTCCGTTTCTTACAATAAATCCAATCTGTTTACAAATCTAATGTTTTATCTAAACGTTCAAAGTAAAACTTTGAAAATTTAATGTCGGACAAAAACGATAATCCTCTCCCAAATAACCTATATTTTTAGCATCAAAAACTTCTGTTCACGGGAACTCACGAGCCAATAATCAGCTACAGCTGAAATTTACAGAATGCATTGGACTTAAGTAGCACAAGATTTGATAGAAGCAATTTTGGATTGTGGGCATCTCTGTGCCAGTGGTGCCATCTTGAAAAATTACAAAGAAAAAAAACTCTAGCGCACCTGAACCGCTAGGAACACTAATGTTCGAAGAACAGTAGAACAATCGTGCAGGTTTTGATTCCACCATATGAGCTGCTTATTACGGCCAAACTGTTTCAAATGCCACGTTTTACTTTGGTCTCAAGAATGCATTATAACTCATATGGTAGAAGCTTTCAGATACTACCACTGGCATGAGTTTCAAAGTTTATGAGAGAAAAACACTTGTTAATTATATTCGTTATCAGTTGCTTATATCATAAAATTTTGAAAGCAGCATCTCATATAACATCAATAAAGAAAATGCTCAGTGCCTGCAGCACTGTAACTGAAGTTGGTGTTTGGGGCTGCGATCCGAAAAATTTGCAGAACTTAGGGAATGGAAACATCGGTTATTTATTTTCATTGTAAATGTTTCCAGTATGAATCCTAACTGTAAGCATTTATTGATACAAAAGTAGCACAACAAAGCCAAGAATGTATCACATCTGCTTCACGTTGTTAAACTACATTCGAAGTTATAGGAGTATAAAGAAATTTAGAGTTACCTGTAGCGAGTTTTTTCACATAATCGAAAGCTTAATATTTGCTGTTTATTGCCACAACAATACCATTACCAATTGAAAATTCTACGATAAAACCGCTTAATAAAGATATTGCAAACAAACACAAGTCTTAAAATAGCTGGCACCCATATCGTGGCTTTTTAGCGAAATTCGGCCTGAATAACCTATTTATAATAGGTTCCATTAATTGTATGAAATTCGTATTGATTTCATGACTGCACTGGAAGCTATAAGGCAAAAAGTTCTATTTTCCTGAGCGAATTTTCAAAACCAAAGACAAAAATTACCATAGCTTGCAGCACCAATCGTATTTTTCAACCAAATTTCTATTAAACAAAGTTTAGAGTAAGGTTCAGCTACTGTGTCAATTTCATGAAAATCTGGTAACTTATTCACATTTCATAGGGCAAAAAGCAGTTTTTTTTCTTTGTAATTTTTCAAGATGGCACCACTGGCACAGAGTTGCCCACAATTCAAAATCGCTTCTATCAGACCTGGTCCTATTTAAGTCCAATGCATTCTGTAAAGTTCAATTGTATCTGATTATTTATTTGAAATTTTTGATGCTAAAAATATAGGTTAACTGGGAAAGGGCTACCGTTCTTGTCTGACATGAAATTTCCAAAGTTTTACTTTGAACGTGTAGATAAAGCATCAGATTTGTATACAGATTGGTTTTATTGTAAGAAACAGACATTTTAAGGATATTCGATGGTTTGAATATTTTCACTTCCATATTTTTATTTTTCAAATTTAAGACACCAAAATTATCATAGCTGGCAGTTCCAACCGAACTTTTTTAACAAATTTCTACCAAACGTGGTTTGAAGCAAGGTGCAGCTACTGTGTGAATTTTTCAAAATTGAACGATTGAATCAGAATTTATAGGGTTAAAAGCAGTTATCTTTTTTAGTGATTTTGCAAGGTGGCACTACTGGCACAGAATCGCCCGCATTTCAAAATTACTTCTATCAAACCTGGTCCTATTTAAGACCAATACAGTCTGCAAATTTCAATTAATTCTGCTTATCGGATCGTGAGTTTCCGTGAACAGAAGTTTTTGATACTAAAAATATAGCTAAATTGGGCAAGGGTTACCAGGCGTGCCCGTAATACCATATCAAATTTTATTTTTTGTCTATATAAACAAAGGACGAGATTTACATATGAGTGGTTTTTTTTTGAAAAAACGGTATTTTTTTCCAGAGAAACGATGATCTGGAGGTTTTCACTTTCAGTGCCTGCCCTAGCTACAGGGTTGCTAGCACGCTCAGTAAAAGCTACACAAATCTACAACAAAAAAATATCAATATTACCTGAAAATTTCGTAATGATTGAATTGCTCTATCAAAAGTAATCGCAATTTAAAAATTTTCAAGTTTTCCCGTTCTCTTTTTAGGCATCTAGCGCACACATGGGGTTAAAAAATTCCAAAACATTATCTGATTCACATGTAAAACACGTTCGAAATTTATTTTGTCAACTTTATTTTTGCAAAAATTATTTGTGTACGGAATAATAGGTATGTTAAAAATATCACTAAAATGGCCGCCAGCGCAAAAGGGTTAAAGATTATAACCTTTCTGTGAGACCTGGCACTATTCTGTATAAACACCAATTTGTCTTGAAAATTTCAGTTCAATCGGATCAATCGGCGCGTTCCTGAGATTTTTTCACTGAAATTTTTTGATGATATATATATATATATATATATATATATATATATATATATATATATATATATATATATATATATATATATATATATATATATATATATATATATATATATATATATATATATATATATATAGAAATATGAATTTTTGGCCAAAGTGATTTTAATACTAATGTTCTTCTTCGAACATTAGTAAAAACTGCTTTTTGCCCTATGAAATGTGAATTAGTTACCAGATTTTCATTTCATTGACACAGTAGCTGAACCTTACTCTAGTCTCTGTTTGGTGGAAATTTGTTTGAAAAATTTGATAGGTGCTGCCAGCTATGGTAATTTTTGTGTCTTTGGTTTTGAAAATTCGCTCAGGAAAATAAAACTTTTTGCCCTATAACTTCCAGTGCAGTCATGAAATCAATACGAATTTCATACAATAAATGAAACCTATCATAAGCATTGTTCATGCCAAATTTGGTTGAAAAGCCACGATAGGGTTGCCAGCTATTGTTGGTTTTGTGTTTAATTGCAATATCTTTATTAAGCGGTTTTATCGTAGAATTTTCAAATGGTAATGATATTGTAGTGACAATAAACAGCAAATATTAAGTTTTCGATTATATGAAAAAACTCGCTGCAGGTAACCTTAAATTTCTTTATACTCCTGTAACTTCGAATGTAATATAACAACGTGAAGCAGATGTGATATATTCTTGGCTTTGATACTGGCTAAAGGTTGCCAGCACGAGTCGGTTGTGCTACCTTTGTATCAATAAATGCTAACAGTTAGTATTCATACCGGAAACATATACAATGAAAATAATTAACCGATGTTTCAATTCCCAAAGTTCTGCAAATTTTTCGGATCGTAGCCCCAAACACCAATTTCAGTTACAGTTGAGCATTTTCTTCATTGATGTTAAATGAGATGCTGCTTTCAAAATTTTGTGAAATAAGCAGCTGATAACGAATATAACTAACCCGTGTTTTGCTCTCATAAACGTTGCAATTCATGCCAGTGATAATATCTGAAACCTTCTACCATATGAGTTATAATGCATTCTTGAGAAGTAAAGTAAAACGTGGCATTTGAAACAGTTTGGCCGTAATAAGCAGCTCATGTGGTGGAATATGCACTCAAAACCTGCACGATTCTTCTACTGTTCTTCGAACATTAGTGTTTCTAGCGGTTCAGGTGCGCTAGAGTTTTTACTAATGTTCGAAGAAGAACATTAGTATTAAAATCACTTTGGCCAAAAATTCATATTTCTATATATATGTTTATATATATATATATATATATATATATATATATATATATATATATATATATATATATATATATATATATATATATATATATATATATATATACATATATACATATATATATATATATATATATATATATATATATATATATATATATATATATATATATATATATATATATATATATATACATATATATATATATATATATATATATATATATATATATATATATATATATATATATATATATATATATATATATATATACATATATATATATATATATATATGTATATCATCAAAAAATTTCAGTGAAAAAATTTCAGAAACGCGCCATCCGATTGAACTGAAATTTTCAGGACACATTGGTGTATATGCAGAATAGTGCCAGGTCCCACAAAAAGGTAATAATCTTGAACCCTATGGCGCTGGCGGCAATTTTAGTGATGTTTTTAATATACCTATTATTCCGTACCCAAATAATTTTCGCAAAAAGAAAGTAGACAAAATACATTTCAAACGTGTTTTACATGTGAATTGGATAATGTTTTGGAAATTTTTAACCTCATGTGTGCGCTGGGTGCCTAAAAAGAGAACGGGAAAACTTGAAAATTTTTAAATTGCGATTACTTTTGACAGAGCTACTCAATAATTACGAAATTTTCAGGACATGTTGATATTAGTTAGTTGTAGATTTATGTAGCTTTAAATGAGCGTGCTGGCAACCCTACAGCTAGGACAGGCACTGAAAGTGAAAACTTCCAAATCATTGTCTCTCTTGAAAAAATGCCGTGTCTTCAAAGAAAAGCCACTCATATGTAAATTTGTGCTTTGTTTACATAGACAAAAAATTAAATTTGATACGGTATAACGGGCACGCCTGGTAACCCTAACCCAATTTACCTGTATTTTTAGCATCAAAAATTTCTGTTCATGGAAACTCACGATTCAATAAGCAGAATTAATTGAAATTTGCAGAAGGTATTGGTCTTAAATAGGACCAGGTCTGATAGAAGTTATTTTCAAATGCGGGTGATTATGTGCCAGTATTGCCATCTTGAAAAATCACTAAAAAAGATAACTGCTTTTAGCCCTATAAATTATGATTCAATCGTTCGATTTTAACGAAATTCACACGTTTGATAGAAATTTGGTTGAAAAGTTCGGTCGGAGCTGCCAGCTAAGATACTTTTAGTGTCTTAAATTTGAAAAATTAAAATAAGGAAGTGAAAACATTCAAACCATCGAATATTCAAAAAAATGTCCGTTTCTTACAATAAAACCAATCTGTATACAAATTTTATGCTTTATATACACGCTCAAAGTAAAACTTCGGAAATTTCATGTCGGACCAGAACGGTAACCCTTTCCCAGTTTACCTATATTTTTAGCATCAAAAACTCCTGTTCACGGGAACTCACGAATCAATCATCAGATACAATTGAAATTTACAGAATACATTGGACTTAAGTAGGACCAGGTCTGATAGAAGCGATTTTGGATTGTAGGCAACTCTGTGCCGCTGGTGCCATCTGGAAAAATTACAAAGAAAAAAAATTGCTTTTTGCCCTATGAAATGTGAATAAGTTACCAGATTTTCATGAAATTAACACAGTAGCTGAACCTTACTCCAATCTCTGTTTGGTGGAAATTTGGTTGAAAAACTTGATTGGTGCTGCCAGCTATGGTAATTTTTGTGTCTTTGGTTTTGAAAATTCGCTCAGGAAAATAAAACTTTTTGCCCTATAGCTTCCAGTGCAGTCACGAAATTAATACGAATTTCCTACAATTAATGAAACCTTTCATAAGCATTATTCAGGCCAAATTCGGCTGAAAAGCCACGATAGGGTTCCCAGCTATTTTTGTTTTTGTGTTTGTTTGCAATATCTTTATTAAGCGGTTTTATCGTAGAATTTTCAATTGATAATGATATTGTAGTGACAATAAACAGCAAATATTAAGCTTTCGATTATTTGAAAAAACTCGCTGCAGGTAACCCTCAATTTCGTTATGCTCCTATAACTTCGAATGTAATATAACAACGTGAAGCAGATGTAATATATTCTTGGCTTTGATACTGGCGAAAGGTTGCCAGCACGAGTCCGTTGTGCTACTTTTGTATCAATAAATGCTTACAGTTAGTATACATACCGGAAACATTTACAATGAAAATAAATAACCGATGTTTCAATTCCCAAAGTTCTGCAAATTTTTCGGATCGCAGGCCCAAATACCAACTTCAGTTACAGTGCAGCAGGTACTGAGCATTTTCTTCGTTGATGTTATATGAGATGCTGCTTTCAAAATTTTGTGAAACAAGCAACTGAAGACGAATATAATTAACAAGTGTTTTGCTCTCATAAACGTTAAAATTCATGCCAGTGGTAATATCTGAAACCTTCCATCATATGAGTTATAATGCATTCTTGAGACCAAAGTAAAACGTGGCGTTTAAAACAGTTTGGCCGTAATAAGCAGCTCATGTGGTGGAATATGTACTCAAAACCTGCACGATTCTTCTACTGTTCTTCGAACATTAGTGTTTCTAGCGGTTCAGGTGCGCTAGAGTTTTTTTTTAAGTCAAACTTTTCAATGTCCCAAAAAATCATCAGAGGTGAATTTTAGCATGCGTTGATACAACTCAGATATATGATTGAAAAAAAAATTGCCGCCCCAAAAAAAATCGAAAACTTGCCGCCTCCAAAATTTGCCGTCCCCGAAACTCCAAGTCCACCCTTGGAGAGAACAATCGATGGACGATGATAAGTTTATATCTAGCGAGCTGCATTGCAGCTGATTCTTTTAGCATTCCATGATTTATAGAGAAACAAACATAATTTATTTTTCAACACAAAAGAGTATCTACATATGTGGTATATCCATGAATTTATATAAAAGTAACCTTTGGAATTAATGCTTCCGGAATTCGTTTTAGTGCATGAATATTTCAGTGGCGACTGAGAAGCTGACTCACAGGAATATTTATTTGAAAATAAAGATGAAATTCTATTGTAAATACACTATGTAGGTTAAAATCATCTGTAAATTATTATTCAAGCGAAAAGATTATGTATGTAAGTAAATAACATAGCACTAAACAGCTTTAACTCAATCAGCCAACACATTTTTTTTTCATTCGACTAATAGCTGAAGCAGAATTAAAAACCGTCTACCAATCAGAGATAATACTTCATAGCAGCAACCGCAATAATTTGCGCAGAACAACTTTTGCAATTGGGACAATAATATGTCAATAGGGTTATCGTTATTACGATTGAACTGTTCACATGCAAAATAGTATCTTGAAAAGCATTGGTTGACTCCGGTTTGTGTTTATTTTGTTAAAATGCAATTTGAATTGACTGTAAAATATACAGGCACAAATATTTGTGCATAGCTTTTTCATACGTGAGGTTAGAAGGAAATCACTATCACTTCTAGAAATAAGCATAATTCTTTATATTTCTTCTTTGAAGAGTTAGATATAAAAGCCTAAGGCAATGTCAAATAACAAAAATTTAGGAAAGTATTTCCAGCTAAACCAAAATTCATGAAAAAAGAGGAGCCAAAATTATTTGTGAACATTATTTACGTGTCATAATTATTTCTTCTAATATTTCGTACATGCTAAGTAATGAGTTTACTTACTTAAGCTCGTAAGCTTATATTGTTTTTAAAATCTTCGAAAATGCCCCAAGAATGCAAAATTAACGCTGAGCGAAAGTCAGCCATTATGGCGGAGTAAAAGTTATCTTATAAATATGTAAATTTAGGTCGTAAAACGATCGAGACACTCGTATCCAAAACATCAAAAAATTTAATGAAAGACACCACGAAAAAAGACCAAGCTTCTTGATACTGCACTCAAAAAATAATTCACCTTTTTGAGGAAAACTGAACACATTATCAAATAAAATGTATTACGCTTTGGTGCCACAGAAACTTTGACTCAGTGGAAACAATGGAATTTATTCATTTTAAATAACTGATATTAAACTTGCAATGAGTAAAATTTGGTATAGCTTCAAGGAAATGTTGCCATAAATCACAGACAATATTCTTTTGTTCATTGATACTTTTCTTCGAGTCAAGGAAATATTTTCACGGGTCAAAGTAATATAGTTTGACCTCAGATATACATATATTGAACCTACCGTGAGTACTATTTTATTTCATGGAAATCTAGATACAGGTCATAAAAACTAACCATTTTTTCGTAGAGAATTTTCTTTGAATCGAGCATATGTGTTTCATAAACCAAAGAAATATGATTTCACCCCAAAAAATATTTCACAGCTCGAGAGGAAAATGGAAGCTGTACTAAAAGAGCAATTGGACATTGGGGAGGATATCAAACGGACGGTTCGTAATTTCAGAAAGGATCCCCAAGATCGGAAGGATGCAAAATACTTGCAGTTGAAACTAGACAAGATCCAAAAACTATGGAGGGAGTTCGAGAGGAACAATGAAATGCTGAAATCGTGTCAAGAGAAGTTTAAGGACGTTGACTATTTCAAAAGTCAATACTGTGAGGCAATCAAGGCATTAATGGAAAAAAAATCTAACGCACCTGAACCGCTAGAAACACTTATGTTCGAAGAACAGTAGAAAAATTGTGCAGATTTTGAGTGCATATTCTACCACACGAGGTGCTTATTACAGCCAAAATGTTTCCAACAACACGTTTTACTTTGGTCTCAAGAATGCATTATAACTGATGTGGTGGAAAGGTTTCAGATATTACCACAGGCATGAATTTCAAAGTTTATAAGAGCAAAACACCTGTCAACTATATTCGTTACCAGTTGCTTATTTCACAAAACTTTGAAAGCAGCATCTCATATAACATCAATGAAGAAAATGCTAAGTGACTGCAGCACTGTAACTGAAATTTTGCAGAACTTTGGGAATTGAAACATTGGTTATTTTTTTTCATTGTAAATGTTTCCGGTATGAATACTAACTGCAAGCATTTATTGATACAGAAATAGCACTACAGACTCGTGCTGGCAGCCTTTTGCCAGTATCACATCTGCATCACGTTGAAATTAACCTACCCTGCGAATTTCTTCTCGATCCGATGACTGCATTCGAAGTTATAGGAGTATGAAGAAATTCAGGGTTACCAGCCGCGGCATTTTCCAAATAATCGAAAACTCACTATTTGCTGTATATTGCCGCTACAATATCATAACCATTTGAAAATTTTACGATCAAATCGCTTAAAAAAGATATTGAAAATAAACACAAAACCAACAATAGCTGGCAGCCCTATCACGGCTTTTCAACGAAATTAGACCTGAATAATGCCTGTAATAGGTTCCATTAAATGTATGAAATTCATATTGATTTAATTACTGCCCTGGAAGTTATAGGGCAAATAGCTTTATTTTCCTGAGTGAATTTTCAAAACCAAAGACACAAAAATTACCATAGCCTGCAGCACCAATCGAATTTTGCAACCAAACTTATATCAAACACGACTTACTTACAGCTACTGTGTCAATTTTATGAAAATCTGGTAACTGAATCAGAATTCGTAGGACAAAAACCAGCTTTTTTTCTTTGTAATTTTTCAAGATGGTACCATTGGTACAGGCTCGCCCACGATTCAAAATCCCTTCTATCAGACTTGGTCCTACTAAAGTCCAATGTATTCTGTAAATTTCATCTGATTATTGGTTCGTGAGTACCCGTGAACAGAAGTTTTTGATGGTAAAAATGTAGGTAAATAAGAGGGTTACCGTTCTTGTCCGACATGAAAATTCCAAAGTTTTTCCTTGACTGTTTAGACAAAGCATGATATTTGTATACAAGTTGGTTTTCATTCTAAGAAACGGACATATTTTAAGAGATTCGATTGTTTGAATGTTTTCACTTTTAGTGCCTGCCGTAGCTACAGAGTTGCCAGCACATTCATGAAAAACTACGCAAATGTGCAAATTAACAACATTTATGTGCTCTGTAAGTTTCATCAAGATTTGATAATCTAATAGAAAGTTATCACAATTCAAAAATTTTCAAATTTTCCCAATCTCATTTTAGGCGCCTAGCACACACATAGGAATAAAAATTTCACAAAAAATAAAAATTTCACAAACATTATTATATTCACATTTGAAACACGTTCAGAATTTATTACGTGAACGTTATTTTTGCAAGAGCAATTTTTTGACAGAAAAATGGGTATATTTAAAATGTCACTAAAATGGCCGCCGGCACCAAAGGGTTAAAGATTTTTTAACTTTTCGTGAGACTTGGCATTCTGCATATACACCACTGTATCCTGAAAATTTCAGTTCAATCGGATGGTGCGTTCCTGAGATTTTTTGATGATATATATATTTATATATATATATATATATATATATATATATATATATATATATATATATATATATATATATATATATGTATATATATATATATATATATATATATATATATATATATATATATATATATATAAATATATATATATAGATAGATATATATATATATATATATATATATATATATATATATATATATATATATATATATATGTATATATATATATATATATATATATATATATATATATATATATATATATATATATATATATATATATATATATATATATATATTTATATATATATAAATATATATATATATAGATATATATATATATATATATATATATATATATATATATATATATATATATATATATATATATATATATATATATATATATATATATGTATATATATATATATGTATATATATATATATATATATATATATATATATATATATATATATATATATATATATATATATATATATATATATATATATATATATATATATATATATATATATATAGAAATATGAATTTTTGGCCAAAGTGATTTTAATACTAAAGCCTGAATTACATTGGAATGCAGTGCAGTGCAGCGCAGTTTCGAAGCACTGCACGCATTGCAAAGCACATTGAAAGCAGTGCAGTGTTCTGATAATTAATGTCAAATCAATTTGTGGAGCTTTGATATTTAGATTTTCTGCATGTGTTTTTCGTCCATTTACAATTTAATGTCTGGAACGGAATTTCCACCTCAATATAAATAGTTTTTGCCCGGTCAGCTACTCTCAAACGAATGTCAGCTGATGCAGTCTGCAGCGTTTTAAAAATTAACCTTAAACGATGCAGTGCGGTCCGCTGCATTGCACTGCAGTTAATGTGAGCTGCCACATGCAATTAGATGAGTTCTTAATTTCAGTGCACTGCACTGCACTGCTGGCCAATGTAATTCAGGCTTAATGATCTTCTTCGAGCACTAGTAAAAATGGTCGGCATTATACAAAAACTGTTGAGTGTTAGTCACAGCTAATTAGTCAAACCGGCGCAGCAATCGATTCGGTGCGAAGAAATTATGTTGCAAATATTGAGAAGTTTGTTAAAACGTACCGAGTATTAAGTGTGTCAGTTGCAAGCCATTAACCGACATTGGGATTCGGTACGATCCAAACATCTGCAAATTTTGGAGGCTTCAAAAATGACATATGAGTATGATTGTAAAAAACTTACAACGAAACTGATGTTTCGAAACTGATGAAGATGACGTCATCATCCAAGAAGTCAGTTCAGGCAAGCGTTAAGCTTTCTCGTATCGAGTTGCCAGAGTTTGATGGGAACTACCTTGCATGGCAGGAGTTCCATGATTTGATCAATCAACTAATCCATGAAAATTCTCTAGGGCCAGCACAGAAGCTCTGGTTTTTAAAAACAATTCTAGTTGGTGAGGCCGAGGCTTTAATTCGGCATCTACCTGTCTGTGACAGCAACTACAAGTCAGCCTGGAGTTTAATCAAAGAATCCTATGAAAACAGAAGGTTATTGGTTAATGCGGTGCTGAATAAACTTATTTCACAGCGTAGTATAATGGACGAATCAGCGAAAGAGATCAAGGTACTGCGTGATGTTACGCAAGAGTGTATGAGAGGGTTAGACGCATTGAAAATTAAAATTGATCATTGGGATCTAATGTTGATATTCCTATTAGTGAAGAAACTGGATAAAACAACGCATATGTTGTTCGAGCAGTCTCTAGATGAACCTCGGGAACTCCCAAGTATACGCCAATTTTTGAGATTTCTGAAATTAAGATTTCAATCCTTAGAAGCTTTAGGAAACAAGGTGCAACAGCAGCATAAAGCAGGTCAAACGCAAAAAAGACTGCATTAACCACCATCAAATCGTCGGAGAGTTCTCGCTTGATGTGTAAGGGTAGTCATAAAATCTATCACTGCGAGGAGTTCTGAAAGCTTACCATATCGGCAAGGAGAAATTTCATCTCAAAAAATCACTTATGCTACAACTGCTTCAAGACAGGGCATAGTGTCAAAGACTACAGTTCAATATGTTGTTCCAAATGCAATAAAAAACACAACATATTGCTCCATCTGGAAAAATATATGGCTAACGCTACGTCAACCAATACAACATTGACTCCTTTTTCTGAACAATGTGATTCGTTCGTCTCGGAACAGCAGATGTCAATATGGTGGACATACATGGCACAGTGCATATAGCAAGAGCCTTGATAGACTCAGGATCGCAGCTGAGCTTTGTTACAGACAAGCTGTACAAGAATTTGCAGGTAAACTATACATTGGAATCGCAGGGTATAGCTGGAGTAAGTAATAGTCGTCAACACTCTTCAAAACGAGTGAATTTAACGATGAAGTCCAAGTGCAATTATTTCAGCATTCAGTTTAAAGGATGTGTACTTAAAATAATCACCAGCAAGCATCCAGATAAGCAAGTGGATATCACCCAATGGCCAATTCCCAAAGATATTTCACTAGCAGATCCTTCATTCAATTCACCCCAGAACATTGATATTCTAATTGGAGCAGAATTATTCAGTTTTATAATGGTTCCAGCAGTAATTTGTTTGGGACTACATCTGCCAACATTACGCAACACTGTTTTTGGATGGATGATTCTCGGAGCACCAACAACAGAAGCAAAATTTTGCGGCGTAGCAAAAAGTCTAGATGAGCAACTGGAGCGGTTTTAGGAGATAGAGGAAATTAGTGCATCGTCAAATTCGATAATGTCAGCAGAAGAAAAAGAGTGTGATGGAGTCGATGGTTAACAGGACTCCAACTGGAAGATATGTTGTACAGCTTTCTTTTCAAGAATGCTTTTCAAAGAGGATTTACCCGAAATTCACTACTGCAAAAGGAATACGCTGCGTTTCTGGAAGAATATTTAAAATTCGATCACTTAGAACTAGTGACGGATGTTGATGAAAGCAAGCCCCGTTATTATCTTCTTCATCACTGTGTGTTGCGACCAGAGAGCAGGACAACAAAGCTACGGGTTGTATTCGATGGATCGGCGAAAACCTCAAGTAATAAGGCTCTTAATGATATATTAGGTACATATTGCAACTAAACTTATGTTACATTTAGCTACGTTTTCGATGTCACAGACAAGTAATGACAGCTGATATAGAAAAAATGTATCGCCAGATCATTGTCGCTACGGAAGATTAAAATTTCCAGCTTGTTCTGTGGCAGAATAAACCTGGAGGTGAAGTTGAGACGTTCCGATTGAAAACGGTGACTTATGGTACACGTTGTATACCATATTTGGCCATAAGGTGCTTAAACCAACTGACTCGAGATGAAGGTGCGTCATACCTGTTAGCAAGAAAAATAAATCAGCCAGAGTTTTACGTTGATGACTTGTTGACTGGACGCGATTCTATTGAAGAAGTTTTCCTGATTCAGGAACTTATAATAACTCTGCTTTGAAAAGGTGAATTCAAGTTACGGAATTGGTGCTCAAATAACCTAGAGCTTGTTAGATCCATGCCACCAAAAGACAAGGCAGTAGAAGTTGACATTACTAAGCTAGAGTCTGAAAACGTTGTCAAAACTTTGGGACTAACGTGGAACCCTTCTTTTGATGAATTTAGAATAAACATCAATGGCTCCAAAAGTACGAAACAAGTAACGAGGCGAATCGTACTGTCAGAGATGTCACAACTTTTTGACCCATTAGGCCTTGTAAATGTAGTGATCGTCTTAGCAAAAATATTCATGCAGCAACTGTGGGAAATCAAGCTTGACAGCTTCACGGGTTTGCAGATGCCAGTGAAAGGGCTTATGAAGAAAGCATTTATTTGAGCTCACAAAATGGAAAAGGTATAATAACGGCATTTTTAATGTGTGCTAAGAGTCGAATAGCACCAGCAAAGAAAAGAAGCATCGTTTGATTCGAGGTATGTGCAGCCCAACTGCTCGATGCAGCAAGTAAAAAGTATTATACCTATCTCCATCGCAAAAACGTTTTTGTGGACGGATTCAACATTTGGTCTGCAGTGGATTTCTTCACCCCCATGAAAATTTACAACAGTTGCATCCATACAAACAGCCAAAAAAGCTGGGGTTTGGGAACATGTTGAATCAGGGGACAATCCAGCAGACATGGTGTCACGAGAAATGCTTCCATCTCAACTGATAGGACTGACTTTTCTTCGCCATTCTATCAGAATTAAAGCAGCTCCTGATTATTGAAGTATCACACATCTTGTTCCGGAAACAATCAAGACAAAGTTTGCACTTGCTGCTACTCCAACAATTCAAAACATTCGACATAACAACAACTTCCAACGATTGCATGAGGTTCTAGTTCTAATTATCAGATTTGCGAGCAACACTAGAACACCGAAAAAGGAGCGAACAACAGGCAAGCCAACATCAGCTGAATTGGATACAGCACTAAAATTAATTGTAAAGGAAGTGCAAGCCCATGAGTTTCGTTCAGATCTAGGTCATATGAAAACCATAATACCGTCCAAAGTGACAGTAATCTAAGAGCATTAGCTTCATTCCTAGATGATGAAGGAATAATACGTGTTGGAGGAAGGATTCCCAAAAGTAAGTTATCATACCAGGCAAAGCACCCTATGCTTATTTCAAACAAAAATATCATATTGTTATATCCAACATCATACTGAGCTACATTGCATTACTCAAATTAGGTATTATCAAATCTGTATAAAGGTGGCAGTACTAGCCAGTCTCTCATCCGGTTCGCATATTACAGCTGTCGTGTATAAATCAGATTAAGAATAAATAATTCATAAACATCATAATCGTGTTCGGCATTTAGTTCCATTACAATACATAATAGTGGCGACGAGTGGTGTGGAAGTTGCATAACGAGTTATGGCGACAAACCCAGCGAATAACGCGGAGAATAATACCGATCAACGAGATGGGCAAATTAGTGTGGATTCATTAATTGAATTATTGCAAAGGATGCAGGCATCGTCAAATTCGGCGACTCCGAATCTTCAATTCAGTACATTTGACGAAACTGAAGAACCATTTCACATCTATGTAGATCGATTGAACAATTACCTGGCTTTGCGGAACATCACATCGCCAGTGAAGAAAACACAGGTACTCATTAATTGCATAGGAGCCAGGTATTATCAGTTGCTGAGAGGCCTTACGGCACCGGACGAGCCAAATTCCAAATCGTACGAGGAGCTAATCAAATTATTGAAACAACATTTCACACCGCTGGCAAATGAAGTGGCGGAGCAAGATAAATTCCTACTTCGTGTTCAGCATGACGGAGAATCGATCGCATCGTATGTAGCGGAACTTCGGAAATTAAGTACATTGTGTAATTTCAAATGTTCCTCTTGCTCTAAATCTACTCTAGAGACACATCTTCGATCTCAATTTATTCGGGGTGTTCGTGATGCAGAGATGAAGGAACGACTTCTTCGATCAACCGACCTTACGATGGAGAACGCACTGCAACTAGCGAGTGCAATCGAAGCTATTAAAACTAGTTTAAAAACTATGCTAACAGTGAATGAAATCACAAAAGTGAAAAGAAAAAGCAGCAAACCCAAAAAGGGCAAAGCAAACAATTTTTGTTTTAGATGCGGTAAACCCGATCACATCGCACCAGATTGTAGAAGTGTGGGTAAACTAAAGTGTAAACTATGTAAACGACGTGGTCACGTATCGTCGGTTCGCCGTGATGCGAAAAATAAATTCCGAGAAACAAATGCAATAGAGTTTGTCGACGCGGAGGGAGATAATTTAATTTTATTTTAATTTTATAATTTTATGTAAAATCTCTACATCTGTTTACAAAACCAAATTCTAAAAAGTTCTTTGTTACCGTTAAATTGAACAATAAAAATATTGACTTAGAATTTGATACAGGGGCCGCAATTTCAGTTTTGAATTACGAAACGTTCATAAAATACTGTTCAACTGCAGTTATGAAACCGAGTGATGCGTTTTTGCGAATGTACAATCATGAACTAGTCCCGGTCGTTGGTACAAGTGAAGTAAACGTTGAATATAACAAGAAATGCTTCAGTGGGAAACTGTACATTATTAAAGAGAACCTGGACCCGATTATGGGTCGGGAGTGGATCCGTAAGCTGAAATTATTGCCGATAAACTCGGTAAATGTCAATGATGAGTCCATTCAGACATTTAGAAAATGCATTTATGAAAGCTTCAGTGATGTATTTGAACCCAAAATTGGTGCCATACCAAACGCAAAAGGGGTTCTAAGATTACGTGATGGAGTGAAGCCAATATTTATTAAAGCAAGACAAGTACCTTTCGCGTTAAGGCCTTTGATCGATGAGGAAATTGACAGACTTGTGTGCAACGAAATTTTTGAAGAGACTCGACATTCAGAATGGGCGACCCCCATTGTTCCTGTTATCAAAACATATAATACAATCCGCCTGTGTGCCGACTACAAAGTAACGTTGAATTAAAGTATTTGTGACGACAAATACCCTATTCCAAAAATTGAGGAATTGTACCAAAAATTGAAGTACGTGAATTTTATAGTACATTTGACATTTACAAGGCGTACTTACACATGAATATGGATGAGAATAGTAGTTTGCTACAAACAGTAAATACTCATAGAGGACTTTTCAAAGTCAAGAAGTTAATGTTTGGAGTGAAAACGGCACCACATCTATGGCAAAGATTTATGGAAGAATATATTGTGAAAGGTCTAGAAAGAACGGCGTGATTTTTCGACGATATCATTGTCATGGGACGGTCCCTTGAGGAAGCCAATGAAAGGAATAGGAAATTACTGGAGAAACTTCGAGAATTCAACCTACATTTGAACCGAAGTAAATGCCGGTTGTTCGAAAGGAGCATAACATATCTCGGTCATGAAATTGACAAATGTGGTATACACAAAAGTGCTGCAAAGATTGAAGCAATCGTCAACATAAAGGAACCATCGAATGCTACGGAGTTACGCCAATCTCTCGGAATGGTAAATTACTATCATAAATTCATTCCAAATCTTTCCGAGAAACTTCATCCATTGCGGAACTTATTGAATACCGGAACTAAATTTGTTTGGAGCAAGAACTGTCAACGATCATTCGACACTGTAAAAGCAGACCTTATGAAGGACAGTTTTTTGGTACCATTTGATGATAAACTGCCTTTGATATTAGTCGCTGATGCTTCACCAAATGGATTATCCGCTATTCTGGGCTATTCTATACGTCAGCTGGTGAGAGACCTTTAGCTTTTGCATCCAGAAGTTTAACCAAAAGTGAAGCTAATTATAGTCAAATTGATAAGGAAGCAACCGCTATCTACTGGGGATTACGGAAGTTTTTTAATTACTGCTATGTGCGTGATTTTACTCTTGTTACGGATAATAAGCCCCTTACAACAATATTTCATCCTGATACAAATTTACCCTCGATGACGTCACAACGACTATTAAATTATGCACAATTCTTAACTGGATTCAAATATAGAGTTGAGTACAGGAAATCAGAGGACAATGCAAGTGCAGATTACTTTTCGCGTCAACCTCAACCACTGAACACAAGGAAGGATGTCCATACGTTACATTTGCATCAATTGAATGATTTGATTTTGCCGATTACAAGCGAAATGATAGCATTAGAGACTAAGGTCGATGCTGAGCTAGCCCCAATATTAAGGAAATTACGAACAGGGAGCAACTTAAGTAAAACGTCTTTTAAAGGAATGGAAAATCAGTTGACCATACAAAATGGCTGCATTTTCCGCGGAGGTCGTGTGTTAATTCCGAAAAAATTTAGACGGTACATCTTAGATGAATTGCATTCAGCTCACCAAGGAATTGTGAAGATGAAAGCATTAGCAAGGAGCTATTGCTACTGGTCAGGAATTGATAAAGCAATTGAAACGATTGCCAAAGGATGTAAAAACTGTGCAAAGGTTTTGTCTAATCCCCCAAAAACTGCAGTACACTGCTGGGAGGCACCACTACTACCATGGCAACGATTGCATGTAGATTTTGCGGGACCATTCATGGAAAATTATTTTATGATATTGGTTGATTCAAAAACCAAGTGGTTAGAGGTGGTTATAATGAAGAACATTACAAGTTCCAGCACAATCAAATCATTACGTGAAATCTTCGCTAGGTTCGGGTTGTCGAGAGTTCTTGTTTCTGATAATGGCTCTTCTTTTACTTCAAGAGAATTTCGAGATTTCCTAAGCAACAATGGCATTCAACACAAATTAACCGCGCCAGCACATCCAGCAACAAATGGACAAGCGGAGAGATATGTCGGAACCGTGAAGAGGGCACTCAAAGCTGCCATTGACGATGAAGGAGACCTGCATCAAAAACTACAATGATTCCTAATGCAGTACCGGGAAACGCCAAACGCAGCGACGGGAAAAAGCCCAGCGGACGAAATATTACGCTGTAAGCTTCAAAGCAGACTCGACTTACTTAGACAGCCAGCAGCGGTCGGAATTCAAAACAAGAAAGATTACAATGCTTTAAAGGTTCGAGAATTCGGAATCGGGAGTCGGGTACAAGTGCGCAGCTATCAAGACAAGGATAATAAATGGGTTTTCGGAACGGTCAAGAAACGATGTGGAAAGCTTCATTACATCATTGAATCTAATGGCAAAGAATTAAGACGTCATTTAGATCAGATGCGATCAACAATGGTTCCCGAAGAATGCAGCACAACTAATGATATTTTTCTACCATTTTCTGTACAGGCAAGTGTGTAGTGTCACTTCAAAACAAAACTGACGTTTCGACACTTGCCGAAATGTCATCTACATTGATGGCGACTAGAGCGCCCTAATTGCACGCGGTGATAAATTCTCGGAACTACATAATTATTTTTGATTCGCGCAGTTTTTGAATGTGATATAACTGTATTATCATTGATATAAAAGATGGAATAATTTACAATAAAGATCAGTCTATTGCGGTATGCCAAAATCGGTCGGCGACCAAAAAGACTTTTTAAAAGAAACTTCGTAGTTGTCTTTTATTTCATTAACTTGAGCAAATCTCAGCCGACACTAGTAGGGGCGGTTAAATTCGCTACGTCGAAGCTGAGATTGCTCTGAGACAATAATCATCACGTAACAATTTCACACGAGGAATTTTTAATAAGGAGATTGTTCTGAGACGAGACATTTTTCGTACAAGGAAATCTCAGTTCGCATCCAGAACATTTCTTTTGGAACATTGTCAGGCGTAGTAGTAGCCACTACTGCCAGTTATTTTGCGATCAAGTTTAAACATTCAAACTGCACTATCAACGTACCATTTCATGGCGACCTTGCCAGCCTCGAATTCATCAAAATTACCAAAGGAAGGTGGACCGCAGCCTCGAATTCATCCGGCGATCCTAGCAGCACAAAAACTAGAAGCAGAGAAAACTACGATTCCAAAAGTGGATACAAAGAGAAAAAAACGCGGCGGACGACAGGTTTTCATCAGAAAACGCATAGCTGCATTACTACGAATAGCAAAAGATGACGAACATCCTCCACCATGGGAGCAGCAGCAACGGCTCTATGAAGAAATCGAAGAACTACGAGCACAAATGAAGCGGAAATAAGATCAAACGTACATTAACATTAAAACAAGAATGAATTTCAATAAATAAATGTGTTAAAATGAAATTATAAAATACAAATGAAAAACAAAGCTAGCCAAAACAACGTTTCTTTTCTTGAGAACTAGTGACATAAAGGTAAAAGGCCTAAGTTCACTCTATTTATGACATTTTCACTTTGCTGCAGTTGGCATCACAAGCGCCACCTATGATCCAGTAGTAGAATTTAATTGCAAAATTGAAAATAAAATTCAAATGTGTACAATTATTATAGTTATCACAAATTGCAATTTTAATGTGTACAATTTCTAGATTGAAGATAAGAAACAGTAAGATTTCATATGGTCCAGGATAAATTCTCTATAAATGGAAGAAAATATTTGTCTAATAACAAAAATAATAACAAATCTAAAAAAAACCCCAAACAGAATATATAAAAGAGAATACATTATTGAAAAATTAAATACTGTAGAGGAAATACAAAAAGAAGCAATTAGCTTAGATAGTAGTCAAGAGTTAATAGAAACATTAATAGGAAAATATAAAGAGGCAAAAGAACTACTATTGGAAAAATTAGAAAGTTCAGTAGATAGCAAGATGAGTAATTTCAATATTGAATTAGCGTTGAAATCCATTCCAATTTTTACGGGAAACCCCAAAGAATTAGAAGCATTTCTAACAATAGTTAGTCTAATCAACGACAGTCTTAATGAAGAGGGCAAAAACAATTTGCTGAATTTTACAAGAAATGTGAAGTTAGGAACAGCAGTTAAAACTCAGATCTTAACATTAGATATAAAAACATATGAAATATTAAAAAGAAATGGTGTTAATACCAATATATTAATAAATGGAAAAAGTAAGAAATACCACAACAATTTGCTAAAATTATATACACCATTAATTTAAAATCACTAGATAAACCTATTTGAATATGTACAACAAGATTAATGTAAAACAATACCAAATAAGTAACAAAATAAGTATACATGTAAAAAAAAAAAAAATATATGCGAGAAATAATACATATAGTTATATTAACAAATGAAATGTGTGTACTCAAAATTATATTTAAGCAACAATTAAGATGAACTAAATAACAAAAAACAAAAAAAAAAAAAAAAACAAAAAAAAAAAATATATATATATATATATATATATGTCTATTGTAAACTATCCTAATTGAGTCATAGAATCAAACAATATGTACACTATAAGATAAAATTAAGTCAAAATAAAGAAGAAAAAAATCAGGAAAAGAAATATAGAATAACAGCATCAAATTATATGAAATTGTAATGCGCGAACCTAAAAATTAAAATTCAAAAAAAAAAATTTTCTTTTCATACAAAAAAAATTTTTTTTTTCCCCCAAAGAGAGAGGGTGTAGTGTCACTTCAAAACAAAACTGACGTTTCGACACTTGCCGAAATGTCATCTACATTGATGGCGACTAGAGCGCCCTAATTGCACGCGGTGGTAAATTCTCGGAACTACATAATTATTTTTGATTCGCGCAGTTTTTGAATTTGATATAACTGTATTATCATTGATATAAAAGATGGAATAATTTACAATAAAGATCAGTCTATTGCGGTATGCCAAAATCGGTCGGCGACCAAAAAGACTTTTTAAAAGAAACTTCGTAGTTGTCTTTTATTTCATTAACTTGAGCAAATCTCAGCCGACACTAGTAGGGGCGGTTAAATTCGCTACGTCGAAGCTGAGATTGCTCTGAGACAATAATCATCACGTAACAATTTCACACGAGGAATTTTTAATAAGGAGATTGTTCTGAGACGAGACATTTTTCGTACAAGGAAATCTCAGTTCGCATCCAGAACATTTCTTTTGGAACATTGTCAGGCGTAGTAGTAGCCACTACTGCCAGTTATTTTGCGATCAAGTTTAAACATTCAAACTGCACTATCAACGTACCATTTCAAGTGACTATACAAAAGCGACCGCATTCCTACCAACAGTGGACCAACAAACAACCCAAGGTGAAGATGTCGGCCAGACCTCAAGTTCAAGTGATCGAGAAGCTGCTACGCCGAAGGAGGGTCATATGGAAAAGGAGATCGCGAGTAAAGAAACTGTAGCACCAACACAAATTCCCGAGTTGCCTAGAAGATCATCACGCATTCGGCGACCTGTGGATAGGTATAATGCGACAAAATAAATATTTCTCGGGGGAGACTGTTATATCCAACATCATACTGAGCTACATTGCATTATTCAAATTAGGTATTACCAAATCTGTATAAAGGTGGCAGTACTAGCCAGTCTCTCATCCGGTTCGCATATTACAGTTGTCGTGTACAAATCAGATTAAGAACAAATAATTCATAAACATCATAATCGTGTTCGGCATTTATTTCCATTACAATACATAATACATATCGAAGTTAAGTTTTGAAGATCTACACACGAAATATTTGCATGCAGGCCCACAAACTTTACTTTAAATTTCACGACAAACATTTTGGTGCATAAATGGAAAACATTCGGCCAAACACCATTGTAAAGCAATGTGTCCGATGTGGACGAGCAATTTCTCATCCAACTCATGGGAGATCTTCCTGCAGAGCGAGTATAACAAGCTCGATCTTTTTGGAATACAGGCGTGGACTTCTGTGGACCCGTCAAAATTAATTTCCAAATCAAAGGGAAACAGCGTTTAAAAACTTATATTGCTGGCTTTATATGCTTCTCTATAAAGGCAGTACATTTAGAATTGGCTTCTGATTTGACAACTGCAGCATTCATTGTTAGTCTAAAGCGATTTATTGCAAGGCGAAGACTACCAGCTAAAATATTTTGTGACAACGCAACTAATTTTGTTGGAGCCCAATCAGAATTACAAGCACTTTCCGACATACTTTTCAAGAAAGAAAGCCAAGAAGCAATTCAAACTCTGTGCTGCAAGGAAAGAATCGAATGGTTGCACATACCGCCAAGATTGCCTCATTTCGGTGGTTTATGGGAACCCGCGGTTAAATCAGCCAAGTACCATTTAAAAAGGATACTTGAAAGTGCACCTTTTACATATGAACAATTACATGCAGTGATTTGTCAGTTCAAAGCTGTATTAAATTCAAGACCAGTTATGCCTTTGTATTCTGATCCAAATGACCTCCAAACTCTCACACTGGGTCATTTTCTGATCGGACAGCCAATTTGCGTATTACCAGAGCCGTTGAAACATGTAGAAACTTATCCCTGGCTACAAAATGGAAACTAATGCAGTCATTACATGTCGAATTCTGGCGAAGATGGTCCAAGGAATATATACAGAGTTTACAAAACCGTTACAAGTGAAAAAAATTGATAAATGGAACCCTTGTGTTGTTAAAGGACAACAACATTTCATCACTACAATGGAAGTTGGCCCGCGTGATAAAGGAAATTCCAGGAGCCGATAATCATAATAGGGTGGTCAGAGTTAAAACATCAACAAGTGAATTTGAGCTTGTTATCCACACACTCTGTCCGCTTCCCGATAACGTAACAACACCGGGTCCAATCAATTGTGGAATCAATTGAGCCAGCTAACAAAATAACAAAAATAAAACAAAGCTTAAAATAGCGCCTGTGTGCTCCAACTATCCTACGTTGAATTCCGTTTCAACCAAACGAAAAACTGAAAACACTAAACCGACTAAATGGAAAAAAGGAACTTTTTTGTTGTCACAGGCTTTGCTCTGTGTACTGTTGGTGGTTCCCTTTTTGAAGGAAACTCAATGAGAAGTTTACGATCCAGTTCAAGACACTTCATTTACAACTAACCCTGGAATTTTCTTTGAGGATGTTGGATCCATGCGGCTAAGCCATAATAGTTAGAAAATTGATTCTTACTATAATTTGACAGGATACTGGACTGAATATGATGGCACGACCAGATCCATCAACAATTTGATGGGGTTTTGTTCAGCGCAAGAAAAACTGTTCAACATCATAAGATTTTGCAATGCTGTCTTATCTCAACTCCACCACATGCATGTAGAAATTCAATGGAAAAATGAACTACTATATCAGCATCCCATAGAAGCTAGAAGCTCCATTAAACATTGTTGGCTCGGTAGCACATTCATTGTTTGGTATATTAGACGATGAATTCGCTAGACAATATGAAGAGCATATAGAAAAGGTTAAAGAAAATGGGAAATATAAGGTCTGTTCCCGTACTTTCAGCCACTGAATTTTACTGAATTTTCCTGAATCATGTGGTGGGGAAATTCATGAAAAGTACGGGAACGCTTTCATTGCATTTTCTGAAAATCGACAACCAAAAGTGTCAATTATCGGCTTTTAGGAGAACAATAGTGATTATAAAGTCATTCTAAACCTTGATCAATTATCGCCATAAAAATATTCGACCTTCATAGCAGCATTACGCAAAAAATATGTTGCTTGCCGCGCACATTTGAAAATATTTACTCGAGCCACACCGTTTGACACTTTTCAGTATTTTTCAGTAGCTCAGACCCTACTGAAATTTCATCGTACTTACTGTGTCGACGGTCTTCCACCTTTTAGGCGGTGAGGGGGCTCAGGGCAGTGGGTCACCAAGCCAGATGCGTTGCTGTCTTGCTAAGCGCGACCTCGAAGAAGGACACCCTGAACTCTAAACCAAATCATGGACGCACAGAAAGGAGAAAAAGTTACGGTACAGAAAGTCGGATACCCAGTACTAGTGGCCGTCATTGGTGAGTAAGCAGGCCGCGGATCGTCGTTACCCATCCAGTGGCGGACCCTTTCAGGAGGAGCTCCAAGCTACAACGATCCCCACTTCGAAAAACAACGTTTGAGGAAGCTAGTACAAGCAAACTCGGACTCGGAGAGCATGGCTCCGACCGAAGCGGAGGAAGAGCTCCTCAAATCGCCTGAGCGAGGCAAAGGTGCTGCTCCCCAGAAGAGGAACAGGCACAAGCCGAGCAAAGAGGGCAGGAAAGCGCAGATGAACTACAAAGTGGCGTTGCGCATTGTTGATAGGCTCGGTGACAGTCCTTCCCTCTCCGCGGAGTAGAGGGATCGGTTATGTTGGGATCGTACGACGATGGCAAAAGGTCGCGAGTATTTCGCTGGCAAAGAAAGGCTGGCTTTTAAGGACTCTGTTTTCCACAACAAGGTTGAGCAGAATTTCTCAAAGAAGTTGGCAGAAGAGAGGCAGAGATCCGCTGAGGAAGAAAAACTGGCAAACAAGAGGCCTCAAAACGAGACTAGTCGGCAAGGGGTCCAACAAACCTCTACCTTCAAGCCGAAGAAGGTCATAAAGGCCAGCGATGTGGCTAAACAACACCCCGTCGTGGCTTTGATTGATCAAAGCAACCCGTTGGGTCAATTGTCACTAGAGAAACGGAAGATCGTAGAGTCAGGCCTGCTCAATGCGATGATTGACTGAATGAAGAAACACCCTGAAATGGCTATGCCTTCGTTTGGCGGGGCAGGCTAATTCAAGGGTGTAAAGATCATCAAATGCAACGATGAGCTCACGTTACTTTGGTGTGCGGCTGTAGTCCTGGACTGACCAGGGCTATAGGAAGGAGCTCTGCTAGTTATTGTCGACAGAGAGAGCATACCAATACTTACTCAGAGCGAAGGTAACAATACCGCGGGTAGTCGAACCAGATGTGGCCTTGAAGTTGCTACAAAGGCAAAGCCCGGACTCTCCAACACAGGATTGGAAATCGCTGGATGTTAGGAAGCCGGCTACACAGGACGGAGAGCAGGTGTACATCGTCCAAATAAACAAGGAGTCTGATTACCTGCTTTACCCGCGTTTTGACAAAATGGCTTGTGGTGTCGGCTGTGTCTACCTCCGGCTTAAAAAACGCCACCCGAAGGATGGTAACAAAAATACCTTGGAGGCTAGCAAGATTGAGAGGGATCTGGGCACCATTGACCTGCAGAATACAACGGCTGATCCCCAGAAGGATGAGGCGCCGATCAAGGAGGATGCCGTGACCAGCACTCAAACTGCTGCAGATCAATCTGTACCGCAGTAAGTTGTCCTCGGCTGAACTACTGTTGACACTCGATGAAGGTAAGTTTGACGTGGTGCTGGTTCAGGAACTTTGGATCTCTGCGGAAGGTCGAGTTGTGGGACTAGCATCACTGCATTTCAATCTTTTCTTCCCCACCGCAATAGCGAGGATAAGAACGGCTATGCTGGTGAGGAAGAATATTCACGCTTTTCTTCTATCTAATTTCAGCACGGACGATTTGACGGTGGTGGCATGTGAGGGGGACGAAGAGAAGCAGGTGCTTCTAGCATCCGCCAACATGACGCACGACAGACCCGCTCCACCGGATGAGGTCAGAAAAATGACCGTGGAGACGCTCAGGAAGAACTAGTTGCTGCTCGTCGGATGCCAACGCGTATCACACTGGCTGGGGCAGCTGCGATATTAACGATAGAGGTGGGTCTTTACTCAATTTAATTATTAATTATAATCTAGTCGTGGCAAACCAGGGAAACGCACCCACTTATAGGGGGCCTAGCAGTGCAAACGTTCTAGACATAGCTCTTCACAATGAACCAAATGAACAATTAATAGAGAATTGGAGGGTTCTAGAAAGTCCATCATTCTCTGACCACTCTTACATTAGTTACAGTTTAAATTTCAACCTAGCTCGCACTTCTCAATCGTTTCGCAATCCCAGGAGAACAAATTGGGTGAAATTCAAACGGGAAGAGACCAATGGCTTAGGCCCACCTCCCAAAATAGGCTCTGTAGCTGGCCTGGAACCTGCGGTCAATACTCTCACTAGAAAACTGTCCGAAGTCTGTCCGAAGCGCAAACCTAAGCCACCCTGGTGTAACAGTGATTTGGGCTGTCGCACAAGACAAGTACGAGAACTCTTTAAGTTAGCCAAAGTAGCTGACGGCAGGGAATGTTGGGACGAATACAAGGACGTGCTTAGGCTCTACAAAACTGAAATAAGGAAAGCAAGATGGAGCTCCTGGAAAGAGCCGTGCGGCAGGATTGAATCCACCTCGGAGACGGTAAGACTAAAAAATCTGTTGGCTATACGCCATGTCACGCCTAGCCTGGCAAGCAACAGCTTGGAAACGCCGAAGATTCTTGTAGATACTTACTTTCCGGGCTGTTTGGATGACTCCACCCCTTTCACTCGTGAGCAGGCGTCTGATCTGCATGACATCGAAAGCATTGGCGAAGTTGTCACCAGGCAGAGGCTTGTCTGGGCAATTGACACCTTCAAGCCCTTCAAGTCTCCTGGTCCGAATGAATTTCTGCCGGTCATGCTTCAAAAGACAGGTATGCTTGCCGTTTTCTGGCTAACACAAATTTACAAAGGTTGTCTAGTGCTAAGCCACGTACCTGCAGCCTGGAAGACAGCTAAGGTTGTATTTATACCCAAGGCAGGTTAAGTCAACCATGCGTATCCGAAGGACTACAGGCCAATTAGCCTGCATTCCTTCCTCCATAAAGTTTTCGAAAGATTATTAGATCTACATATCAAACAAAGACTTGGTACTCAAACTCTATCGAGAGCCCAAAATGCGTATATGAAAGGGAAATCTGTTGAAACGGCTCTCCATAGGGTAGTCCTCAAAATTGAAAGGGCACTCCAATGCAAAGAATACGCTTTGGGAGCCTTTCTTGATATTGAAGGCGCCTTCAATAACGTGCACACAACAGCTATTATGGAGAGCCTCCATGCACACAATACTCATCCCGCTATTTGTAGCTTCATAAACAACCTGCTTAAGCACAGGCTCATATCAGTGGAGTGGTCGGGTGCCCAAATCACAAGAAAGGTCCACAGAGGCATTCCGCAGGGAGGGGTTCTATCCCCTCTCGTGTGAAACCTTGTTGCAAACTCAATTTTGAAAAAGTTGGAAAGCAAGGAACTCACGGTTGTGACATATGCTGACGACATTGCTATACTAGTCTCGGGTAGGTTTCCACATACCTAGAACAAATATGGGAGCTACAATCAACAAGTGAGCCGGATAAATCTTCATTTCACCATTTGAAAGAATTTTTGCATCAGATATTGAAAGCTTTGGAAGCGGCTCGGAATGAAAGAGCAAACCATTACGTTTTTCTCAAAATGTACACGTCGTAAAAAAAGAACCCTTTCCACATTGAATCTTATGTCCTACGTTTTTGCGACACAACCATACAGAAAAATTCAATGTAGTAAAGAAAAATGGATTGTGTCTTAACTGTTTAGTCAAAGGACATCTAGTTAGGAATTGTCCCGGCAAATCCAGATGTTTGAAGTGCAAAAGAGCACACCATACCTTGCTACACAAATATGACCCGAATTCGCATGTCCAGCAGCCTGTAACTTCGTCTTCACGGACACAAAATTGACCCTCGACGTCGACAGCATTTCACGCTCAACCATCGACTTCTACCCAGCATGTATTAAATCGTCAATCTTTGACTGCTCCTTCCTTTCTGCTCATATGAATAATAGGAAACAATAAGAAAGAATTATTACTTGCTACTGCATTAGTGACGGTTGAAGCAACAAACGGACCCATAGTGCTCCGTACTTGGCTAGACCAGGGATCGCAGACGTCATTAATTACTGAATCTCCAACCCAGAAACTAGGCCTCAGAATAACATTAACTTACGTCACAATATCAGGAATTGGAAAGACCGAAGAATTGACACCCAGTGGGTTTTTGAAAATTCGATTACTATTGAACAACAACGAACACTTGAATATTGGAGCATTGATTTTGAATAAACTTACAAACGTAATACCATCTCAAGTCGTTCTTTCATCCATTTGAGGACAATTAGAAAACCTAGAAATGGCAGGTCTGTACTTCGATCAACCGAGCAAAATAGACTTGATTTTAGGAGCCAACACTTACGCTCAACTCATACTTGGTGAAATTAGAAAACTGCCATCAGGTCCAATAATGCAACTTACGATATTAGGCTGGATTATCTGAGGCAAAATTAATAAGGTGCGCAAACCGTACAAACATTGAAAATTGAAATTAATGAAGACATTAAAATTAGCAACCAGTTGAAACGCTTTTGGGAAATCGAAGAATTAGAAAAAAAAAATTTGGATACAAGAAGAGACAGAATGTGAGGATTACGTTACGTGGTCAGAAAACCAGATGGTCGATATCAAGTCCGATTACCATTCACAACCGAAGAGCATAAAGATCTATTATGAAATTTTTAACAAGGGGCAACAGCGAGCTTATTATCTTTGGAGCGACGTTTTACGAAAAATAACGATCTACAAACAGAATATTCGGCTTATATACAAGACTATATTGATCTCGGCCATATGACAGAAAGTCTTAGCATCGAAGAAGGTCAAACTGGTACACATACTTTCCTACCCCACCACATAGTTTACAAGGAAAGCACGACAACTAAGCTGCGTATCGTATTCGATGCGTCTCGAAAAACAAGCACAGGCATTTCACTTAATGATACTCTCATGACCGTACCAACAATCCAAGACACGATGACTTCATTGATCATCCGATGGTAACTCTATCAGTTTGCAATAGTTGCTGACGTTGCTAAAACGTATAGACAGGTTTACGTGCATCCCGAAGACGCTTCATATCAGAAAATTGTCTGGAGACAACATCCGAACTATCCCATTAAAGAATACAGCCTTAATACGGTAACCTTTGGAACGACATCTGCACCATTCTTAGCAATCAGGACTCTTCGTCAATAAGCAAAGGAAGAAGTTAAAGTTTTTCGTGAAGTCAGCACGGCTCTTTTAAATGAATTCTGTGTCGACGATTTGCTGTGAGGAGAGCACAGTTTAGAAGAATGTATCAACAAAGGAAACGAATTAATAGAACTTCTAAAATCCGGTGGATTTACACTACGAAAATGGATTTCAAATGAGAAACAAATTCTACAAGGTCTTAAAACAAATGATATAGAGATGCAAGAAAATGTGAACTTAGACGAAGAAAATGGATTCAAATCACTCGGGATAATATGGTATCCTTCGAACGATTACTTTAGATATAAAGTCAAATCATAAACATTACAAGAATCATACACGAAAAGAATGGTACTATCAGAAATAGCAAGACTCTATGACCCACTAGACTGGTTAGCATCTATTGTTATATTAGCTAAAATTCTACTTCAAACCTTATGGCTACATGGACAAGACTGGGACGAACTCTTATCTGATGCGACGAATACCGAATGGACTACGTTCCAAATGCAATTGAACGAAATAGAAAAAATAAAAATCCCAAGATGGGTAGCGTATAAACTGGAAACCAACATAGAAATCCACGGGTTTTGTGATGCTTCACAACAAGCATATGCGTCAGTACTCTATTTGGTGACGCGTTTGCAAGCAGGAACTAGCTCCTATCTCATGATGGCTAAAACTAAGGTTGCTCCAACAAAACCAATTACTATTCCACGTCTGGAATTATGTGGAGCTGTTCTGTTAGCACGGGTCCTAAAAGAAGTGAAACGGTCATTGAAATCAGATAAAATACCTACATGGTTAAGGACTGATTCTGAAATAGTTTTAGCCTGGATCAAAGAACACCCGACACGCTGGAAATCATTTGTTGCAAGTCGCAACTCATACATCATTGAATCAACTGGGGGCATATCATGACGTCACGTTCCCTCTAAAGAAAATCCAGCCGACCTAGGATCAAGGGGAATCAAACCAAGAGATCTAGTCAACAATGAGTTGTGGTGGCATGGTTCCAACTGGTTGAAGGAGTGTCCTGATGCATGGCCTAAAATATAAGATGTACAAGTAATCGACTTGGAAAGGAAAACCCAAAAAACAGTTAGCGTTGGATTAGTCGTGAGAGCTCTGCTTGATGAATTAATTGAAAAATATTCGTCATCACATAAATTGATTAGGATTACTTCGTATTGCTTTTGCTTTCTTCGAATGAAAACAAAACAAGGAAAAAAAACCCTAGCGCATCAGAACCGCTAGAAATACTAATGTTCGAAGAAAAGAAGAGGGTTTGCACAGATTTTGAGTGTGTATTCTACCACTACTTACTGTTCCTCCTTAAAACTAATATACGCTAAGTAATAAAAGAACCTAAGCTTATTTTAATTTCGGTGACTTCATCGAAATTTACAGCGACAGAAAGGTGTTCGGGGTTGTCATCTGAAAAATGTGCAGATCTTAGAAAATTTAAAAATTGTTTACTTATTTTCATTGGAAGTGTTTGCGATGAAAATACTTAATGCAAGCATTTATTGGAACGAAAATAACAAAATGGCCTAGTACTGGCAGCCCTTTGCTAGCACCGTAGCAAAAAATATGTCGCATCTGCCTTACGTTAAAGTTAACCTGCTGTGTGAATTTCGCATTGACTTAATGACTGCATTGGAAGTTATAGGGATGCAAAGAAATTTAGGGCTGCCATTCGCAAAAGTTTTAAAGTTTTCAAGATTTCAATATTTGGTGTTTATTTTCACTAAAAGATCATTACAATTTGAAAATTCTATGATAAAAACGCTCACTAAAGTTATGCCAAAAATAACGACCATAGCCGGCAATCCTATCATTATTTTCGAATTAAATATCTACTGAATATTGCCTAAAATAAGTTTTATTTGCCATTTGAATTTCGTTATGATTCATCGACTGTACTGGTAGCTATAGGGCAAAGAGCTTTATTTTCCTTAGGAGTTTTTCAAATTTAAGACACCAAAATTACCATAGCTGGCAGCTCGAACCGAATTTTTCAACCAAGTAAGGTTCAGCTACTGTGTGAATTTTGTCAAAATCGGATGACTAAATTAGAATTTTTAGGGCTAAAAGCAGTTATTTTTCTTAGTGATTTTTCAAAATGGCACCACTGGGACAAAATTGCCCTCATATCGAAATCACTTGTGTCAAACCTGGTCCTACTTAAGACCAATACATTCTGTAAATTTCAATAAATTCTAAATATTGGATCGTGAGTTTCCGTGAACAGAAGTTTTTGATACTAAAAAGATAGGTTAATTGGGAAAGGGTTAATAGGCGTGCCCGTAGTAAAATTTCAAAGTTTCACTTTGACTGTGTGGACAAATCATAAAATTAATATATGAGTAGCTTTTTTGCCAACAAACGACATTTTTTCCGGAGAGTTGATGATTTGAAGGTTTTCACTTTCAGCGCCTGCCCTAGCTACAGGGTTGCCAACATGCTCATCAAAAGCTACACAAATTTACAATTTAATAATGCCAATATGTTTTAAAAGTTTCATAATGATTTAATAGCTTTATCATAAGTTATGGCAATTAAAATTTTTTCAAATTTTCCCGTTCTCTTTTTAGGCACCTAGCGCACGCATGGGGTTAAAAAATTCCAAAACACTATCCGATTCACATTTAAAACACCTTCGAAATTCATTATGTTACCTTAATTTTTGCAAATATTATTTGTGTACGGAATAATAGGTATATTAAAAATATCACTAAAATGGCCGCCGGCGCCAAAGAGTTAAAGATAGTTGACATTTACCTATTTAGCATATACATCAATGTATTCTGCACAATATGCACAAAGGAAAGAATTTTCACATGAAATGTGCTGTTTACAGACTGGCAAAACAATTGACAAGAAGAGCAAACTATTAAATTTGAACCCATTTAAAGACGGTCATGGCATACTGCGAGTAAGAGGGCGCCTACACAACGCAAGGGTACATTTTGATGAAAAACATCCTTTAATCATACCAAAAAATGGAAAATTTACACAGCTATTACTACACCAAACCCATAAGGCAACATTACATGGACAAACACAACTCATGTTGAACACACTTAGAAAAAGATTCTAGGTCATCGACGGAAGAAATAGCATTGAGCACTTCATGCATCGAAGCATTTGCTGCTTTCAAACCAAAGTATAGGGTTCAACTCAGCTTATGGGGAGTTTGCCAACTGCTAGAGTGAGCATTTCGGCCTTTTCGATATAAAAGACAGGTGAGGCAGAGGATGCAAAATATCTAAGGGCTACGTCGCGATATGCATCTGCTTTACCATGAAAGCTATACACATTAAAGTCGTCAGCCACCTTTCAGCACAGGCATTCTTAGCTGCAGTTCGTCGATTTATGGGGAGACGCGCATTCAGCAGACATTTTTTCTCGGACTGTGGGACGAACTTTGTAGGAGCAAATGCTGTGATAAAGAAGATAGAAGAAATTAACCAGTACGCTGCAAAAGTCTTCACCAATGATGGAATTCAATGGCACTTCAACCCTCCGGCATCACCACATTTTGGTGGACATTGGGAAGCTGGTGTCAAGTCTATCAAATCGCACTTACGCCGCATTGTACGAAGCACACCCCTCACGTACAAGGAATTGTCCACTGTGCTAATCCAGATTGAAGCTTATTTAAACTTTCGCCCTTTGTGCCCCCTGACTGATGAACCTTCTGACATCAAGCCGTTAACACCAGCACACTTTTTTATCGGAATTATAACTACTTGATATTAATATCAATAGGCTGAACCGATGGCAATTAACACAAAAACTAACACAAGACTTTTGAAAAAGGTGGCAAACGGAATATTTAAACAGACTACAACGAAGACCAAAATGACTAAAAAAAGAAATAAATATGAAAATTGGTGACTTGTGCCTATTAAAGGACGAAAAATTACCGTAATATCAATGGGCGTTAGCCAGGATAACTGAACTCCGTTCTGGAAAAGACTCATTAGTACGAGTAGTAACAATACAATCAAGCGAAAAGTTGAACAAGCGAGCAATATCAAACATCGAAATTTTACCAACCCAAGAAATAACGAATTGAGATTATGTGATAGCTCCAAATCTCAACTCCAGTATTGGCTCACCCACCCAAGCCTTACCAATCGATTATGAAAATGAGCATTAATAACAAAACAAGTGAACATTGAATAACATAAAAAAAGTGAACATTGAATAACATAAAAGTGAACATTAAACAATTTATGAACAAAAACATTGAACATTACATTAACTCTAGCATAAAGTGATGATTTCAGTAGCCAATGACAATCACCGCCGACATGCCATAAACAATGGAAGAATAACCGCACAAACCACAAAATAACGACATCGGAAGAAGCTAATACGAAAAAGCTTTCGGTAATATGGTATACTAAATTCTTTATTAATTATCTATCTTTATAGTACATAAATTACTTATGATGTACTGTGATGTTCCACATCTCATCGGGGGGAGTATGTTGCGGGCCATGCCGGAGTTTCAGACCTGCAAAGAATAAAAGCCCAAAAAATCGGAAACTTAAGCAAAATATCGATACTTATATGATATTTCTACTCCTAGCAAACTTTCAGCCTGATGTCAACTTGTCAAACAAAATAATAATTTTAATAAGTCAAATGACACCTCGTCGAAAATCAAATCAAATTTGACACGTAACGTAAATAATAAGATTGTATTCCAATTCAAGTAGAAAATGTAAATATTAAGATTGTTCTAAATTATAAGTCACAACTATCAACCAAGTTTTATTTTGTTTTGTTTATTGACAATTTCATCAACAGAATGATTACTACAGAAAAAATACTTACATATAAAATTATGAATGACAATTGATCGGTCGTTTAAGCCCACACTTGAACATATCAAATGTATAATAATAGTCGAACATTTGATACGCTGAGTTAAAGCTTCGGGCTACTGCGCAGGTTGGTTCATTCGTTCCATAATTGATTTTACGAAACGGGATGGATAAGGCGCTATGATGTCTACGTTCACCGTGGCAAACACGAAAGCTCAGTTTTGATAGCAAAAACTGTCACGCAATACCGCGTAGAACGCTTGAAGGTTTGCCCGACCCATAGATATGAAAGAATACGGATACGAAATGGCTATCCGTGTACCCGTAGGTGAATGCGCCTTTTTTAATACACGCACAACACTGCTCTCTCACAAAAATTCCGCTCAGTGCACCCCTTTCTACCGCACTCACAACCGAAAAGCCTTAATGCTGTGTCTTAATGCTGGGAACACCAGATCGGTGTAAAAGCGTGCAACGGGCAACACGGAAAGAAACGTCAACGTGAGTTTGGTTTGTGTCGGGGGCTGAGAGCATTGACTTTCAGTCAAAATTTTTCAAATAAAATTTAGAAATTTTTCGGCGAATTCGATGGAAACGTACATCTACGTTTGTGCGCGATCATTTGTGTCGGTTTCGCGAGTAAATTAGTGGTAAAAAGTTATAAAATAGTGCGATAATGAAGTGCCGCGTTACAGGCTGCAAAAGTAGCTATCGAAGTGCTTCGCAGAGGATATCGTATTTCGGGTAAGTAAAATAAACCTTTGGCAACAAGTTCGTATAGTTTTTGTGTTAAATCATAATGAATTTCATTGACAAAACGTATTTTAATCTCCACTCGCCGGTTTTGGTAAAGAAATGTCAAACGACTTTCAAAATGGCGATCTCTCGTGGTTTTTTCACATAGCTTTGCCATATGAACTGTGTAAGGCACACACCCATACCTCATTCTCACACCAGTAAACAGAAAGTCGAAAATTGGCACATTTCTCTCGGTCGATTTCGAATCCATTTTCTCTTATATCTGTGGCCCGACCACAACCGCAGATGGTTGTGGGAAAAAACTGCGCCACTTGTTCGATTCCTGTGCGTTCCCTTGGCTGTGGAACGAGACGTAGCCTCACGGATAAGCGAGGTAAAATGTATATTTTTACTAATATTCGAAGAACATTAGTATTAAAATCGATTCGGCCAAAAATTCATATTTTCGCATATATATATATATATATATATATATATATATATATATATATATATATATATATATATATATATATATATATATATATATATATATATATATATATATATATATATATATATATATATATATATATATATATATATATATATATATATATATATATATATATATATATATATATGTATATATATATATATAAATATATAAATATCAATATATATATATATATATATATATATATATATATATATATATATATATATATATATATATATATATATATATATATATATATATATATATATATATAAATATATATATATATATATATATATATATATATATAATAAAAAAATTTCAGTGAGATAATCTCGGGAACGCGCCATCCGATTGAGCTGAAACTTTCAGGATACATTTATGAATATGCAGAATAGGTCCAGGTCTCACTAAATGTCAATCATTTTTAACCCTTTAGCGCCGGCGGTCATTTAAGTGATATTTTTAATATACCTTTTATTCCGTACACAAATAATTTTTGCAAAATTAAAGTTGACGAAATAAATTTCGAATGTGTTTAACATGTTAATCGGATAATGCTTTGGAATTTTTTAACCCCGTTTGTGCGCTGGGTGCCTACAAAGAGAACGGGAAAATTTGAAAATTTTTAAATTGCGATAACTTTTGACAGCTATTCCATCATTACGAAATTTTCAAAACGTATTGGTATTATTTAGTTGTAAATTTGTGTAGCTTTCAATGAGCGTGCTGGCAACGCTGAAGCTAGGACAGGCACTGAAAGTTAAAACTTCCAAATCATCGTCTCTCTTGAAAATATGCCGCTTCTTCAAAAAAAAGCCACTTATATGCAAATCTTGTGCTTTGTTTACATAAACAAAAAAAAATTTGATATGGTATAACGGGCACGCCTGGTAACCCTTGCCCAATTTACCTATATAAAAATTTCTGTTCAAGGAAACTCACGATCTGATGAGCAGAATTCATTGAAATTTGCACAATGTATAGCTCTTAATTAGGACCAGGTCTGGTAGTAGTGATTTTGAAATGCGTTCGATTCTGTGCCAGTAGTGCCATCTTAAAGAATCACTAAAAAAGATAACTGCTTTTAGCCCTATAAATTCTGATTGAATCGTTTGATTTTGACGAAATTCACACAGTAGCTGAACTTCACCTCAAACCACGTTTGGTAGAAATTCGGTCGAAAAATTCAGTTGGAGCTGCCGGCTATGATAATTTTGATGTCTTAAATTTAAAAACTCTAGCGCACCTGAATCGCTAGAAACAATAATGTTCGAAGAACAGTAGAAGAATCGTGCAGGTTTTGAGTGCATATTCCACCACATGTGCTGCTTATTACGGCCAAACTGTTTTAAATGTCACGTTTTACTTTGGTCTTAAGAATTCATTATAACTCATATGTTGGAAGGTTTCAGATATTACCACTGGCATGAATTTCAACGTTTATGAGAGCAAAACACGGGTTAATTATATTCGTTATTAGTTGCTTATTTCACATAATTTTGAAAGCAGTATCTCATATAACATCAATGAAGAAAATGCTCAGTGCCTGCAGCACTGTAACTGAATTTATTTATTTATTTATTTATTTATCCCTTGCGCTACAGATATAATTCCAATTACAGCAACAAGAAAGCAAAGATAACAAAAAAAGAAATATGAAAAAGGAAAAGAAATAACTAAAATAATTAAAAATTAGAAAACTAAAATTAGAAAACTAAAAACTAAAATTAGAATACAAGAAACTAAAATTAGGACTAAGGTAAGTAGCAATTCAAGGTAACATTTTTAATACATGCTTTAATTGTAAAAAAGATTGAGGGAGCGGACCAAGCTAAAGGGCGTTGTGCATTCTGGGTAGGCGCAGTGAAATATGCTAGGGTCGTCAGGAAAAATGATTGTTGACGGGCCTTGGTATACTTCTCTTTTCTTCTGCGTTGACGTTGGGTCCTTACAAAGCGGCGAGGCCGCAGTTAGTGATGGTACCATGTCTGAGCTAATCTTAGACATTTGCCGTGCTTAATTGTGCTTTGCAAGTATAACCTCGCAAGAGCAGAGATTCAGTAAAAACAACAGTGTTCTGTACGTCTACTCAAATGAATCTATTTTCCAAACATTCTTACAACTCCTTATATACGATTCTTACAAACATTACAAACATAACTTAACCTACTTTATTGCCTAAACTCAGCATGCCCTGAAATAAATCATTAACGCATAAATTTCCCATGACACAATATTCTATATGAATCACATGTGTTCTATTTTCTCACGCTACACTTGACCAATATTTCTAGCGCCACTCAATCAACATGTACAAGATTTATCGCCATGTGCGCTCATTCATACTGTAACCAACATACATAATATTTGGGTCGCGTGCCATGGTGACACATAATATCGATCGCAACATGACTCTGCACTGCATTTGAATATACCATATGGCATGGATATTCACGGTCGCTACTCGGAAACCTGATATGGTCAGTTGAGCGCAAGTGTATAGCATTGTACTCGACCTACATGATGCGTGTGGTCTGCTATTACGTAGACAATATTAGTGAACTGCATGGTGTTCTATTTTGATTTATTTGTTTTGATTGCTCTGACTTGATTTATTTCATGCATGTTGATGTTATATCATTACACTTTTACCCTTTTTTTGATTAGGGTTCATTTGCAACAAAAAAAAAATGAAGACTAATCACAAAAATTAGGTTCAATAGTCCCAGAAGGGGTTTTTACAATAATATTCTCTTATCTTTAGTCACAACAAAGTTTATCATTCTTAATGTATTTTAAAATATAACAAAATTTTTCTATTTGTAGGTTCAATATTTTTTTTTTTCGTGTAGTCACAATAATGCTTACTTAGCTTAACTTAACATAATGCGTATCATTCTGAACGTTTTTATTACAAAATTTTTCTATATGTAGGTTCGTATATATATTTTTTTTATTTATCTACATTGTCGTTTATGTTACATATGTGGTAAGGTTTTAATCTGTTCTTATGTACTAATTTACGGTTTTCTGCTATGTCTAAAGTGACATTACAGTGATCCATGTCCAATACTCTATATGGACCTTTATATGGCGGTTGATGTTTCTTTCTATTTTCATTTTTCAAAAGTACGAAATCTCCTATTTTAGGATTCAAAGGATGTATATTTGTTTGGTTCATTGTTCTTTTGATTTTAACTTTTTCAATCAAACTTCGTGCTCTATTGATCGACATCCTCAATCTTGCCTTTAACCCGTTGGCATAATCATCTAAATCGTAAATTACATCTTGATTATCAACTATGTCATTTGGTAAGTATGGAAGTTTACCGAAAATCAATTCAAATGGAGTGTAGTTTGTATCTACATTTGGGGTTGTATTGTACGCAAATGTGTAATATGGAATCCATTTGTCCCATTGTTGGTCATCAGCAAACGAATACATATACTCGTTTAGTACTCGATGATTCCTCTCTACTACTCCTAAAGTCTGGTGGTGATATGGTGTTGAAAATATTTGTTTTATTTTTAGCAAATCACAGATGTTGCTCATAAGCTTATTTGTAAATTCAGTACCTAAATCAGACTTGAGTACTTTGAAATGTCCATACTTTAATATAAACTCATTAACTATTCCTACCGCTATGGTTTGTGCTTCTTTATTCTCTATTGGGAACGCTACTACAAATTTAGTTAGTTCACATTGTAAGGTTAATATGTATCTATAGTTATTAGATATTCTGAGTGGACCTACGGTATCTATTTGTATTGTTTCAAAACTCGTTGTTGGTGTGTCGGTTTTCATCATTTCTTCTTTTGTGTGTCTCACCTGTTTGTATATTTGACAAGGTGTGCAATTCTTTATGTGGGATTTAACCATACCGTTCATGTTCTTCCAGCAATACCTTTGTTTTAGCTTTAACAAAGTTTTGCGAATCCCTAAATGTCCTCCGTGCGGTGAATTGTGAAATTCTTCTATTAATTTCACCTGTTCATCTTTATTCGTTATTTTAGCGGGTGGCTTGTATATCATTATTCGTAGTTTCTTATGCGCATTATCTTTACCTATTCGTTGCAACAAGTTAAATACTTTCTTGAATTCTTCCTTGTCTATAGACTTCAATATAATATCATCACTTGCTATTGAGAGTTCTTGGATTTTGTTACGTCTAGCAAAATCTAATAGTTTCTCCATAATCAAAACGTGTTCTGAATGTGGATTATCACTATTATTCTCATTACTTTTGTTTCTGTGGGTACCCCTATTTATTGTTAGCTTTGCATTAACGGAAACTGGTTTCACGTTAGATATATCGCTACAATATACTTTTACAATATCTTTCGTACGTACGATATCAATACTTTTATTTTCATCATTGCGCAGGATAAATTTTAACTTCATAACACCGGTGATATCCGACAAGCTAGTGCAATCCCAACAATAGAATTGATCAGGTTCTACTTTTACGTGGTTGCTTTCGCTGCGGGTTTCTTGCTTTTTATCCTCTGTTTTGTTTGCCATGCCCCTTGTAATTACTAATAGTTTACGCTTTGCTGTTTCATCTATAACTGGAGGTATTAATGCTTTTAAAGAGTCAGAATCCAACTCAATCCTTGACAAGGCATCAGCATTCGTGTTCATGCTGCCTTTCTTGTACACAATCGTGAAATCATAATCCTATAAGTCAACTCTAATTCTAGTGAGTTTTGATGAAGGATTTGCATGGGTGAATAAAGATACTAGTGGTCTATGGTCTGTGACAACTACGAACTTTCTTCCGTAGAGATAGGGTCTGAAAAAGTTAATGCCCCAATGTATGGCTAAAAGTTCTTTTTCTATGACTGGTTTGTTGATGTCGTGCTTTGCTAGCGACTTGCTTGCATACGAAATTGGTAAATCCTGTCCAATTTCACCTTGCGATAATACAGCACCTAATGCGTAATTAGATGCATCAGTTGTTAAAATGAATGGTTTTTCGAAATTTGGATACTGCAAAATTGGTGGCTCAATTAATGTATTCTTAAGTGTTTCATACGCTTTTTGACATTCTTCGGTCCATTCAAATGTAACGTTCTTTTTCAATAGCGAGTTCAAACTTTTGGCAATTCCGGCAAAATTCGGAATAAAACGCCTGTAGTAGTTGCAAAACGCAACCAATCTGCGTACTTCATCTGCACATTTCGGAACCGGATAGTTTTTGATCGTCTCAAATTTAGATGGGTCTGTTTTAACACCTTCACTGGTTATCAAATGCCCTAAATACACTACTTCCGATTTCAAAAAGTGACACTTCCCAGGATTCAACTTCAAGTTGTACTGTCGCATTCGCTGTAACACTTTGCGAAGATTATCATTGTGGTGTTTGACACTGCATCCAAAAACTATGATGTCATCTACGTATAGGAATGCCTCATGACTTAAACCACTCAAAGCTATCGTCAACATCCGTTGGAAACTGTTGGACGAAATCTTTAATCCAAATGGTAGTCTCTTGAATTGATAGTGACCATCACTGGTCGAAAACGCGGTGACGGGTCTAGATTCTTTCTCAAGTTCGATTTGGTGGAATGAACTAGTCATGTCCAAAGTTGAGAAATACTTCGCTCTACCGAGCCTATCTAAAACGTCTTCCAATCTAGTCAAAGGAAACTTATCATTGATGATTTTGTCGTTCAATCTACGAAAATCCACTACAAGTCTCCACTTAGCTTTACCATCTGAAGTCTTCTTCGGTACAACCAAAAGTGGTGAATTGTATGGGCTTACTGACGGTTCGACAATATCATTGTCTTCTAAGTCTCTGACTTGTTGTAATATTTCTTCGTTTTGAGCTTGAGGTAGCCTATAATTCTTAATGTAGACCGGACTATCGTCTGCCATCTGCAGCTTTTCTCTGTAGAAATTGTTTGTTGTCAACTTCTCTTCCTCCAAGTGAAAAACATCCTGATACTCTTTGATTATCTCAAGCAAGCTGTCCATAGATCTTTTGTCCAAATTATCTTTATCTATAACTCCCAGCAGTTTCTCGAAACGCTTCTGATCACCTCTCTGTTGTTTTCCTGCATATACCTTGTAGTTTTTCAGTGGTTCAACCTTTATGTTGAAGTTGTTTATGACTACATCTCTATCAGTTGTGTTCAGAACCTTTACGTGTCGAACGCCTTTGGCTGGTATAATAGTGTTTCCGATGAAAACACCATTCTCAATTTCTGCGTTCAGCACAATGCTATCCTCATCGATGCTTACATTTATCGGAACTATTGCTTCAGTTCTCGCGGATATATTAATGCCCGAATGGCTCTGACGTTTTGTATCCATGGGTAATACAATTTCTTCATCTGACACACTAAAAGAAATGGTGAATGTTTCATAATCTATTTTACTCATGAAACTAAATAATAAATCTCTACCGATTATACCGTCTGTACTAATCGGAAAATTGTCGTCTACAATGTGAAATAGTTCTGTTATCCTTTTGTTCAAAATTAATAAATTTAATTTCGAAGTACCTAAAGACGTAGTTACTTCCTTACTAATACCAGTTAACTTAATTTTATCCTTGCTATTCACTCTATGTTCTAACGCCTTAAATATACCTACTTTACAAATTGATACGTCTGCACCTGTATCTATTAAGAACGATAGTTGTCTATTCGCTCCATCATTATAAATTCTTACGTAATTCGTGCAGCCATCTGTTATTCTGTAAATTTTACACTCTTTACTCGTGTTATTTATTCCGGGAGGTTCCTCATTTCCTCTCCGGAACCTAGGACGTTTCCCTGGTCCGAAATTACATGTAGGCTTCTATTATTGTTATTGCGTTGATTACTATGGTTGTTGGCATATCTGTTATTCTTACGGTGATTATCTCTGTTATCATCATTATTTCTATAATGATTTGATCTGTTATCTGTCTTTCTATTAAAATTTCTATGGTTATCGTATCTATTATTCCTAACATCTCTTCGACTGTCTCTATTCCTATAACCATTGCTATTTCTATCATTGCCATTGTTTCTGTATCTTCGATCACGGTTACTTCTATTATTTGCGAAATTGCCGATATGCATTACGCTACTCGTAGCTTGAGATTCTAATGTCTCAATCTCTTGCGCTAATGATACTGCCTCAGCAAAAGTTTTGGGCCTAGCTGAAAATATTGTGCCTTTCAGCTGGTCATTAAGTCCACTTTTAAAGATAGTGAGTGCATAAGTATCGTTCATTTGCGCGATAACTTTCTTTTCTGGTTCCGTAGCCTGATTACCTAGCCCTTGTACCTGTAATTGATTGAGCTCATCAACCAAAGATAAAATTTTATCTTTATATGTAGTAACAGATGATCGGTTCTGACACATGTTACTGAGCATAGAATGAATCTGTGGTACTGTTTTATTGTTTCTAAACCTGCTAGATAATTCATTTTTTAAAGATTCGAAAGTGCTGATTGAGGTGTTAATCAAAGATAATCTCACATTCGCGGTAAGCTTAACTTTAGTGACGAAATCTATGAGTTGGGTTTTTCCTGAAGCGGTTAATGTGGAATTTAATAGTTCTACTATTTTCAAAAAGGATTCTAATTCCTTATACTTTCCCTCGAAAGTAGGAATTATTTTTATGGCAGTCTCTAGACTAAACTCAGACATCTTGGTTTTGTCTTCTAGTACTTGTAAACTAGTCTCTAATTCTTCGGTGATGTCGCACTCTTGTCGGACGTCTTCCGCAGAATATCCTTGTTTACCAAGCTGTAGCCAGATTTCTCCCTCCAATATCGCTGATACCGCTTTGAACTTTAATTTGATATCTAAAACCTCAGAGCTTTCGTCATTAAAATTGCTGATTGTTTTCCTAAATTTTTCTTTACGCGCCTGTAAATCGTTCAATTTTTCTTTTAATGTTTCAAACTTATATAAATTTTTCGAACTTTTTCTTAAATTTCTCAAAACTTGCTCGTTTTCTAAGATCAAACCTCCTAAAGTGTCCATACATAATTATTGTATGACTGGAATTTTATAAAAAGGAACCGTACATTCATGAATAAAAGTTTTAAAATTCATGTATCAAAACATATATATTGTTTTTATTATTTCTACACATCTATACTCCTATTTAATCTTTTAGCTACATAGTCCTTATTCTTTTTATTATAAACATAAAATATTCCTAATACTATGCGAAAAATTGCTGCTGTTGTCAAAGACTGTTGATACTCCTGTATCACCGTTACCTCCTCTGTCGAGCAATTATTTCCCATCTTCTTTGAGTTCCCGTAGTCTCCTCTGAAAGTACTCCTTCTGCTGCCCAAAAGCAATTCGTATTAGTCTGTGTAATTCCGCTCGTTCGCGTTTTAATTTCGTTTTTCTGCCTCCACGTGGCCGTCTTGGTTTGGGGATGGTGTCTAAAATATCCTCTTCAGCCTTCCTTTTGGTGAATTCTTCAATTTTCCTAGGTCTGAGTCCAGGTGTAATTATTGATGTTGGTTGATAGTAGGATGGTGTAGTTGACACCGGCTCAGGGACGTATTCTTCTCGTTCTACCTGTTCTTCTTCTTCGCAGCTGCCTGAATCTTCACAGTTGATTCCAAAGTTCCGTTTATCAGGATCGCCATGAAATATGCTAGGGTCGTCAGGAAAAATGATTGTTGACGGGCCTTGGGATACTTCTCTTTTCTTCTGCGTTGACGTTGGGTCCTTACAAAGCGGCGAGGCCGCAGTTAGAGATGGCACCATGTCTGAGCTAATCTTAGACATTTGCCGTGCTTAATTGTGCTTTGCAAGTATAACCTCGCAAGAGCAGAGATTCAGTAAAAACAACACTGTTCTGTACGTCTACTCAAATGAATCTATTTTCCAAACATTCTTACAACTCCTTATATACGATTCTTACAAACATTACAAACATAACTTAACCTACTTTATTATCTAAACTCAGCATGCCCTGAAATAAATCATTAACGCATAAATTTCCCATGACACAATATTCTATATGAATCACATGTGTTCTATTTTCTCACGCTACACTTGACCAATATTTCTAGCGCCACTCAATCAACATGTACAAGATTTATCGCCATGTGCGCTCATTCATACTGTAACCAACATACATAATATTTGGGTCGCGTGCCATGGTGACACATAATATCGATCGCAACATGACTCTGCACTGCATTTGAATATACCATATGGCATGGATATTCACGGTCGCTACTCGGAAACCTGATATGGTCAGTTGAGCGCAAGTGTATAGCATTGTACTCGACCTACATGATGCGTGTGGTCTGCTATTACGTAGACAATATTAGTGAACTGCATGGTGTTCTATTTTGATTTATTTGTTTTGATTGCTCTGACTTGATTTATTTCATGCATGTTGATGTTATATCATTACAGCAGCAAAGGCGAATGGAAGTAGACTTCCGTACGTGCAAAAGGAACAAAGAAAACTTCAGAAGAACGATTTGGACGGCTGGATACACGTCTGGTTATCTGTGAACCGAGATCTGTCAAGAAAATGCCTTGGCAAAGTTCGAAGAGGAAACACTCATCGAGGAACAACCTCCGTGATTGCAACGAGGACATACGAAGGAGGGAAAGACGAGAGGAGTAGGGACAATAGGGGATATTAAATTTAAAAAGAAGTGAGCGAGTGAACCTGCGCTGAATAGATTCAATAGCATCAAATAAGTACTGAAAGCGTGGAGACCAGATTTGGCACGCATATTCTAGAATACTGCGTACTAAGGAGACATATAAATGAATACAGGAGGAAATGTTGGTACACATATAGGAAGAACGCAAAATAAATCCAGCAATCCTAGAGGCCCTGGACGTCATATCCATAACGTGCATATCAAATCTTAATTTCGAATCAAACACCACACGCAGGTCTCTAAAATGCTGGACAACTGACAGGGAAATACCAGACAAAGAATAAGAGAACACATGTGGAGTATTTTTATATGCGAAAGACATCTGGTGGCACTTCGAAATGTTCAGAGGCAAAAAGTTGTCTTGACACCAGAGATTAAGAGTAAACAAATCAGCTTGCAACTGGTGAAAATCTTTCGCGGACCTGATTGCTCTGTATAATTTTAAGTCATCCGCATATAAAAGACAAGGAGAATTGATTACAGAAGGAAGGTCATTGACAAACAAGATAAAAAGTAAGGGGCCAAGAGTAGAACCTTGAGGAACTCCGGATGTGGGAAAAATAGGAGAAGAAATGGAACCATTAAAAGTAACTCTGCAGGGACGACTATGAAGATAAGAGGAAAACCTGGAGAGGAGGGGACCAAAAACACCAAAACCATTAAGTTTAAGGAGCAGCAGGCTATGGTTCACAGAATCAAAAGCCTTCGAAAAGTCTATGTAGATTACATCAACTTGATGTTGACAATCGAAGGCAGAGGCTACAAAATTAGTGAACTCCATAAGATTGGTCGATGTAGAGCGACCCTTGAAGAAACCATGCTGCTCAGGAGCAAGTAAGGGCTGAAGGGAAGGATAAATTCTAATGTAGACAAGACGTTCAAGGATTTTACTGAAACAGCAGAGGAGGGATATAGGACGATAGTTGGAAACAACGGAAGAATCACCACATTTGAAGATTGGGAAAATATTGGCGGATTTCCATAAAGAAGGGAATACACCAGATGAGAGGATACACGTTGAAAAGGATAGCTAAAGGAACACAGAGCGAGGATGAGAGGGATTTGACAAGGATATTAGGAATACCATCAGGACTGGAACTGGCATTCGAATTTAAGGTATGCAAAAGGATTTCAACTTCCAAAGGATTGGTACTAAACATAGGTAATGCAGGAGAGGTACGAGAGACAGTGGGAGCTATAGAGGTATTTAGTGGGTTTTTTTAAAGGAGGAGGAAAAAACGGCAGCAAACAAATCACAAATAGCCTGAGGAGTGGAAGCAGTAACATCATCAAGAGACATAGAATCAGGAACTGAAGAATTGGATTTGAGGGAACGGATGTAGGACCAAAAGGATTTAGATTGATTGGAACAGATTGAAGCCTCGATGCTCGAAAAGTAATCACGCATTGCCTGCTTGAGTACTTTTTAAGCGTCAGAACGCAAACTATGGAATTCCTGAAGGTCAGAGGGTGAACCCGTCTTCTTCAGCTTTTCACGAGCTTTATCTTTAGCTTTAAGAGCATCAGAGACTTTCAAAGTGAACCAAGGGACATCATTAGGTTCGAAGGGACGTTTAATGGGAGTAAAACGAAAGATAAAGCTAGAAAAGAAAGAGTAGAACTTGGACAATGCACAATCAACATCCAATCCTTTGAAAAATGAAAACCAATTGATAAGACTGATTTCGGAGGACATTTTTTGAAAGTCAGCTTTGAAGAAATTGTAACGCTGAAAAGAAGGACATTTATTCTTTACCTGGAAGTTCAGGTCTACATCAAACAGGAGAGGAAGGTGATGAGGATCAGGTTGCACATAAGCAAAAGGAGCAGGAGAGAGAGAAAGGGAGTCTAAAGGAACGTTAGTAAGGACTAAGTCGAGGATTCTGTTATTAGTGTTACGAAGGTGGTTAATTTGGGAACAAGAACAATGTGAAAGAAAGGACGAAGTCGCAACAGAGAGGTGGTTGTTGGATAGTAAACTAAAGTTTATGGTGTCCCACTCCACAGTGGGCATGTTAAAGTCACCTAATATTAGGAGGGGAGTTAAAGGAAATCTAGAGAGGATGAAGCTGGAGAGCTCAGCGTAAAAACGTTCGTAGACTGTGACAGACAAAATACATGGTATATAAACACAGCAGACAAGTAGGTCGGAAGATGGGGAAAGGATAGCACGTACAACAATACACTCAACACTCAACAGGAGGAGAAGGAACAAACTCGGCACAGATTGCTCCACGAAGAGTGTTATGGATAGCAATTAAGACACCTCCGCCATCGGCTTTGCAAGAAGCAAGCCGATCACGATCTCTCCGGAAAACAGTGTAACATGGAAGGAATTCTCTGTTCAAAATATTGTCATTAAGCCATGTCTCAGTGAAACAGATAACGTGATGTAAGTCTAAAGTAGACGCGAGCAGAACTTCCTTAAGTTTGGTCCTCAAACCACGAATATTCTGGTAGAAGATACAAAGTGAAGTAGATCTACTAGTTAGGCGTGTAAGACTCGTTTGGCGTTGTTCAGAAAATGTTTCCGTTGGCGTCATTGAAATTCTTTAACAAAGATGCCAGCTGGCCAAAACTCCGGCGCAAGAACGATATTCAAGCCAGCAGATACGATGATTTTAAAAGATGCAATAGCTCTATCCGGTAAGTTATCAGGCGTGAGTTTAACACATGATAAGATGCTAGGCGAAAAACCAAGCCTAGATGTGATGAAGTTTGTTATATCCTCTGCAGAAACTCCGTAAGTTACCCGACTGACGAAAATTTGGAGAGGAGGCAATGCCACAGGTATTGGCGGAGCATCGCACAAAGTAACAACCTGGTTATCAGGAACAGTGACAGGCTCAGTCTTATCATCCGAACGCATCTGGATGTTGGGCGCGTGGAGATTAACGACACGATGTGGCGTTTGTCGCTTACGTTGAGCCTGAGGTTTGGAAAGAGTTTTAGGCTGAACCTGTATACTCGGTGAATTAATTATTTGCAGATCCGTAAGTGGCATCGGCTCCGTAGAAGTACGAACAGGCTGAGCTTGATTAGAAGGCTGTTGCAGCTGGGCCTGAGTTGAAATTTGCTGCTTCTGACTTCGAGTGCAGATTCCACCAGGAAGAGAAGGCGCAGGACCGACAGGTGAGGCGGGAGGTACGATTGCATCACTGACAGCCAGCACATCATGCGACGCGGAAGTAGATGGCCAATGCAAATTTTAGGAGCTTTTCGGTCTCCTTGCGAGAATCCTCAAGCTGCTTATGTAATGCGTTGAAAGAGACCTCAAGCACAGTAAAATTCCGTAAATTGGCACGAAGTCTGTCAACGTAAGTAAGAACCGAATGTTTCCGGCATTTTTCGCAGTAGTAATGTATACCCGAATTCGCGCGATTGATACAGTCCCCCATAGGTGCAGTGAGACCTGCACACTTCGCGTGAAAAGATAAGCCGCAAAATCCAAAACAAGTAATGAGTGGAATTTTTTCGGCTTTGTCACAACAGGAGTTAGCGGAACAAAGAGACATGGTCGATGATAGTATTGCAAAAAAAAAAATTAATATAATAAGAATAGTTAAATTCTCAAATTAAAATCGAAAAGTTCAAATTAAAATCGAAAACCAGCAGTAAAATGTAGATGTGGTAGCACTTCGCAAACAGGATGCACAATTATGGCAGCATTCCGACAAAAGTTAGGTGAGTGTCCAGACTCCACACCGCGGTTTAAAAGCACAACACTAGCGAGCCGGTAAGAAAATAGAATAAAGTATGGATCGAGTGATCACTAAAAGCTTAGAAGTTCTAAAGTAATGGAAGCGTAGGAAAGTGTCTTAACTATAGTCTATGAGAGCACAGCTTCACACCACTTCAAGTTATTGATCAAGCTGTAGAAAGCACAAAAGATCACAAGGTGAGGATTGGGGCGCGGTTAGTGTCAGGAAACTGTCTAGTCTAAATGACACGCAAGCCGAACGATTAATAACAGCATAGATTCGCACCAACAATAACTTGAAAAGCGCGTCGGATTGGTATGTAGTAAACAGCAACAAGAACCGTTCACAGAAGAAAATTGTAAAATTATGTCTTGGAAATTAAGGAAGCTTGCGCACACTTCCACTATCAATGGCAACCTCACGAAAGGTCGTAAGGGGCCGGTCAAAACTTCCACTAAGTCGAAGGAGCACTAAAGTACGTGGAAAACTGGGAAGTTGAACGAGAACTTTTTGACACGACCAAACGGAACGTATGTTGAGTTGGTGTTTGAGGCTGCGATCCGAAAAATTTGCAGAACTTTGGGTATTGAAACATTGGTTGTTTATTTTCATTGTAAATGTTTCCGGTATGAATACTAACTGTAAACATTTATTGATACAAAAGTAGCACAACCGACTCCTGCTGGCAACCTTCTGCCAGTATCAAAGCCAAGAATATATCACATCTGCTTCACGTTGTTATATTACATTCGAAGTTATAGGAGTATAAAGAAATTGAGGGTTACCTGCAGCGAGTTTTTTCAAATAATCGAAAACTTAATATTTGCTGTTTATTGTCACTACAATGTCATTACCATTTGAAAATTCTACGATAAAGCCGCTTAATAAAGATATTGCAATTAAACACAAAACCAACAATAGCTGGTAACCCTATCTTGACTTTTCAACCAAATTTGGCCCGAATAATGTCTATGACAGGTTTCGTTATTTGTATGAAATTCGTATTGATTTCATGACTGCACTGGAAGTTATAGGGCAAAAAGTTTTATTTTCCTGAGCGAATTTTCAAAACCAAAGACACAAAAATTACCAAAGCTGGTAGCACCCATCAAATTTTTCAACCAAATTTCCGTCAAACAGAGATTAGAGTAAGGTTCAGCTACTGTGTCAATTTTATGAAAATCTGGTAACTTATTCACATTTCATAGGGCAAAAAGCAGTTTTTTTTCTTTGTAATTTTTCAAGATGGCACCACTGGCACAGAGTTGCCCACAATTCAAAATCGCTTCTACCAAATCTGGTCCTACTTAAGTCCAATGCATTCTTTAAATTTCAGCTGTACCTGATTATTGGTTCGTGAGTTCCCGTG